>LPNX010319000.1:177215-213685 GCA_001517045.1 Pseudotsuga menziesii | reverse complement strand
AGTAAGTGATCTCCCAACAGCAGTAATCTTCTTCTTGTCTAGTCCCAGTGTCTTCTCCTTCCTCAACTATGCGCTACACTTGAGTGTGTGAGTGATGTGTGTGACAAATAGAGAGGCTCATTCTCTATTTATATTCTTGTGTTCACTTGAAGTGCACTCCAACATGTCGGACTCACTTAACAATTACTTACTAGAGTCGACATCTCTAGGAGTATCTAATAACCCTAGTGCCCCAGAACTGTGGGGACTTTAACTCTTACACAATCGGAGAGTTACCCACTATGACTTGACATGACTTGTTTACATTATTGATCCTCCCAATCGAAACATCGAGGCATGGCAACATGACTTGTTTACATTATTGATCCTCCCAATCGAAACATCGAGGCATGGCAACATGACTCAAATACATAATAGATACATCCCAAAATAAACATCGAGTTACAATACATAAGATACATAGATGAATACATTTCGAAGTTACAAATACATCAACACTCCCTCTTAACTGGGAAGGTATTCTTTCGACACAATTTTCAGCACTAGTCTTCTTCTCTGTATCAACTGGATCATCTAGTCATCTGCAGCTCAAGTCTTCTGAGTCATCTTCGTATTCAATTCATCTTCATCTCCAGTCATCTTCATCTTTGAGTCATCTTCATCTTTGAATCTGGATCATCTCTCAATATGGATCGTCATGGTACATCATCACTGGATATCGATCATCACTATATCTGGATCATCACTGGCTATCATCACTGGATCTTGATCATCACTGCTGGATCATCATCACTGGATCTGGATCATCACTCGATCTAGATCATCATCACTGGACCTGGATCATCACTCGATCTGGATCATCACTGGCTATCATCACTGGATCTCAATCATCACTCGATATGAATCATCATGGGTGCTATCTCATGATTCTTCTTGTCATAGGAAGTTCTAAAGAGGCAACCCTTTTTCATGCTGGTTGTAGGCCTAGCCATCATGTAGGTCTTCGCCCAGCACTTACATCTGACCTACTCATCAGAAAGGCACACCTAGCACTCACATCTGATCATGTAGGAACTAATCCTATAATCATATCACAATGGCCCATCACTCACATTCACTAGCATGATAGGACACACCTACTATTCATCAAATGTTACATCCCTACTAATATCGATATGATGGAATCCTGAAATGTATATTCTAAAGGATTTGGAGACTTCATTGTATCCAAAAAATATTCCCTCCTTTATATAAGGATCCAAATTGGTTCTCTTCTCTTTCGGAATATGCACATATTCTAGAAAACCAAATATATTGATATGGCTCACTTTAGGTTTCTTTCCTGTTTACATTTCTTCAGGAGTCTTGAATCAAAGAGCACTATGAGATAATATATTATGCACATACATAGTTGTCCTTGCTTATTCAGCCCACAGGTGCATGGGGAGGTCTTGGTCATGAATCATGTTCTTTCTTGCTTCCATAATGGTTATATTCTTTCTTTTTGCAACACCATTTTGTTGGGGATTATAGGAAGTGGTTAGTTCCCTATTGATTCCCACCTCCTTACAGAATGCTTCAAATTACTTTGAATTATATTCTCCACCATTATCTGATCTCAGTGTCTTGATTCTCTTTTCTGAATGGTTCTCTATCAAGGCATTGAATTCCTTGAATTTCTTGAACACTTCACTCATGTTATTCAAGAACTATATCCATGTATTTCTTGAATAATAATCAATAAATGTAACATAATATTCATATCCACTTAATGATATGGAGGGCATAGGACCACATACATCAAAATGAATTAGTTCTAATGTACCTTTAGTTTTTGTTTCACTTTTCAAAAAGGGATTATTTATCTTCTTTCCTCTTTCACATCCTTTGCAAGTTCCCTCGTGATCAATCTTTAGATATGGTAACCTTGCTACCAACATGCTCACATATTGTAGTGCTTTTTAGTTGATGTGAGAAAGCCTCTTATGCCACAATTCACTTGAGCTTGGTAGTATTATGGACAAGGGATGTCTCTGGATGTCCTTTGAGTTTTTACAGTTCTCCTTCTTCTTCACCAATGACCATATCATGTTCAAGTGTCTTTCCTTTGGACCACATAAGTACTTGTCCATATATAAAAGAAACTCTATATAATGTCTTATCTAGAGCTGAGATGGAAAGTAGATTCTTTTTCAAACCTGGTACATATAATGATTCCTTCATCTTCATGGAAGTCCCAGAGTCAAGCTTGTAGCTTGATTCACCAATACCTTTGATGGGATATTTATAGTCATCTCCCAATGATACCTTCTTAGAAGAGTTTTTTTTCCAAGTCTTGATAGAGTTTGATTCTTTCCTATCATGTGCTTTGAATCACCACTATCAGTACGCCATGTATCTTCTGTAGGTGTTACAGACCGAGACAGAGCAAAGAATAATGCATATTCATCTACATATTCTTCTTTTGTTAGTGTCTTTTGAGTTCTTTCTTCCTCATCCTCATATTCATCTAGATGAGCATGATGTATGTTGTTGTTGTTGTTGTTGTTCTTTGGTGATGGACACTCTATCACAAGGTGTCCTATATTATGACAATTGTAGCATTGATACTTTGAGTAATGCTTCTTTTTCTTTTCAAACTTATTCATTGAAGGTTTATGGTTACCTTTCTTAAAGTTTGATTGTTTTCTTCCTTTAATATGGATGGCTAGAGCTTGATCATATTCTATGAGTAGATTTTCTCTATTAGCTCCTCTATCTTCTTCTTGAATGCAATCTTCACATACTATGTCAAACTTCATACTTTCTTTTCTAGCAAAAAGAGTCTGTATTAATGAGTCCCAAGGTCTAGTGAGACCATTGAGAGAAGTCATAACTATTTCATCCTCATCAAGGGTGTATCCAAAGGAAATTAGTTTTTCTCTAAATTGGGATACCCTTGTGAATTTTTGAATATACTAAACCCACTCATAACTTAGGATAAAATAATTAATCATTATTTGATTAATTATTCACCCACTAGCTTAATTAGTTGGCATCCACTTGCACCTTACAGTCAATAAATGCCATATATATCCTAGGATTGATTTATTCCTAATTTGGGGTTGATCTTTACCACCTTTTTACCATCCTTAATTGCTATACAGGACTTTACAGTAGCTTCTGCTTTATTCTGCTTTTTTTGCTTTTCCTGCTTTTCTATGGATAAGATAAAAGCTAGTCAACTAGGAAACTAGGAGCTTTTGTTTCCAACCCATCCTCCATAATTTTTTCTCCATTTTCTAGGATTAGCATGTTTTTTCCATCTCCTTGACAGCTCACTCATGGTTTTTCCAACTCATGAGATCCTTGATATATCTGGGAAGTGCTTTAGCCACCTATGGGGGTTTGATATATTTTGGTAAGTCAAGATTTTTGAGCTTTATGAGTTGCTTCCATACAATTAGATTTTCCTATTAGGGATGTACTATTTATGTACACTATTATTCATCATTATTCAATGGAAGTATACACACCAATATTCATCTCTTCATTCATGTGATTCAGTCTCTTTTCTTCTCTCTATTTTTCCTGTGTATGCTTGTGAGAATTTTTAGTAGCAAGATCTATTTCTTGTGCTTCTTCTTACCATTATTGCTCATAGAATTGATATAGTATTTTTACATGGTATCAAATATACAGGGAGCACAACCTTTCCATATCTACATGGTATCAGAGCAGCAGGTTCATCAAGTTCTACAGAGCTGGGGAGCGCTTCCAGTCTCCTATCCCTCTCTGAAGAAGAGCTTGTCTAGCTTACAAGATTTTCTCCTAGTTTGTTTTGCAAGTTGCAGAGAGTATCTACTAGAGAATATCAACAACTTCTATATGGATTCAAAAAATCCTCTACTATCTCCTTTCAACTATGCTGATTGGAAGCCAAAGATGAGTGCATACTTGAAGAGGCAATGTCTCTTTGATGTCTCTATTGGTGCATTGAGCGAACCTAAGTATTATGAAGAGAAGACTAATTGGCTTAATAATTGTGATAGATATTATGGAATTATGTCTTTAGAAATGTCTCCAAATATACATCATCTCATATATTCTGTTGAATTTCCTTTTGAGCTTTGGAAAATTTTGGACAAAGCTTTTGGTTTGCAAGAAATAGAAGATGAAGCATGGAGTGAACCTAGCATCTCCTCTTGTTCTATCCCTCAAGATTTCTTGGCCTCTAAATTATCTGATGAAGTTGATCACGATGAAGAATTTTCTCATACAGTTCACATTGTTGCTTCCCTCTTTGATTCGAATGCTTCCTCCTTCAATCAAGAAGCAAATATTGAAGAGCCATCTTTTTCTGTGTCTCTTGAAGGTGATTTTTCTTCTTGTGATATTAATGATGAAAAATAAGTAACATGTGGAGCTGCTGCTGATATTTATTATGATCTGATAACACATTCATTGTTCTCTAAATCTCCTATCTTAGATTCTGAGATCTATGTGCCAGATCCTTCACACTTTGTGCATACCTCTCTCATTAATGGTGCTCAACCCAGTAATTTCCAGGATGTTTGCTTAGACCAATCAAGCCTTATTTGTGTCATACCACTTACCTTACTTGATCTCATGTTCTTCAACATATCCTCCTTTCTTCTTGGCATCAATACTGAGAGCCTTCTTGAAGATTGTGAACATCTCATTCCTTCCTCCTTTCATACAGAGGATTCATTACCAGTGTATTCCCATGAGTCTATTGATATGCTTATATGTGATCCTTTGGATTCTTATTTGGAACAATATTTGCATGTTGATACACATATAATACCACCATCCATACCATCTACCATACCTTTCAATAATACAAAGAATATACAAATCCCTAGTTCACTAGTTGATTCCTCATTGGTCTCTTATGGAGTGATATTTATCTTACATGATTTGAAGTCTTTCCTAACTTTCAGTAGCTGGTTATCCATGAACTTAGTCATATATGGACTTATATTAAACATGTTTGGATTTGTTATAAACACTTATGGTTCAGATTTTATGCCCATCCATCATTCATATTTTTACACCTATCATTTTTCCCCAATTGCTCATAATTTTCCTAGTCCAGCCCTATATCCTCATGGAGCCACTGAAGCCTTTGTCCTTGATGTTACATATTCTAATATCTCTGATATATCAATTTTTTATCAGCCTCATATCATATCTATACAGGTGCTACATCAGATTGGAAGATTGACATGTGATTTACATCACAATTTTGTAGCTATTCAGGGAATTGGGTGTGAAATAAATTGTCTTAATTTTTGTACTCTTTGGGAAGGAGTATGCACAAATCTCTTTTCCATTTCAGATTATGTTTGCAGATCAGAGTTTGACAGCAGAAATAAGCATTCAAATAATGCTCCTACTTCATCAGATGCTGAGATACAAGGAGTCTCTCCTCTTCCTTCTTGCAGGTTCTACACTCCAGCGCATGATCATGGAGTTCATGATTTCTTCAACAAGTCTTTCATCTAGAATCATTTCACTCAGCTCATTCAAGTGAAGATAAGGATATGTTGAAGACATATTATTTCAAATTTTTGGGCCTTGTCCTTTCTTGAGAGAGGATTTTCCCCATGTGGTTTTTCCTCTTTCCTCACTTTTTTGGACATAATAATTGTTAAAGGGTGACCATAGCCTTGTTGTTGGGCCCTATATGCATAAATATTTTTTGTCATACCATCATAAAGCCAGAATTATAGGGGGGTGTTGGAATATATTAAACCCACTCATAACTTAGGATTAAATAATTAATTATTATTTGATTAATTATTCACCCACTAGCATAATTAGTTGACATCCACTTGCATTGTAAAGTCAATACATGCCATCTATATCCTAGGAATGATTTATTCCTAATTCTGGGTTTATATTGACCACCTTTTCACCATCTAGAATTAGTATACAGGACTTTACAGTAGATTCTACTTTATTCTGTTTTTTTTTATTTTTCTGCTTTTCTATGGATACGATAAAATCTAATCAACTAGGAAACTGGGAGCTTTTGTTTCCAACCCATCCTCCATTATTTTTTCTCCATTTTCTAGGATTAGCATGTTTTTCCCATCTCCTTGATAACTCACTCATGGTTTTTCCAAATTGTGAGGTCCTTGATAGATTTGGGAAGTGTTTTAGCCACCTATGGGGGTTTGCTATATTTTGGTAAGTCAGCCGTTCTGAGCTTTATGAGTTGTTTCCATACAATTCAATTTTCCTATGAGGGATGTACTATTTATGTACACTATTATTCCTCATTATTCAATGGAAGGATACACACCAATATTCATCTCTTCATTCATGTGATTCAGTCTCTTTTCTTCTCTCTATTTTTCCTGTGTATGCTTGTGAGAATTGATCTATTATTTCTCATAGCATTGATCTATTATTTCTACACTGAATTAATATTGAATTTATTCTCCTTTGCTCATCTTGGTGCCCTTCAGTTGATCTCTCAGATACATCTTTCTCTTGATGTTCCTTCCCTCATACATTCTAGAAAGAGCATCATACATTTTATTTGGTGTCTTGTTAGATGAAACTTGAGGGATCAAGTGATATTTGATAGAATAACCAATAATCCTCATTTCCTTGATTAGGTCTTGCTCATACTTCCCCTTAGCTTCATCTTCTTTAGGTTCTGCAACTTCATCCTTGATGTACTTCTCAAGACCATTCTCTCTCATAATGAGACCAATCTTATACTTCCATGCTAGGAAGTTTTCTACGCCTTCCAATTTATCTTAAAGCTTAGTACTTGGGGCCATCCTATCAAGGACGTCACTAAAAATTGAAATTTCTCAAAATGAAAATTTAACCTTATGAGGAGATGCGCTTGACTGAGGTGAGTTGATTGGTCCACTTGGTTTCTGTAGATCCCAAATATTCACCCTTCAAAACTTGCTTGTGAGGTTGCATCTTCTGCAGAATTTATGGTTCTGGTTTTTTGTAGTTTTCTGGTTCAATGCCAAACTAGCGTTTGGAATTCTTGGAGATTCAACCACCCAAAAAATTTGATATTGGGATCAATAGATGCGCTCTAGGGAGCCACAACTTTCTATGCACACAGATATTCGAAATTCCAAACTGTGCAGAAACCCTAATTTCTTTCGGAGAGAGAGCAGAGAGTGTTTCACCTTGTGAAAGATATTCAAGCTAGCTCTGAAACCATGTTAAGATTTAATTTTCTATACTAGATATCATCATTGTTCAATCCAAATTCACAATAGTAGCATATGCAGAATCAATAAAAGAAACACAATCACAATATAGACACAGTATTTATCTTTGGAAACCCTCAAGGGGAAGAAAACCCAACAAAACATCCTTTGTATAAGATATATAAGATATAACCCCAGAAACACGTATTCTCCTCCTGGTTGCTATTCTTTTTTGGTGTATATATAATAAGATAGATACAAATATTAATGTCGATGTGTGTATATATCTTAGAATTTTAGGGTGGACTATCATTTATGTTTTTTTCATTTATAGATTAGAATGAGACACGTGTACTATCCAAATTGGTTCTATGAGTATTGTCCAAAATTCATAATTAATAATTTCAAAAAAATTAAAAAATAACTTAGTTAACATATGATAACTACATTTCGTGATAGTTAAAAAAATTAAACTTCAATTTCAACTATTCGATTATTAGATACAATTATTCAATTATTACATACAACTATAAGCTTAACTATATTAGATATAACTATGAGCTTAACTCCATTTATGATACAACTATTAGCTTAACTTCAACTCTAATTATTGTTATAATGATTAGATAACTATTATATACAAATAATGATTCTAGAACTATTATCTTAACTTCAACCGTAATGGTAGTTATATTGGATAACTATTAGATAAATATCAGGTTAACTCCAATAACTTGATACAACTATTAAATTAAATTTAGAGTAGCGTGGTAATAACAAACTATTAGATGAAGATGTAGTTGTACTCCAATGATTCCATCTTTTAGCCTTAGAAATTGACCTTGATTCAAGTGAAATCATGCTATGCCCAATAAGCTTTCCATTTGGAATTGTAGCATCATGAGAATAATCACTTAGACAATGTGCTCCGATGGTGATAGGCTCAATAGAATCTATAAATATGAATAAGGAGGAGTGAGCGTTCTCAAAACCTTTTGTTTCGATGAGTCGATGAATCCATAATTTCCATTAACTTATGTATTAGTCATCTATTCTTATCGATGAAAATATTAATCTTATTAATATGGCTCTTGCTAGTATTAGTTAGAAAACAAAAGAGTTTAAAAAATATAAACAGTTACACAAAACTGAATGGGGTAAGGTTCATTGTTGGAGGAGGCAGAATATGAAGGGGTGCATGTTGGGGAATGGTAGCTCCATTAAAAAAAATACAACTCTTAAGATATTTTTGCATGGAAGGGGCTAAACTGGGTTTTGGATTATTTTCATACCTCCTTTGAATAAAAAAGATGGAAGAGAGGTTGTATTAATGAAAGGGGATTGTAGACATTGGTTTGAATATACCTCGAATGGGACAGGGAAGCTGCCTAGAGGATAGAGCCGACTCTAATGTTGGAAGGTTGCATCTTTGCCCAAGGAAGGAAAGGAAATATCACGTGCACAACGAAGACAAAACCCATTATAGAACCATGTTCCAAAATAATAGCTCTATCCTTATGAATTTTATGATTATGATACTTGTTTTTCTATGTATATTTGTTAAAATGAACCATCTATTTTATCCATTGAAGCGAGTTATCTTCCTTGGGATATGTTGGGAGTCACGCTACTAAAAACGACTTCTCCTCTACTTTACTTATTTCCAAATACAAGAAGGAATGAACTTTTTTTAAAGCACTACCTTCACTTTTTAGGAAGTATAGGGAGCAATCTCTTCGTAGAGATCCACCATCATGCTTTTGCATTTTGTTCTTGTGTTGCATGTTACAAAACCCCAACTTCTCCCCTTATGTTCTATGTTGAATTCTCTAACAGCCAAGAGTTTCCCTTGAGCTCTGTATACATCACACTTATGTATTGCATCGAGATCCTCTGAACGTACTACATATTTACATTTAGGAGTTTCTTAAGAACGTTACTTGTAAGGATCGCTCTCATGTGTGCGTATATCCTTTTCCTTTGTATTTATATAGAGTACATAGTTTGTGATTTATGGTATAGTTTTGAAAATCTAGAGATCTACTCATACCGTTGTATCGATGCTCATATACAATCCACCATTTAATGGGTTGGACGGCCTCTTTACGTTGGTGTAGATCCCTTTTTACTCTACCTTGTATTTGCTATGTGCACCCTAATAATGCAACATATAGTCATCCTATTAGAGGTAGAAAGGTATATACTCCATTATACTTCAATGGTATGAAGGTTCCTACTTTATTGATTTGGAAATATGAAGGATTACAATTTAATAATTTGGAGAGAAACAACAATATACCCTAAAAGGATCGACTATAACTCCTTGGTCGTATATATAAAAGTTATTGTTCGAAAGTGGAGTTATTATAATGTTAAGGTGTGGGAGTAAAGTAATTTATATGTTTGTTTATTGAAAGATGGAAATTAATATTTAAAAGTTAAATTTAATAATTAAGTTTGGCTTTATATTTGTTATTTAGATAGAATTATACATGAAAGGATAAGACCGTAAAGGTTATCTAATAAGTGGATCCAACTCTTGATAATGAGTTGTTTCATTAATAATATTTTGTGGGTTAATCATTATTATTATTTTTGGCATTCAATATTGTTTGCTAAATAAGCTTAGCAATAATTATAGGCATAACAACGATATAATTATATGGGTTTATATTTGTTTTTTGAAGATAGAATTAGGATATACTTTTAAGGCTATTCTAATAAGTGGATCCAAGTCTTGACAATGAGTTGTTTCATTAATAATATTTTGTGCGGCAATTATTATTATTATTACTGGCATTCAACATTGTTTGTCAAATAAGTTTAGCAATGGCCATAGGCATAACAATGATGGTTCATTGAGGGTTCTTGGGAAAATGATTTTTTATTGAACCTTCATTCTAGTGGATTTGTGCCTAGCTCGAGGTGACCTCTCAGTGGAAAACATATGTTGCATAGAGAACCAGTTGGTTAGGAGGAAAGTCAAAGTCAAGTCCTCAGTCGCCTCAAGTAATGCAACTCTTTTTCTTGTCCATATTAGTATTTTTTATTGTTAAATTATTAATGTCTGTTATTAAATTACTAAGTGTATTTTCACATTCAAGGAATGAGTTATAGGTTGAGCTAAAGAATTGTGTGAATAATTCCTTTACTGCTAATGTTCTAGATTATCCCCTTGTGCATTTTCCAATAAAATACATATGTATGTCTTTAACTACATTTATAATAGAATATGAGAAGTTATTATATTGATTGTTTAATAAAGTAATGTCCTGACATACTTTGGTAATAATGTAAATAGAAGGTTTGTAGTATTCCATGGGAGAATTTTATTATGTGATGAAAAGCATAATAATGTATGTTGAAAAGTTTTATCTAACTTAGTATGGGATTATCAAGTGGTAGTTTTAATTGTGTATAGAGTTACTTGTAAATGTTTGAGTGGGATAATTACATGGCATGGCCTTATGTCATTCAAGGGGAGTTATGTTAAGGTTAATATTGAGTATTTGCTATGTTTAACCAAGTAATTAACAAATTCTACAAATGACTTAATAACTTAAGAGGTTTAAATCATTCTATGACTAAGTTATTAGATTGATCTTATATGTCTCTTTATCTGGGCCGATGTGCAATCATGGACTCCTTTAAAGACACTTTAGATGCCACATAACACTGAAAAAACTTGGAACCTCTCACTTTAAGTGACAATTAGAGGTACTTCCCTAACTGATTTGAAGATGAAGTAAAAAGACAAAAGTTAGGTAATTGAATAATCTTTCATAATAAATAAATTTTATCTATATAATAAAATTTGTGTAAATGATTATAAAATTACTTTCACTTAAATTAGGTTTTCAAATTTCCAGTACATCATAACATATACGTTTGTGTGTGTGCGGCACTATATGAGGTAAATGCTGTAATTTTTGGATAAAATATTGCAGACATACAAATGACATATGGTACTAGTGCAATACTAATTTTTCAAAAACAATCATGAATTATTATATCTATTATTAATTATTGAAGTCTGAAAACCTTGAAATGAAAATGTTTTATGCAGGTGCAAAAATTTATGGAAAACACTTAATGAAATTATTGATTTCTATATATAATATTGTAGAGTTCTCTCTCCTCTAGTGCACCATATAGTTTTCTTGAGAAATGGTGAAGCCAATCCAAAGCTATTTAAAAAAAATGGATGTATCTATTTTTGAAAATTGATGTGTGTCATTAAGAAAAATAATAATAAATAAATAAAACATACATCTTTAGGAAAAGATTACATATTCATAATCGTAAGATCATATTCTACAATATTCTATATTTTCATAAAAAATATTGTGTTTGTCATAAAAAAAAAATGCCATCAAAACTAAGCATATTCATAGAGTTCTGAAATATAGGAAATAGACCTGGTTTATTTGTCCTAGCCAATAGGTTTAGTTGTTCGAAGCTCTTTCCAAACATGATGCCAAGACTTATTCCCATTGAAATTTTAAATTTTACAAAACACATATAAGATACAAAACACATGTGTTATAATGCATATTTGATACAAAACACATATGCATTATAACGCATAGGCCTTATAACACATATGCGATATAACACATATTCCTTATATTGCATATGTGCTTCACTAAGCTACCTGAAAAAATAATTTTACATATACATTGGTCTTTGAACACCATACACTTTCTCCCTCTATAACCAACCATCCCCCCTTTCCCTATCTAACATACACCCACATACCCACTCTCCATCACCATCCCTCTACCTCTATAACCATCCCTCAACCCTCTCTTTTTCTCCCTTCTCTCTTCTCCCCTCCCCCCCTCTCCTTCTACCTCCATGTGTTCCATCCTCTCACTCACTCCATACCTAACTTTTTCCCCCTACCTCCTCTCTCACCCCTTAATTCCTTCTCTCTCTTCCTCTCACCCCCTCTTTGTCTAAATACCCCCTCATTCCTTATATGTCCTCTCTCCCTCGAACAAACACCTCTTGGTATTGAAAAGCCACACCCTCTCTCCCTCTATAACCAAAATCCCCCCCTTTGTCTCTCTCACACACATCCACACACCCTCTCTCTATCCCTCTATATCTAATCATCACTATTTCTCTCCTTCACTATCGCTTTGCATATGTAACCATCCCCCAACCCTCTCTCCCACCCGTTTCCCTCCCTCTCTTCCTCTCTCCCCCTCTCTGCCTAAACCCCCCCTCCTTCCATATCTCACAACTTCCACCTCAAACAAACTTACACACATCTCAGTATTGGAACACCACATCCCCTCTCCCTATATATTCAAGTTCCCCCTTTTTCTCTCTCAAACACATCCACACACCTGATATCCATACCTCTCTATTTAACCATCGATATCTCTCTCCTTACCATGCATATTCCTCTAAAACCATCCATCAACCCTCTCTCTCTCCCCTTCCCTCCATCTAAAACCCTTCCTTTGTTACCCCTCCCTCTCGCTAAAATACTTTCTCTCTTCCCCCCTCCCTCCCTCCCTCTCCTTCTACCCTCTCTCTCTCCCCTTCCCTCCCTCTAAAATCCTTCCTTTGTTACCCAATCCTTCCTGCTAAAATATTTTCTCTCTTCCCCCCTCCCCCCCCCCCTCTCCTTCTACCTCCATGTGTTCCATCCTCTCATGCACTCCTTCCCTCACTTTCTCCCCCTACCGCCTCTCTCCATCCCCTTCTCTCTCCCCACAAATTCCTTCCCTCTCTTCCTTGCTCTATCTGACCATTGATATTTCTCTCCTTCATGATGCCTCTACCTCTAAATACATCCATCAACCCTCTCTATCTCCCCTTTTTCTCTCTAACAATGTGTCCCTCTCTTTCTCTCTCATGTGTTAAATCAATCTAGTGGTTCAAACCTTCATCTCTCCATCTTTCTCTCCCTTCCTTAATATCCATCTCTCTCTCTCTCTCTCTCTCTCTCTCTCTCTCTCTCTCTCACACACACACACACAATCCCTCCTCTCTATCCCTTGGTGTAACCATCCTTGACTATCTCTCATTTCCCTAAATCCCTCCTCTCTCATTGTTATTATACCACTCTCTCACCTTCTAACCACCCCCCCATCCCCCATTGTCTCTCCCTTCCATCTCTCTCTCTCTCTCTCTCTCTCTCTCTCTCTCTCTCTCTCTCTCACACTCTTTAACCACTCCCCATTTGTCTCTCTCACTAACTCCCTCTATTGCTCTCTCTATACCACTACTCCATCCATCCCTCTCCTCCCTCTCACTCTTTAACCACACACCCCCATTTGTCCCTCCATCCATTATGGTATATACTTCCTCCATCCATTATCCTATATATCTCCTGCACCCAGTCATCCCTCCATCCTATATATCTCCCTCTCCCATCCTCCCTATATCTATTAACCTCCCCCCCCACCCCTCCCTCCCACTTATATGTCTCCTCCATTCATTCCCCCCTTTCATATCTATCCCCTACCCATCCTTCCTGTTATCACCCTATAATTTTCCTATGGTTGTGGTAGGAAGTCACAGGAGTAACCATTTCAAACCAACCTTTAGACTGTATTCTAGTTGATACAGTCAAAGAGAGATCTCTCATTGTCACATAAACATTCACATATACATTTGGATTTAAACAGGAAGTCAGAAGGATAGATTTATGAGGAGAACAATATACATTTGAATATTATAAGACATGAAGATAAGAAATATCATTGTGCCATGGAGTCACATTCTGAATCATTCAAGGATATTACAACAAATAATGAACAATGCTTTTCCCTTTTGCATTCTGAGGCAAAGTAAGTGCGATATTCAGCCAAATATCTTCAAGAGGTGGTACGAGAAAAGAGAAAAAGTCTAGTGCAACAAGGGGAACCTATCTACGGGTGAATCCCTTGAAGAAACCTTTAGCAGAAACAACAAAGAAGGGAAATAACAGAAATAGAGCATCTAACAATGATGAATTCTATAATCATAGAAACATTACAAATGATACCTCTAATGAAAGGAGTCCTTAATAAAATGAATTCCTCACATATAATATAAAAAACATTAGCGGGAATTAACACATATGAAATGATATAGACATGAAACACAAACTAATTATTAACACCATGATGAATCTCATAAACCCAGAGAAAAATTTTCATTATCGCTTCCAAGAAAGTTTGCAGAGCTATAGTATGAGCACAAAGGCTTCACAAATATTAAATTCTAATCAATCCTCGAACAATTTACTTCCTTCGAAGAGGTTACATTTATAGTGTGATGGATTTTGAGACCAACCTCAAAACAGAGCCTAATTAGGTTTAAAAAAATGGGAATATCTCCTGACAGGTGTGAGGTGGCGCATTTGCCATGATTTCTACATGAAACAAGGAATATGGAATCTTGAGCATGCTAGATAAAAATTTTAATGTGATGGCTGGAGCTCAGGCTCGCTCGCTGTGAAAATGACACATCAAGGCCCTTCAAACAGTTTCATGCTAACTCATCTCAACCTGCTCCTCCTCATGTTTGGGAGTGCAGTGTGTATTTAGTCCTTCCAAGCCTTTTGACTCTCTTCCATTGCTATGTAAATGGTAAGTCTAGCGTGGAAATTTCCTTCGCCATAACACGTAGCTCGATGTGGTACTTGTATGAAAATAGTTGCAAAATCGCACATGCTTCTGTGAAGGAAAACAAGATTTCAAATTTGTCAGCCAATTCTGAGGCAAAGTAAGTGGATAATTCATGTCTGCAAACTTTGTGTGGTATTGGTTGCATGAAATCAATTTTTCATAGTATTCATCTGTAGTCAACATAACATCCTTTTCTTTCTGGAATAAAGGGGGCCCTTTCTTAAACAATAGGTCGAACATATCAATAAAGAATTTCACTTGGTAAACCAAAATATCAACCTTTTCCTCGACTATGTCCAAGTGGTGATATTTTATTATAACCTTCCTAGCCCAAGTCATGATGGATATCCTATATTTGACATTTTATTCCTTTAGATCATCCTTTGATAGACTATAAAAAAAAATTAATAGCATTTTTGGCACATTCAACTGGTTTCTTATTCATCTTTCTCTCTTGCTACTGTCAGAGCCTGTCTAGAAGAGTGTATCACTAATTCATTATCCAAAATATAGTCCAATTAAGGCCTAAATTTGTTTTCTTCTTCTATAATAACATCATATATAATATGTTTTTCCCCTTGAACATGCATTTTTCCTGACACCTTCTTAGCCAATTTATCATTCTTTGTCTACAGATCCTGACAGTTGGCCTCCCAAGCATTATGCTTTGCTTCCAAAGTTTTCATTTCTTTCTCTCTTTTCAATGATAGTTTCTCAAGGGTCATGCTTTGTTTTTTCAAACAATTCAATTCTAAATACTTAACACTTACCTGAGACATGGCTTGGACTATGGCATGTTCATCGGATTGAGCTATAGGAGAAATAAACATGTCTTTAATCTCTTTCTCCTTCTCCCGTAACTTCCTCTCTATCTCCTCATATTTTATTTTCAAGGCCTTTTCACTTTACACCACCAAGGTCATGTCTTTATGCCATTTATTTTCCTTATCAACAAACTTTAACAACATTTCCTTACAGTGAGTCAGCTCATTCTTCATGCCTTCTTCTTCTTTCTCTGTCCTAGTCATGAGGGCTTCACTTGTTGACCAATATCCTATCACGTTAGTTCATATTGTGGGTTTTAAAATTATCAAAAATTGAACCAATATGTCACGTCCCCATGCCTCCGATCGGCTATAGGATGTGACCACCATGGCGTTAACCATCCAGGCTAAGATTCCATGGACATGTACATGCATAAAAATTGCATAAACAGAATGCTGCAGGAAAATGCATTAAGGTAGAACAGGAACACATGCCATTGTTTATCATACACAGCTATCGTTATTTATCATGCACAGCGGATTCAGCATATTGTTCCAACACAGTGAAATACATTGAGTAAAACATGCACATATGTAATTAATCGTCATACACAGCGGGAACCAACCGCATTCATACATGCATGCATTTATCATGTTCATCATATCATTAATAGAAAAGATAGTTGTAGAAGTAAGATGCACAAGATCACTTATCTTATGAAGAGCTCAATCCGCAACCAGCTACATCGCTACAACGTTCCACCCAACCATAGGCCAGCGTGCTCCTTAATCTCTCAGCAGCGCTGCCACCCCCGAGCTGGGCATGATTCTCCAAGGAATAAGGGAACAAGCAGGCTTACACATAGCCAAGGATATGCAAACACAGCCAAGCCAACACAATTGGGTTTATCAGGCCACTCAGGAGTTGGGGAAAAGGCTCAATGCTAAGCTGGTGAGCTCATTACAGAGCCAAGAACACCTACACCAGAACTAGCCTGACCTCTAAGACACCCACACACACCCAACACAAGGAATCAGTCCCTTCTCTGCTACACAGTCCCTCAGGCCCTGCATTCCCTTCCAGTGCTATTCAGGGTTGGTGGAGAAGAATGCCATCCCTATAGCTCTGTTTGTGTGGTTTCTAGCCACCAGGTTTGTCAAACAAAACTAAGCCCCCATCCCTGCTCCCTACACAGTCCGAAGACCCACTATTGCACACAGGATATCAAACAACTGCAACAGCTTAAGATAGGGAAAACAATTCTGAGTCATTCTTGGCCCTATCATGGCCAAAATGACTCTTAAGCGAATTGCAATAGCTCCCCAAAATGTAAAGACCACGGCAAAAACATCCAACCATGTGGGGAAAACCAACAACCCAATCTAAACAATGAAATCCCAAGGAACTTACACAGTCTGAGGATGGAAAGGAAACCAAGCTCACAGCATGGGGAAACAACAGCTCGCCCTTGGGCAACAAAATCACCGGTAATACATACATAAACCACGTAGAGGAAGAGAGAAATACTGACTTCCAAACAGAGCATGAAGTGAGCATACTCTTGCGTGTGAGGATAATGAGCAGACAATGGTCCCTGCGTGAGGATGAGCAGCTTCCAACTTGCGCGTGGATGAACAAACATAGAGAGGACACGGATTGGAGTGCACCACCGTTCTGGTACTTTCGTGGAGAGAATGAATGTCTGCGTGAGTGAGACCAGGTAAGCCTGTGTGTGGATGTGAGTAGACCATGAGGAAGGAAGACCACCGTGGAGGTAATCTGGAGTGGAGAAAGTGCGTGAGTGTTTCTTGCTAGTGGAGTGTGCGTGTGGGTGAGGACTGACAGTCCTGCCACCCCACTCCCAAAGGCCATGACTGCCTCAACCACCAGCAGTCATTCTTCAATGGAGGTGGTTGGGTAAGGCAAAGAAAGAAGACACATGGGTATTTTCCTTTATTGGCCAAGGTTTGACATTTTCCCCCACATCCTTATCCTCATGAAAATCATGCCCCTTTTCTCATTTTAGTTGCCGCGATCATAGCTGGTCGGGTTCATTTTTATTATGGATGCATATTTACATGATGATAAACTGAAGACGTATGCTGCATGCCCCGATATACAATCGGTGACAAATTTAAATCCAAAACATAGCATAACCTACCAATGTTAGGACCTTGGCCTTTAGCTTCGCACCATGATCATTTACAATATAGACATCATGTACATTTAATGCAACGGGGTCAAAACCGGGGTGTTACATTCCCCTCCCCCTTCAATA
The DNA here is from genome assembly GCA_001517045.1 of Pseudotsuga menziesii. Lineage (NCBI taxonomy): Eukaryota > Viridiplantae > Streptophyta > Pinopsida > Pinales > Pinaceae > Pseudotsuga > Pseudotsuga menziesii. Next base: position 195,824 of record LPNX010319000.1, on the reverse strand, counting down.
GCACTGTCCTCAGTGCTTTACAAAATTGAACAAAATGCTACACTAGTATCGCCTCGGTGTTTCGCAAAATTGAATAAAAATGGATGTGCCAATCGCATGGCATCCTACAGCTCCCATGTAGCCTCTTCAGGTCCGTAGTGCTCCCATTGCACCTTTATCGGACCTATGGCTCGGTTCGAAGCATTGTGAAATTTCTATCAAGGATGCGCATTGGCTTGATTCGGAACTCTCCCTCAGGTTCCACCTGAATCACATCCCAATTTATCACATGGTTAGGATCATGTACATACCTCTTAAGCAAGGAAGCATGAAAAACATTATGAGCTCTAGTGCTAGCAGGCAATGCAAGTCTATATGCAACTGGCCCTATTCTTTCAAGCACTTCAAACGGCCCACAGTATCTCGGTGACAACTTGGCACAACTTCCAAGCTTCAAGGAACTCTTCCTTTCCCTCACTGTAAGGTAAACATGATCCCCAACACTGAATTCACTGTTCACCCTATACTTATCTGCGTAGCTTTTATGTCTATCTTGCGCTACTTTCAGCTTCTGCCTGATCTTTACAACCTCTTGCTCCATTTCCTTGAGCAATTCTAGCCCAAGCACAATCCTGTTCACTAGATTATCCCAAGTCACTGGTGTCCTACACCTTCTTCCATACAAAGCTTCATACGTACTCATCCCCAAGGATGCCTGATGTCCATTGTTATAAGCAAACTCTACCAAGTGTAAGTAATCTTCCCACTTGGTTGGTTTATCCATCACGTACATGTGAAGCATGTCTTTGAGCACCTGATTAACTCTCTCTGTCTGACCATCTGTCTGAGGATGGTATGCAGTGCTGAAGTTTAGCTTCGTGCCCAAATCTGCAAACAACCCCTTCCAAAAGCTGGAAGTGAACTTGACATCCTTGTCAGAGACTATTGTCTTAGGCAATCCATGCAACTTGAAAATCTCCTTCATGAAGATATTCGCAATGTCAGCAGTCTCATATGTAGACTTAACTGGTATAAAATGTGCTTCCTTTGTCAACTTGTCCACCACAACCATGATGGAATCATGTTGTCTCCAAGTCATTGGCAATCCTGTAATAAAATCAATGGAAATAACTTCCCATTTCCATTCCAGAACTGGCAAAGGCTGTAACAAACCTGCAGGGTGTTGATGCTCAACCTTTATCTGTTGACATTTCATACATCTTGAAATGTATTCAGCCATGTCCTTTTTCATCCTGGGCCAAAAGTACTGCTTTCTAGCTGTAGCAATCGTCTTCTGATATCCTGGGTGACCAGAATACAGAGCTTGATGGATTTCATCCATGACAACTCTCCTCAAATCTACTACATCCGGAATATAAATTCTACCTTGATAAGTGAGAAGCCCGTCTTCTTCCAATTTATATCCCTCATACTTCTTCTCAAGACTTTGCTGCTGCAACTTGTCTTTGACCTGTTCATACAATTCATCTCTAGCAACATGATCAACGATTTGCTACCTCAAATCTGATTGGAAAATACTAAGAGATGCCACATGCATTTCCTGCACCTTCCTGCTGAGTGCATCAGCTACCTTATTTTCTTTTCCCTTTATGTGCTTGATTTCAAAATCAAACTCACATAAAAACTCTAGCCATCTTGCTTGCCTGGCATTCAAAGTAGGCTGATCAAACAAATACTTCAGTCCACAGTGATCTGTTCTGAGCTCAAATCTTCTACCCATCAAGTAATTTCTCCACATCTTGAGAGCATGTACTATGCCTGCAAGCTCTAGATCATGAGTGGCATAGTTCATCTCATGTTCCTTCAGCTTTCTTGACTCATAACATATCACGTGGTTGTCTTGCATAAGGACTCCTCCAAGCCCTTGTCCGCATGCATCGGTACATACCACAAAATATTTCCCTGGATCTGCAACCTTCAATACTGGTGCACTGGTGAGAAGACTCTTCAACCTCTGGAAACTTTCTTCACACCTCGATGTCCATTCGAATTTCATCCACTTCTTTTGCAAAGAAGTGATGGCATGTGAAACTTTGGAGAATCCCTCAATGAATCTCCGGTAGTATCCTGCAAGTCCCATAAAAGATCTTACATCTAACAGATTCCTTGGAGTAGGCCAATTCATAATGGCTTCAATCTTTTCAGGGTCCACAGATATACCCTCTTCTGATATAATGTGACCCAAATACTGAATTCTATCTCTATAGAAATCACACTTGCTCAGTTTTGCATACAACTGATGTTCCCTGAGCAATTGCAAGGTCAACCTCAAGTGTTCTTCATGCTCTTCCTCATTCTTAGAATAAACAAGAATGTCATCAAGGAAAACAAGAACAAACTTATCCAAATACCTGCTGAAGACATTATTCATAAGGCACATAAATGTAGCTGGTGCATTTGTGAGACCAAACGGTACCACTACAAACTCATAATGCCCATACCTTGTCCTGAAGGTTGTCTTATGAATGTCTTCATCCTTTATTCTCACCTGATGGTAACCAGACCTCAAGTCAATCTTGGAAAATACCTTTGCTCCTCTCATTTAATTGAAGAGGTCATCAATCCTAGGCAAAGGATATTTATTCTTCACGGTAACCTTGTTCAACTGTCTGTAGTCAATACATAACCTGAGTGTACCATCTTTCTTCTTTACAAACAAAACCGGTGCTCCCCAAGGAGACACACTCGGTCGGATATACATCTTGGCCAACAACTCTTGCAGTTGCATCTTCAACTCTAGCATCTCCGGTGTACTCATCCTGTAGGGTTCCTTGGACACTAGTGCTACTCCTGGCACAAGTTCAATTGTAAAGTCAATGTACCTCTTTGGAGGAAGCCCTGGAATCTCATTAGGAAACACATCCCTGAATTCTTGTAACGCCTGATAGTCCTCCAACCGAGGAGTTTCATCTCTTGTTTCCTCCAAAATATGAGCTGCATACAACTGGCAACCATTCCTACAGAACTTCTTTAACTGCATTGCTGAAACTTGCCATACTGAAATCACCTTTGGAATTCCTTTCACAACTACTAGGTTTCCTTCTTCACCCACGCATTCGAAAGTCTTATTGTAGAAATCAAGCTTCACCCGGTGAGCTTCTAACCAATCCATTCCAATGAGAACATCATAGGAACCAAGCGGTAGAACATTCAGATCTACACACGTGACCAATCCATTCATGACCAATGGACATCTCTCTACCACTTCACTAACCTTTCTCTTAGTTCCAGTGGCTAGCTGAACTAACCAAGACTTCCTATGATTTACTTTCTTAAAAGCACAAATATCTACTACTCTAGGAGTAATGTAATAGTGCGTAGAACCGGGGTCAATCAAAATAGAAATAGACTGCTCAACAATATTACCTGCTACTTCAACCACAGCTGACTGGTGATCTGCTTGGCGGTCCTCCATTGCTGCATAGATCCTAGGAACTGCCCTTGCTACTTGACCCACTATTTTTGCTCCTTGAAGGTTATAAGTTGGCCTTGCACTCTCATTCTCGAGTGGACAATTCCTGCGCATGTGGGGTCCTCCACATTTCCAACATTGGAGTGGCCCTCTATTCTGTTGTGGATCTTTAGGATTTTCTCCGGTCACCCCAACCGGCTTACTCGTACCTTGAGATGGCTGCTTCTGCTGGTTCCTGAAGTTAGAAGGTTTGAAACCTTTCTTTCTTTGGTCAAACTTCTCATTCTTGTTGTCCTTCCATGCCTTATGGTAATCCGGCTTACCTTTGTTTTGCTCATAACAATACCTAGCCTTTCTTATCGCTTCTTCAAGAGTTCTAGGTTCATAAAATTCAATTCTATCCTTGTAAGACTGAGGTAATCCACTCAGAAAATGCTGGACCTTCACTTTTCCATTTCTGATGTATCGGACATACCTCAACAGCTCCAAAAACTTATTTGCCTACTCTTCCATGGTCCGCTATCCCAGTCTTAGCTCATGGAACTCCTTAATATTGTGATCATAATACCTGTCAGATAGGTACTTCTTCTTGAAATACTTCTTGAACTGTTTCCACTTGAGTCTCCTTTCACTGATCCTCTTTACTTTCTTGAAGTGTTCCCACCAAATGGATGCTCTTCCATTCAGATTGAATATGGCAACTCTTACCTTCATGTTTCCTGAATAATCATGCACTTGAAAGTACTTCTTTATCCCAAGAATCCAAGCTTCAGCTTCTTGTCCAGTCTTTATCTCACCATCAAATGTAGGAGGTTTATCTTTCTTAAATTCATCCCGAGAGCGACCCCCATGGTGTCTCTTTCTTTTTCTTTTATGAGAAGAAGAGCTTGAATCCCCACTGGATTCTTCAGAATCAGATGATCCACTAGAAGTCTTTCTCCTTCTCCTAGTACTGCTCTTACTTCCTTCTAGTCTTGCTGTACCTCATCCAGAGTCTATCCTTCTATGTAAGTCTGTCAAACTCTGCAACATAGCAGCATTCAACTGATGCTGCTCTTCCTGGGCTTTGATCAAGCTTCTCATATTGGCTGCAACATCTGACGGTGTCTCTTGGAATCTTCTTCCATTAGACTCAATGTCATCATTTATTTTACAGACATTTTCTCCCATGGCATCTTTTTCTTGCTCATGAGAATCCCGAGCATCATACCCATCATGGGTTCTCATAACTGATCCACCACTTACTTGTCAAACTGCACCACCTAGAGTACTTCCCTGGAAAGTGACTATGACTCTGTAAATGTGTTAGTAACATAAATGTTAGATACATAACATTAATATAAACCAGCATTACTTACCTTCTCTTGGAGAATTATAAAATTACAAGTTTTTCCAAACACTAGCTTTTCTTCATCAAAGAATGTCTATCTTTGCTGCTAATTTCTCATTTTCAGCCCTGAAATTCACTGGAAAAACCACTAAAAATGGTCAAAATTCATTAAGAAATCCTACTGAAAACTCCACATTTTCTCTTTGTAGAATCAGATCCCATTTTACTACTGAATTGGATCTTATTTCAACTATATCTCCCGCAGAATCGGCTCCCAATTCCTCTAATTCCTCCGCAGAATCGGCTCCTCTTTCCACTATTTCTTCCGCAGAATCGGCTCCTCTTCCACTATTTATTCCGCAACGGTGGCTCATGAAATGCTTTCTCTTTTCGATTGGTGTTGGAAACCTTTCTGGTCGGAAGCCGTAATGCTTTCGCTTCCGCAACAGCGGCTCTCGAAACGCGTTCTCCTTCCAATCGGCGTCGGCAGCCTTTCTGGTCGGAAGCCGTAATGCTTTCCATCCGCAACGGCGGCTCCCGAAATGCTTTCTCCTTCCGATCGGCGTCGGCAGCCTTTCTAGTCGGAAGCCGTAATGCTTTCGCTTTCGCAACGATGGCTCATGAAATGCTTTCTCCTTCCAATCGGCATCGGCAACCTTTCTACTCAGAAGCCGTAATGATTTCGCTTCCACAATGGTTGTTCACCAAAGACGAACTCCTTCCGACGGCCGCCCTTTACTTAGAATTTTTTTTTAAACTTCTTGTGGCGTCGGAGGTTTTTCCACATCGGAAGGATAGTGGTTTAGACTTCCGCAAATGCGGGTGTCCAAAGAACGTTTCTCTTCCGATAGCCGACGATCTTTTACTTTTAGAGAAATTTTTAACCTTCTTGCGGTGTCGGCGATCGGAGGAATTTTTCGTCAGGAATCTAGTCATTTAGACTTCCACAATGGCGGACGCTTGAACTGCTAATTCCCTCTGCCATAGCGGAAGTCAATTCCGCTAACTCTTTTGCAACGGCGGAAGCCCACTTCACAAACTCTTCTGCAACGGCGGAAGTTAACTTCACAAACTCTTCCGCAACAACAGAAATTAACTTCACAAACTCTTCTGCAACGGTGGAATTTAACTTCGTAAACTCTTTCACAACGGTGGAAGTTAACTTCGCAAACTCTTCTGCAACAGTGGAAGTTAATTTTGTTAACTGTTTCGATGTGGGACACTTACTCAAATTTTCACAGCTTTCTCCAAACTGTTTTGACGTCGAGCATGCTTTCGCTTAGTGCTTCCATAATGGTGGAAATCCTTCTGCCTAGCTCTTCCGCAATGGCGGAAGTCCTCCCCGCTAGTGGCCCGACCGCTCCACACTTAGACCATTTCCTTTTGAATTTTACCAGTCGTCCACTGATTCGGCTGGGCATAATGAGATACAACCTCTGTCAGTTGCTCCTTCTTGGCCCATAGAGGCCCATTGTTGCCAACCTGATGCTCCGATACCATACTGTCACGTCCCCATGCCTCCGACCGGATAGAGGACTCGACCACCATGGCGTTAACCATCCGGGCTAAGAGTCCATGGACATGTACATGCATAAAAATTGCATAAACAGAATGCTACAGGAAAATGCATTAAGGTAGAACAGGCACACATGCCATTGTTTATCATACACAGCTATTGTATTCATACATGCATGCATTTATCATGTTCATCATATCATTAACAGAAAAGATAGTTGCAGAAGTAAGATGCACAAGATCACTTATCTTATGAAGAGCTTGATCCGCAACCAGCTACATCGCTACAACGTTCCACCCAACCATAGGCCAGCGTGCTCCTTAATCTCTCAACAGTGCTACCACCCCCGAGCTGGGCATGATTCTCCAAGGAATAAGGGAACAAGTAGGCTTACACATAGCCAAGGATATGCAAACACAGCCAAGCCAATACAGTTGGGTTTATCAGGCTACTCAGGAGTTGGGGAAAAGGCTCAATGCTAAGCTGGTGAGCTTATTAGAGAGCCAATAACACCTACACCAGAACTAGCTTGACCTCTAAGACACCCACACACACCCAACACAAGGAATCTGCCCCTTCTCTACTACATAGTCCCTCAGGCCCTGCATTCCCTTCCAGTGCTATTCAGGGTTGGTGGAGGAGAAGGCCAGCTCTCTAGCTCTGTCTGTGTGGTTTCCAGCCACCATGTTTGTCAAACAAAACTAAGCCCCCATCCCTGCTCCCTACACAATCCGAAGACCCACTATTGTGCACAGGAGATCAAACAGCTGCTGCAGCTTAAGACAGGGAAAACAATTCTGAGTCATTATTGGCCCTATCGTTGCCAAAATGACTCTCAAGCGAATTGCAACAGCTCCGCAAAATGTAAAGAATACCACAGAAAACACAGCCAACCATGTGGGGAAAACCAACAACCCAATCTGAACAATGAAATCCCAAGGAACTTACACGGTCTGAGGATGGAAAGGAAACTGAGCACACAGCATGGGGAAACAACAGCTCGCACTTGGGAAATGAAATCACCGGTAATACATACATAAACCACGCAGAAGAAGAGATAAATACCGACTTCCAAATGGAGCGTGAAGTGAGTAGACAATGGTCCCTACGTGAGGACGAGCAGCTTCCAGCTTGCGCATGGATGAACAAACACAGAGAGGACACGGATTAGAGTGCACCAGTGTTCTAGTACTGTCGTGGAGAGAATGAATGTCTGTGTGAGTGATACCAGGTAAGCCTGTGCGTGGATGTGAGCAAACCATGAGGAAGGAAGACCACCGTGGAGGTAATGTGTAGTGGATAAAGTGCATGAGTGTTTCTTGCTAGTGGAGTGTGCATGTGGGTGAGGACTGACAGTCTTGCCACCCCACTTCCAAAGGCCATGACTGCCTCAACCACTAGCAATCATTCTTTAATGGAGGTGGTTGGGTAAGGTAAAGAAAGAAGACACATGGGTATTTTGCTTTATTGGCCAAGGTTTGACATTTTCCCCCACATCCTTATCCTCGTGAAAATCATGCCCCTTTTCTCATTTTAGTTTCCGCGATCGTAGCTGGTCGGGTTCATTTTTATTATGGATGCATATTTACATGATGATAAACTTAAGACGTATACTGCATGCCCCGATATACAATCGGTGACAAATTTAAATCCAAAACATAGCATAACCAACCAATGGCGGGGCCTTGGCCTTTAGCTCCGCACCATGATCATTTACAATATAGACATCATGTACATTTAATGCAACGGGGTCAAAACCGGGGTGTTACATAGTATATTGCAGGCATTGGGGGATGAGGGGTTTAAGGTGGGGGTGGGTAAGGTGGTTTATAAGGATTGAGGTATAAAAATGGGTGGGGAGGAGGTTTTAAGTATTGGGAGGGGGTTTCAACAAAAAAATTTTGGGTCAATATCTCTCGAAATTAAGGGTATTATTTAATATCCCACGATTGCACGTGCTATGTGAGAATTTCATTACGTTAAGTCCCCATGATCCCAGCCAGTTCTAGTCCTTCTATCAACTGAGTAGTAGGTATTTTTAACTTCTTTTTTAGAAACTGGATGGCATTATCCTTTTCATCTAATATCTTTTCCATGCTTGCTTCCTTTTCATCCTGATCCCCAGCAGCTAAAAGATCTGTTTACAGCCTTTTTATATGTTCCTGATTTGCTTTATTTTCCACTTTTTCCTGTCTTAGCTGGCTCTCAATTTTTCTCTTGGTAACTTCCAAATTAGAAAACTTCAATGTGGATATTAACAATTTTGTAAATAGAATGTCCCTAGTCTGTGTGTGAAAATAAATCATATTTGGGATAGGAATGTCCTCCAAGTCCATCCTTATTTCAACCACCTTGCTATTGGTTGCTAATTCCAAGTTTAATGTTTTATGGGCCTGGTCTCTGACAGCAATAAGTGACACCTCCTAATTTGAAATCTTTCTGACTTCTAAGTATAGCTTCAATGATTCTTCTGAAGACACCTCCTTTGTTTCCTTATACTTTTCCAATAGATCCATCTTTCTCATGAATTGTGATGTAGAGTCTACCGGTGTGTCTGCAAAATAGTATTCCTTGACCTCAAAAATAGGTTTAGTTATTTTAACCTTATGCTTCCCTTTTTCCTCAGTTGTAGTTTGGACCCGCTGTCCTTCTACTTCAACCTTCTTCCTCTTGGGAGTCCAGGCAATGTACTCTTCCTTAGTTTCCATGGAATCTAAAAGATCTCATTTACTGGTTTTTTCTGAGTGACTGGCCAAGGGTGTAATGTTTATAAGTGCTGCAACCAACTTAGAAATATCAGGCATCAAAGAATTAATTTTCTTTACAGAAGAACTTGATTCCACCTTCCCATCAGTATATTTAAGATTCTCCTTTGGGTAGTCATACCAATTGGAAGCATCTTCCAACACAACAACCTCTACATGCTTGAAATATTTTCTCTTCATAGATTTATTCCTGTTTGAGATGACCTAATGAGGGTCATAGTCCACTGTAGGCTCTGTAGGAAATCCCATCTCCTTCAATAAGTTCTCAATCATTGGTAAGTAGTTTTTACTCTTGAGAGTAAAATTCCCTACTTCCCAGGGATACTTAATATTAGTATAGCTTTTAAACTTCAGGAAGTGTTATGTTTCTACTATTAGTTTATGCATGATAAACTCCATGGAGAATACTCTGGGGGTTAAAAAGGATGGAAACATTTATGGTGTGTGAGTGAAACCATACAGTCTGATCACAGTTCCATTTTCAAAGAAGAATGAGTCACCTAGCCTTCTATCTGTAGAGAACTACAAAATAGTTCTCATCTCTGGTAATACTCTAAGAAGCCTCTTCTGCAAAATGGCATTGTATACTTTAGTCATGAAAAAGTTCATGAATTTTGAGTAATCCTTACTCATCACCTATGTCAATACCATTTCCGGGAATTTCAAATTCGCTTCATTAAAAGAAAGGAACGTTTTTAGCAAATAAGATTGAAACCTAAAGGTTTTGGTCTTGTTGAAGTCTATTAATTGAGAATGGATACTTTCGGCTAAGAATTCGTCAAACTTACAACATGAAAAATGAAATGTTTGTCCTGGATCATTTGAGTCAATTGGGAAGGTGCTTAAGACAAAAAGAAAACTCATGAGAGGCTCGATGATGTATTTGTCGATGTATAGACCTAGGAACTAGATTAATAGAGTGACAATGCACTAAGTTTCCTCATTGAATAGGTTGGAATCAATCGGGAATGGTTGGTCTAATATATTTACATCGGGCTTGAAGAATTTCTTGAAGAAATCTTGTTTCTTTTCCAACAAAGACTCTTTGAAACACTGAAGTATAAACTCTTCTTTATAATCCTAGGATTTTAGGGTAAAACCCTTAGGGACCAATAGGGTTTTTTTAATAGCCAAGGGGATATCACTGTAGAGATAGTAATTTCCATAATTAGTCTCTCAGAAAGAGAGTAGTTATCGACACACCAAGCCACAAATTCCGGTAAACTTTGGGTTTGTTTAGTTTCGAAAAAATGGAAGTAAGACTAGGGAATGTTATGCACATCAGTCCCCTATTACTTAAGCAATATCATATTTTCCTTAACCTTAGCAATGGGTCCATTCAACATAAGCATATTGAATACCTCAATATCCCTATCCTCAAAGGATTCTTCTATTTTTTGATATCCAAGGTCCTGAACTTCCATAGTGTCAACTTGAGCCATTTTATAGTTTAGGAGAGGACAAAAGGTCTACCTGGTGATTTTGATAGGTGGTTGAATGCCTTCGTAAGAGATGGTTTCTCCTGTTTTGTTTTGGATCTCGCTTTCTGATCCTATAGAATAAAATATTGCTGCAAATTTAGGTGCACATTATTTTTATACCTTTCTACATTCTTATCCACCTCACATATTTATTTCATGAAATGATCTCTGGCCGTGGATCTAATCCTTGAACAATATGAACCATTAAAATATGTGGCATTTCCTGAGCCATCGGTCCTTCCAAGATGGAATTAATGCTATTTATTTTATCCATCTTGGTCTCCATTTTCCAGCCATCCTCTCTTTATCTCCCCTCACATCTTTGAAATCTGAAACAAATCACAACGTAGATCCTCTCTACCAGAGATCCCAACCATCCAAGGATGCATCCCTTTACCCTATTTCACAATCCATCAACTTGCTAAACCTTGCACACGTTCTCATTGTGAAATGAACTAGGACCGTTGATCCAAACTCGGACGGATATCTATGGTCCGAAGATGTGGGGTCTACCATATTTCGTTGTGCCTCACCTTGCTATACTTCGCACACATTCTCATCGTGAAATGGACTAGGAGCCTTGATTAAATGTCCTCCAAATCCCTGCCATACAAAGGTCTAGGGTTTACCAATATTTCACAATCCTGACATGTCTTATTCATCGTACACCTTGCAGCCGTGAAATGCATCTCCATCATAGATCTGGCTCGCTCAAAATCATGGTCATTTGAATAAACGGATCGTACAATATTTCACAGCCTCGCCAAAAATTATCCTGAGTGCATGTGGGATTCATGAAATCTCCATCCTCCATTGATATAGGGAAACATTCAATATTGACCATTAGAATATGGAAGGTATAGCATATTTCTCATACCACCATAGCCCATTCCTATGCACATATTTACACGATGAAATGCTCCTCATCCATACATTTGCATTACCTGCCCATCCAATTGTTTATCTTTCTTGCCATTTAACCTCATTTCGCCCAAGCCAAGCTTCTTTTAAAACATGCATCTTCTTTCAGCGAAACCTATAAGCACCGTCGATTTCCTTTTCCATGGATCTATTCCATTCATTTTTTCCACTAGATAACTATGAGTGGATCTTCACCTATGAACCCAAATACAAGCTTATAACTCAAGGATATTTGATGTTTAATCGTGCCATACCATGGGGTAATCTATTTTGACCTTCAGGTTTAGGATAAGCTTCCCAAGAAACCTCCAAATCACCATACATGAATTTTTTTTTCCTATACCTCCTACTGCAGGGGAATTAGTGCAGATGCCTATGTAGAAATCTCCAAAATTTATCCCAAGTGCTAACACCTCCCTTCTACTAATATTTCTCCTCCCTTCATCCTCCCCATATCTCTCCCCTATGCATTCCTCCCTCCCATGATTCCCTCTACACCTTTCTCTCCCTCCTTTCACTCACCCCCCTCTTTTAGCTTAATCAATGTAATGTTAATTTCTCCTATATCATCTACACTACATTGCATATGTGATATATCGGATATGTGTTATATCACATATGCAATATGACACTCAAATTTTACATAGAGATCATTAGGTGTAAACCATTGTATACATAATCCATGTTTGACATAACGAACATGCACTAAAACATGCATGCGTTATATTGCATATGTGATATGATAATCACATTTTATATAGATAACGTTACGTATAAACCATTGTATACATAACGCATGTGTGATCTAACACATATACATTAAAACAAAGATGCGTTATGTCGCATATGCGATATTTTTTTTATAAAAAATGTTGGGTTGCGGGCCGTGGTCTAGTTTTACTGTAGCAAAAGACAAAATTCCTCTAAACCCGCACATAGAGAACCGTTAAGCCTCTCATTTAATTATTTATTACACAAATACATAGGTATTGTACAAGATTGGGTGGGTTTCAATGGGGAATGTACATAATAGAGTTCGAGAATCGGTGAGGAAGGTGTTTACACCAGAAGAAGCTGAAGGAAAAGAAAAAGAGGGAAGAATCAAGTAATCGTCGGCATTCAATCGAATATAAAATACTTCCCATTCCCACTCAACAGGTGAAGCAAAACAATTCAATAGAAAATAAAATGTTGGATACCCTAGAGAAAGAGTCAAAGTGGAGTAATTTGAAAGTGGACAATACCATACATTCTCGAATGACCCACATTTCAGTATCAAATTAATTGGATGCAACACCGCATTTTGCATCAAATACTTGCCCCTCAACATCTCAAGGAAAAGAATATATACCTGACATAGAGGTTGATGAGGATAATGCAACGTTAATGGAAGATGGTTATGGGGAAGATGAAAATCTTGGTGCATTATTAAGCGGATAATTTTGTGAAGAGTCCAATCATTATGTTCCTGACGATGCAAATGTGGCTCTGCATCAACCATGCGAGGTGGTTCAATATCCTAATCGAAATTGCAAAAAATCTTGCATCGTTGTGAAAGAGAACTTGTATATGCATACAAGTGCAGGAGAGCGAATTGACTTCCATGGAAGGTAAGGTGCCTAAACGTACTATTGTTCATCATTGTTCTCAAATAATGAAACAATATTTTGATAAAAAAATATGAAGCCGGTAAATGCCAATTGTTTTTATCTTTGATTAAATTTAGGACTATGTCAACTGTTAGAAGAAATTTAGGCATAAGAACATTGAAGAATATCAAATCAATTAATCACATTGTTAAATCTCTTTTTGGTGCATTCACATCAATTGGTAAAAAAACTCGTTCATAGAACTGTAATGTGGCTCTCTACATCTTGGTTGAATCAATTGTAAGTAGATCCATAAGACAGCGTCGATTACTTAAATGCACATCATTTACATCCAAAGACACTTAAAAAATATTCAATAAGAAGAGACAACCTTGATGTAGAGGGAAAAATGGAAACATTATGGGGATTTAGTGGTAGTTTTCCCCATAAAGACATGAAGTTAGTCGAAGTAGTGAAGGACTAGTGCACACATTTTAGCACGATGACACTAGGACTTATTCTAACACAAAGGATGTGTTAAAACGTTGTAGGGATTCTATGAATAATGAACCGCATGTTAAACATTATCTTGACATGACACAAACTCAATTGTTCGAGATGTTTAAAATTTCCCACGTAGAGCTAAGGTTGGGGAAAATATCTTTTGAAAAATCAAGCCTTGGTGTGTTAGAATCAGTACCATCCAGAACACTTGTTGTTGTAGGTACCACATAGATTTTGATATATATTATCATACATTTGCACATATACATTGTTTTTTGCATCCTAACCATGTGCGGGAATTCTCAAGTATAGTACCACCATTGTCATGTAGAGATTTCATCCATAGCATAATGTGTCCGAGGAAAGATGGGAAGACATATTACTTAAAACAATGTCTAAAGGGTTCTTGCAACAAATGTGGTGGGCTATCATTATGGTCTGAGTGCATCCATGAGAGTGAAGATCAACCATTTAGGAATACAATTATCAAGAAGCATAACTATCAGTATGAAACATATCATCTACATGATGGGAAAGAAAGCATGAAGATTAAATTGTTGACTTCATAGGTGACAATGTACACAAACAAGATTCATTTAAATGACTATATTGTTTATGTTTTTTTATAACATTGTTTATTAACATAAATTAATATTCATGTAAATATTTTTATGTTGTTTTATAACATTGTTTATTTTGTTTCCCACTGGGTGCAAGTATGTGAATTTATTTCAGATTTCCATGGAAAGATCCAACAATACATTCAGCATGTTGATATGGCATGGTGGCAAGATGAGCAATTGAGAATATGTCGAGAAACCTTCCTTCTTGGAACTATACTATCAATGGTATACTTTGCAGAAAATTACACCCTACAACCACAAAATGAAATACAAAGTCAGTATTATCACTCATAGAAGGTGAGCATAATGGTCCATATCACTTATTGTCATGGGCCAGATAGAAATTCAGAGAAACATGTGATATTGAAATAAAGTCAATTCAACATAAGTGACGACCGGACCCATGATATCAATTACATGAAAAATCGCTTTCAATAGTTCTATGATCATGTGATAGCTATGGATATACCATTTGTCATCATTTGATTTGGTCAGATGGTTGTGCTAAACTATTCAAGAATGCACGTGTATTTCAATGGTTTTGATTGTTGAACATAAAATACAAGGTTCCACATATATGTAACTACTTTGAAACTGGTCATGGAAAAGGACAACACAATGGCATTGGTGCATGCATAAAAACTTCCCTTAGAAGGGAAAATATGAAGTTTTCCATATTCTCACCTTCATGATGTTGCATCTATAGTGAAATGGTGTGCATCTGTGATGGGAGAACACGCAATAAGGAAGATCCTAATGTAGAGAATATTCTGGGAGGTAACAAATATGGACCGATCCAACACACATCGGGTGAACACAGTGCATGGAGCTCAATAGTTTCATTCAATTAGAAGCTTAGAAAAATTGTCCCTACAAAGTTGGAAAAGATTGAAGGCTTTCTTGTGTGGTTCCTGTAGCATTGATGAATGTGATGGTTGTGAGTATATAGATACGATTGATACATGGGATCGAGTGACACTTGAAAGCAATTTGAAGGGGGTTAATGAAATAGAAAATTTAGAAGATGATCATAAATATATTTCTACAGACTATGATCACATATCAGATCTCATACAAGAAGGTACAAAAAAGTAAATTTGTAGTACCTAAATCACTACAAGACTTTACATTTAAATAAAATTTATTTATGTTACATGCAAGACCTTTTTTAATAAATGTATTGTTAACTCGACCTATTTCCTTTCACAGGTCAGATATATGCAGTGGTTTCCCCAAAAAATAATTAATGGGGTTTTGACTATTGGTTGGAACATTACGTAGAGGAGAAACAAACCATTCTCGAACCTATTACAAATGATGAAAATATTTTATTCCCAACTAGATCGATGGTTATAAAAGCGGAGTACTTGTCACTAGTAGCACAATATAAAAGGAAGGGTGGGTATGTATATCAGGATTATAGGCCAGGAGCTATTGTATACCACTTCACCAACCTGGTAGTTGGTATAAACACCAAGTTGTGCACACTTTCGAAAAAAAATAGGTCACATGCATTATAATTGCTACCTCATTTAGATCATTAGAGATTTACGGAAACCATTGACAACATAGATGATCTAGATGGCCTACTCGAGTGAGTGCATTTTCAGGTGTTACTAGATTGTCTAGTGTGACTGGATTGTTAGGTGTGTTATTTAAACTTTAAATTTCCTGTTGAAGCACAATTTCAATGAGTTAGCCTTTAGTTTATTCCCAATGAAGTAACCTATGATCGATGAATATCATTCATAAAAACCCTACTATTCACCAGAAAGTGGATAGTATAAACATGATCCTAAACCCTCAGGTGAGTTACATATAAATAATGTTTGTGCAATTTCATTGGACTCTCTTTATTTTCTGATGAGAGTACTAATGTTTAACCTTCAGTGTGGATAGGATACAAACACGATCTATGGCACATTGGAGGCACCAAGAACTACTGGTGTCTTTAGACACCACCAAATAGAATTCAGAAAATAACATGCTCTCGAGTTGTTGCAATTTACTTTTAATGAATTATTTTTATATTAATTCACATTTAATTACATTAATGCACATTTAATTACATCAGTGGGTCAACTCTTGCAACTCTTGCAACTCTTACATTGGTGGGTCAACTCTACAAAAAACTCACCTTGTGACTATTGGTAGTGTTCCCATATTGGCCTTTCCCATACACATAGGTAGGAGTCAATGACATGAAATTATGCTGCTCTGTTTGGTTTTTCTCTCCCGGACCAAAAGCCACCAAGTGTCCCTAAACCACATTTTGAGGCAACTTTCAACTTGACATAAATCGACAACCAGAGATCGGATCGATGGACCGTCGACTCCGTTGGTCTCCTAGAATGCGACTACATCTAGGGGGTCATCTCCATCGTGTTTGCATGGTCTGGTGACTACATTGTGTATTGATTTCATAAACTAGGGTTTTTCTCAGTTTCCTTGAATTAAAACTATCACATGGAACATATATTGAAATTATGTTGAATAGGTTAATACTATCACATGAAAAATCCTTGTTGGGTGAAAAAATTAAGGGTAGTGGACATGGCTAGCCCTTGGTCCATTAATACCAATTTGGGTGTAACACCCCGGTTTTGACCTCGTTGCATTAAACGTACATGATGTATATATTGTAATGAATCATGGTGTGGAGCTAAAGGCAAAAATCCCCACCATCGATTTAATTTTGTTATGTTTTGGCGAACGGAATCGTTGTCGATGGTCTATCATGGTATACGACATATATTAAGTTTTGTCATCATGTAAATATGCATCTTTAATTAAAATGAACCCCGACCAGCTATGTTCACGGAAACTAAATTGAGAAGGGGCATGATTCTCACAACGATAAGGGTGGGGGATGTCAAACCTTGGGCAATGGGGGAAAAATTCCATGTGTCACCTTCCCTTGTCTTACCCAACTACCACCATTGAAAACTGCTATTGTTAGTTGGCACAGTTATGGCTGGGAATGGAGTCTGGTAGGATTGTCAGTCCTTTCCCACATGCACACTCCACTAGTGGATTGAACCTCATGATGGGTAGGAGAATGACTATGCCCCTCATTCCATCCTCTCCACTATGCTAGTCTTCCCCTTGTCCATTCATCCTCACGCAGGGGTGGTAGCCTGATTGTTTCCACGCACAGGCTTCTTTCCTATTTGGTATCATGCAACCAGGAGAGAGGAGCTATCTCCACTGTCATTCACATTGTCCACATAGAGGAATCGAGTGTGTTTCAATCCATATTTGGGATTTGGTATGAATCTTCTCTCACGCACCGGGTTCTGTGTTGTTGTTACTCACACAGTAAGATGGGAATTGTTCGGTCACTATCACCCACAATTTTTCCTGTGGAGAGCCATTTTTATGCTCATAGACTGTGCGTAAGTTTTCCCTACCGATTTTGGCTTGTGCATATGTTTTTCCCTCTATATTTTGGGGTATGGTGTAAGTTTCCCTCATGCACAGGTTGGGAGACTGTATTTTATTCCCCAATGTGGTCTGTGTAAGTCTTCCCAGTGGCTTCATTGTCCAAAACAGACTGTCGTTTTCCCTACATTGTGAGTTGTGCTCACTGATACGTTTTGGGACTTGTTATCTCCCAAATTGACCACCGTCATTTTGTATGACAGAATGGGTAAAAATATTTATTTCTATAAGTCATGGCCTTCAAAATTCAAAATCTCAGTTTTCGACAGTTAACTAAGTCTGTGGAAGTTTACTTAACTGCCGAAACAGGCCAGTTTCATCAGCTAATTTGGTTTGCCAGAATGATTTTAGTTGCCGAAAATGTTTCCATGTGTAAATTTAAAAAACAATTGTGCTCTGGAAAAATACTACCAGCTATATCCTGACCAGTAAAGCTAAAGGACTAAAAGCAGCAGAATTGTCAAGGAATTGGCAAAAAATAATTATTGCACAGAGCAGTGAATGGAAATTGGAGGAATATTTTTGCTGAAATAGCGTGATATTGCGGGGAGATTTTGATGGCCTTCCCGAACTCCAAATTAATATCTGGAAGCACCAGTGGATAGCTTATGATCTGTAGATCAAAATCGACTATTCGAACATGCAAAACGGACATCGGACGGTTGAGAAAATTGATTTTTTCCAAAGGCAGTTTTTTTAGGAATTCCACGGGTTTCGGCAGCTTAGGCGAGCTACCACAACGCTCATTAGCTGCCGAAAAGGCCAGCTTTCGGCAGCTAAAGACGTTAACCGAAAAAACATTAGCTGCCGAAAGCCTGTTTTGCAATTTTTCTCTAAATTTTCGCCCAGATCTCAACCACCAAGCTATTGAAGGAGATCTCCATATCAGCATTTCCTTGATTTTAGGGATCAGTCCCTATTTTTTTGCTTTTAACTGTCAATTAATGTTTTAGTTAAACTCAACAGATCCATGCTTTTAGGATCTGGAAACTGTTTGTAAAGGATTTAAAAGCCTAAGAACTCAAAG
>LPNX010319000.1:124109-176141 GCA_001517045.1 Pseudotsuga menziesii | reverse complement strand
ATAAGCTCATTTTATGAGCACGTAGATCATTTTCAGTTGTTTTTGAATAAGTAGAGAAGGCTGCATGTAAGCTACAGGTGGGATATAGGTTTGCAGGCCAGCAGCAAAATATCTCTCTCGTGATAAGATTCGTTGTATATTTCAAGAGGAAGATAACGTGCTTGCTGATGGCCAACCTTTCCTTCGTGGTAACCAATTCACAGCAGCTGACTTGACATTGCTGCACTAGCTAGTTTTATAAAATCCCAATGGAAGAATTTTCGTCAGAGATGGCTGAATTCACTTTTTTATTAAGAGAGACACTGGCAGGGAAGCATATATTGAAGATGTACAAAACTGAAAAGTACAGGAAAATAGCTACGAAGATGGCAGTGACTTGAGTCTTTGCATTTACACAGTGAGTCATATTAATGACACATTTTTTGGTCTTACTTAAATTCAAAAATAAACTCCTGGAACCTGGGCTTGTCGACCATATGAGACTTCCATAACAGCAGATGTTACATACGAAGACTAAAGGTAAAGAAGGCATTCAAAGTTTCAAGACCAAGTTGGCTATCTTTTCAACAGCCAGTGAATTCAACATTCAGAAACTCTTCTGTTGGCACAAATGGATAAGATGGTTGGAACAGGGTATCCTCTGCACCTGAATCTAGTTTTTTTTGGGAGAAGATTGGAAACAAGTTTGGCTGAAATAGCAATCAAGGAATGTTACAGTGTGTGAGACATGAAGGAAGCAGCTCGTTGTGTAAATGACCTTAAGGCACCATTGTTTCATCCAACTATGGTGTCACTTTGGATAAAAGATTTCTTTTGGCAGGAAAGTTGTTGAAATTGATCTTCTGGGGAAGCTACTTACATATTTATGCAAGACTGGTCCTTTATTGCTAAATGAGGGATAACTGCTAGAAGGGCTGGATTTTGTAGTATTTTCATTGGAGAATCTCAGTGTTGATGCACCCAAGGCTGCATCTAATGATGTGGATGTTTTTATAGAAGACCAGCCATCAGCTCTTTCAAATGGAGCAAAGCCTGTAGTATGGATGAACAAGAAAATGCAATGAAGCTGGTCACAGCAATGAAGGTGAGCTGCAAAAAGATGATGATGATGATGACTTTGCTAGGAAGCTGGGTGGCATCTTCTCTTGATTAGTGACTTGTATTAGAAGATCTGTTGAAAGCTGTTTAGAGATTTATGTTTGTATTGGTAAGCCCATCAGGGAACAGGACATTGTTTTGATACAGGTTTGCAGAGGGATCAGTGTTAAA
Organism: Pseudotsuga menziesii; assembly: GCA_001517045.1. Lineage (NCBI taxonomy): Eukaryota > Viridiplantae > Streptophyta > Pinopsida > Pinales > Pinaceae > Pseudotsuga > Pseudotsuga menziesii. The sequence continues at coordinate 174,872 of LPNX010319000.1, read as the reverse complement.
GACTTGATGACTCCATGCCCAATACTAAAGGCTACTGGAACTACTTGTTCTTCAGAACCTCACTGGGAGGATTCCATCCCCGAGTAGGAGCCAGATGTTATCTCCCAAATTGACCACCGTCATGTTGTATGACAGAATGGGTAAAAATATTTATTTCTATAAGTCATGGCCTTCAAAATTCAAAATCTCAGTTTTCGGCAGTTAACTAAGTCTGTGGAAGTTTACTTAACTGCCAAAACAAGCCAGTTTCATCAGCTAATTTGGTTTGCCAGAATGATTTTAGTTGCCAAAAATGTTTCCATGTGTAAATTTAAAAAAGATTGTGCTCTGGAAAAATACTACCAGCTATATCCTGACCAGTAAAGCTAAAGGACTAAAAGCAGCAGAATTGTCAAGGAATTGGCAAAAAATAATTATTGCACAGAGCAGTGAATGGAAATTGGAGGAATATTTTTGCTGAAATCGCGTGATATTGCGGGGAGATTTTGACAGCCTTCCCGAACTCCAAATTCAGATCTGGAAGCACCAGTGGATAGCTTATGATCTGTAGATCAAAATCGACTATTCGAACATGCAAAACGGACATCAGACGGTTGAGAAAATTGATTTTTTTCAAAGGCAGTTTTTTTAGGAATTCCACGGGTTTCGGCAGCTTAGGCGAGCTACCACAACGCTCATTAGCTGCCGAAAAGGCCAGCTTTTGGCAGCTAAAGAAGTTAACAGAAAAAACATTAGCTGCCGAAAGCCTGTTTTGCAATTTTTCTCTAAATTTTCGCCCAGATCTCAACCACCAAGCTATTGAAGGAGATCTCCATATCAGCATTTCCTTGATTTTAGGGATCAGTCCCTATTTTTTTGCTTTTAACTGTCAGTTAATGTTTTAGTTAAACTCAACAGATCCATGCTTTTAGGATCTCGAAACTGTTTGTAAAGGCTTTAAAAGCCTAAGAACTCAAAGGAAAAAGGGGTTCGAGCTTGGAGAAACTTGGCCTATGTTTTGGTTGCTATTCTAATAAAATCACAGTTTTCTCTTGTTGTTGTAATCATATTTTGTCATCCACCATTATTCTGCACTCTGTTGAATTAGCTTAGCTTATGCTCATGATTTGATGGAGGAACTTCTTATTGCTTAGTGTAACCCTGCGTTATGTATGTACTTGGTTGTATAAACCCTGCAATCTAATGTATTTGGTTGTCTGAGCAATATTCTGCATGCCTTTTCTGTTATTTATCATCTGATTTACAGTTTCTAAGAGCACTGACTCATTAAACTATTTGGATTAGTAGTCTTTCCATCGTGCCATCTCAGTATCCCCTCGATCCACTTACTGAAAGGTATTGAATTCTTAAGTTACCAGGCATACCTAGCCTATAACCCTAGGTAGTTTCTTGGAGAGCTAACAGGACTGTTGTAGGTTGTTTTGGAGTCATTTTGGCCATGATAGGGCCAAGAACGACTCAAGAATTGTTTTCCTTGCCCAAGCTGTGAATCGCTTGTGTGATTGCGTGTATGCAGTGGTTGGTATTCGAACTGTGTTGGGAGCAGGGATGGGGGCTTTGTTTTCTTGATAAACCCGGTGTGTTTGGAAACCACACAGATAGAGCTAGAGATCTAGCTTTCTTCTCCACAACCACTGAATATAACATGAAGGGAAGTCAAGGCCTGAGGGACTATGTAGCAGAGAAGGGACTTATTCCTTGTGTTGGGTGTGTGTGGGTGTCTTAGAAGTCAGGCTAGTTCTGGTGTAGGTGTTCCTAGCTCTATAATGGGCTCACCAGCTTAGCATTTAGCCTTTCCCAGCTCCTTGATGGCTTGATAAACTTGACCATGTTGGCTTGGCTATCTTGTTGATGGCCTGATAAACCCAACTGTGTCGGCTTGGTTGTGTTTTGTGTATCCTTGGCTATGTGTAAGCCTTCTTGTTCCTTACTCCTTGGGGATTCATGCCCAACTCAGGGGTGGAAGTGTTGCTGAGAGATTTAGGAGCATGCTAGCCTATGGTTGGGTAGAACGATGCAGCGATGTAGCTGGTTGCGGAACGAGTTTTTCATAAGATAAGTAATCTTGTCTATTTTACTCCTGCAATAATTTTACTGTTAATGAATATGGTGAACATGTTGAATGCTTGTATGAATGTATGTTGCTTCTGTTGTGTATGATAAATAATTGTATCTATGTATGTTCTACTTCAATGCATTATGTATCAGCATTTCATATATATCCATGTTCATGGGGCTGGTAGCCCAGATGGTTAAGGCCATGGTAGCGTCCTCTTCGCCGGTTGGAGGGTCGTGGACGTTACAATGGGAGATTATATTTATATTTATCTTTTTAATATGAATGATGCACAAATGGATTCCTCAAACCAAGTATCATCACTAATAGGTACCTTATTTCTCACCCATCACCTCACCACACTATTTATAAGAGAAATGGAAGTTATAAAGAAACAAAATCATATAGAAAGAATATATTCAACATAAATAACACATAAGGATATGTCATGATTACATCTATAATATCATAAAGGGATATTTGTTTGCTTTTTATTAGGAGCAAGTGCAAGGGATTTTTTTCACTTAAGAGATCAAGTGCCTTTAATATTCTCATTTCATCATGATGAAGGGAATTATGATCCCTATTTCTTGATTAAATTAAATGCTAAATAATTACTCCACACGATAAATAAAGTCAACCATGTAGTGGGAATGGAGTGCAGTTCATGGAAGACTCAAGTGGAAGTGGAGTGCAATGAAAACACCGAGGATATAAGATAAACCTTTATTTGTAGTGACTTATAATCTCAATTCTCAAATAATAATAGTATAATATCTCATGGTAGAAGATCTACAATATCTCATGTTTCTTCAATACTTATACAATACTTATTACTTTGAAATTGAAGTTGAATCTACTACATTTGAAGAGCATAGTGGATATAGACAAAAAAATTGGTTGGAGGCTATGAGAGATGAGATGAAAGCTATGATGGTGAACCACACATTAAGTATCATTTTAATTAAACACATACTTAATGAAATACATAGTTAAGCATATCTGAAAGGAATATAATAAATATCTTGTTCCCATATCAAGTCAACCATATATATAAATCTGACCCACCTTGCTTTATATTAGATGTACATATAATGTTTTAAAAAATGGCATGACATGGCCATAATACAAAATAGTGGATCATATTGTGCGTCAGTGTGTATACAAACCAAACGGTACATTTATGTATCCCACCCTATACATGAATTCTATTTAGGCCCCCTATACATGAATTTTATTTACCCACCCCCCCGCCTTTCACTGCCATTATCAATGGATTTTGACAAGTATATCTTTCTTTTTCGGCTACATGATGTGTTCCCCAATGGTGAACAAGAGGATAAGATCTCAATTCCTTAGACTGCACAAAAACCAAAGTTTGTAAGTTATTTTACCAACCTATAAATATAAATACAAATTTCTATGTACATTTGTTCACATTCCAAACCAATATAACATTTTTACTTGTTGTCCGTGCATAAGTGATGGTAGTTCATGGTGTAACTCCATGTACTGTCGGTGCCTCATTAACATCCTGCAAAAAATAAATGGTACCAAAAATTAGATGCATGTACAACCCTGTATAAGAAGATAAATTATATAAATATTTGAAATATTATCTACATCCTACATTAAATTTTTCAAAGAAAGCGGGACATACATGTACCTGTTGGGGAGAGGTGGGTGAGAAACGACCTCGATTGGGTGCTCTTCAAGAACCACTTTCTCACTCGAAGGATGTATAAAATAATATATTTCAATGTGAACAAATCAATGGGTGCACCAAACAGATACTTGCATGTACAAAGAAAACTATAGTACATGCAAGGACAATGACTTTTTCAAAGAAAGTGAGACATACATGTACCTAGTGGGGGGAGAGGTGGGTGAGCAGCGGCCTCGATTGTGTGATATTCAAGCACCACTTGCTCACTAGAAGGATGCATAAAATGGTATATATGTCAATGTTAGCAAATGAATGGGTGCACCAAAAAGATAATTTCACATACAAAGAAAACTATACTACATTGAGGGACAATGGATTTTTCAAAGAAAGGGAGACATACATGTAACTTGGGGGGGGGGGGGGGGGGGCGGTGCAGAGAGGTGGGTTATCAGTGACTCGATTGGGTTCTTTTAAAGAACTAATAACTCACTAGAAAACTACATAAAATAATATATGTCAATGTGAGGAAATTAATGGGTGAACCAAAAAGATACTTGAATGTACAAACAAATCTATACTACATGAAGGGGCAATTGGGGAAATAGAGATACAAGATAAGCGAGATATACATCTACCTGGGGGACATGAAGAGGTAGTTCACCAGTGGGTGAAACAATTGATAACAACCTAAAAGGATGAGAATATGCATCAAAGAGAAAGGTTGCTCGGATGTAAACTCTATCGGACACATGTTCCTATGTAAAAAAACATAAAGATACAATTAGACAAATTTATTAAAACAATACATGTTGAATAATTAAAATCATAATTAAAACCATAATTAAAAGCATACATATAGTTCTAAATCTTTCTCTACGTGTGACGAACCTATATCAGATGCAACATACTCATTGTGCCCACCTTGCATAAAATATATTGTATCAATATTAAGATGTATTAAATGTGCCAATCCCTACTATAATTATGTAAATCATGATGATAAATAAAAAAGTAATGTTCTTACAAGTAATGGTGAAGCACCAAAATAATATGCATCATTGACCGCTTCATCCATATCATTAGCATCAAAAGGCGGAGTATGGGATTCTGGGGTGTCATTGGACACTAGTTGTAAATGTGTTCATGCAAATTGTCATATACTTAAAATAGAAATAATTTATGAAAAAATTGAACAATGTGATATAAAAAATAATAAAATATGTGAAGAAATAACTTGACTTACATATTGGAGTAACCCATTGTCGTGAAACTTTGAATAAGTCCCATAACATATGTTTCACCAAGTTGTGCAAGGATGTGGCATGCCATACACGATGCCATGACAATATGAACCCTTTGCATATCCAATGCGATCTATAGATATGGTAGGTTCTGGAGACGTAAGTGGATCCTCTGTGAGTGATAGTATAGCCCCAGATGTGTCAGCCCTAGATGGGTCAATCTCAGATTGACAACCCCTTGGCCTACATTTCCCTCGACAATAGTCCCATTTCGAAGCAATGTATCTTACAAATGGAATAATGCCTCTTGCATGTCATCAATCACGAGACCTACAGGAGGATATAACTGAAGGGGGTTTGGTATGCATGGAACTTATCGCACAAAGTTTGGATTAGTCCTCGCCCATTTCCTATCTTGGGGCATCCCATGTCCTACCCCCAGGAACTCTAAAATACCAAAGTAATTTATGTGTTTACCCAAGATAAACTAGGCATACAATTTCCTAAGGAAATAGAATGGGATGTCTCTATTCCCATGAGTGTCTTGACCGAAGGCCATGTACCAATGATCCATTCAGTTGGATTTAATATTTGATTCTAGGTACCGGCCTATAGAAATGTGTGGTCGACTGGTGGGGGGAACCAATCCAGTGCTAGGGTCTCAGAATAGTGAAAAATGTTGGTCTTTTGTTATCTTCAATTTCTTTACATCTTTGTAGCTCAGTTGAGTGGAATAGTGTTGCCTCTAGGAATCCATGTAGGAGCTAATGTTTTACAGTGCTCCCTAGGCATTGGAAATTGAATTCATTATGTCATCTAGTGCCTCTCCCAATGACCGTCTTATGTGGTCCCCCCCCCTCTAAAAAATGAACTGAGGCATCTCAATACACCCAAACAAGTTAGAATTTACGAATTCCTATCGTGTTCCTCCTCCATGTGTTTGGTGTTCGGATTTGGGTTTGGGTTTGGGTTATTGGTGGTTTGATTTTGGGCATTTGCTTCAGGATTAGTGTGAGTCTATTAATATGAAAACAATAAATTTTAAAATGAATTAATATTTCATTCTTTGTTTTAATTAAAAATTTATTAAATTAAAACAAAAAATCAATGCAATTCTTACCTAATCCAAAACCAAAAAATAAAAGAAATTCTTACGTAAGCAAAAACCAAAAAATTAAAGCAATTCTTAATTTCCAGTTGCATTCAACCTTGTTGATCACCTCCCTCAAAATGCGCCCTCCAAATCACATATGAGCTAAAACACCTTCATGATATATCTCCTCTTGTTCTTCGTGACCCGCAATGCAAAATAAACAAATAAAGGCCTTGGGCATGTGTTTTATTCATTTTTATCTTTACAAATCGCACTTGCGATTTGTAACTCTTACAAAATGAAAGTGCGATATATCACACTTGTGATATAGTGTAACCATATTTTCATTCGGTTTTAGGCTCGACATTTTCTGAACCAAACCATCTATAACGCATATGTGTTATAGATTTCGTTTTTTGGAATTGCGTTTTCGATTTATAGAATGAAACTAAAAAGTGGAACCATCTTCGTGCAAGCACCCATGGATAAGTTATTGAAATGGTCTTTACTAATGATCTATTATGGCATGCAAACAATGGTACTAACTTAGTATGTTGAGTGGTTACCTCTTAAATAGTATAACTTATCTTCATATTTATGTGTAAATGTGTGAATTTAAATGGAAGAATATGCTAGGGCCTATCAAGATATGATCAAGTTTATTTACTTGATTAAGTTAACTGAGAATTTTGAAGGTTCTATGGTGTCATAAAATTATTCACATGAGAATAACATGTGATGGATTCAACTTGTAAGTTGATCATGTAACCTATTAATGATATGGTCCTAATTTCCAAATGTTAAAATTAATGCAGAGTCGTTAAGAGGCTTCTTATATGTAAAAATATGTGAAATCATACAATAATTATTACGATAGGTGGATAAGAAGTCTAATGTATTTGGGTTGTAGAAATATATTCAAAAAAAAAACTTACCCCATCTCTCTAAAAGTTACTTGAGATTTTTGGGTATGTTACACTCGCCCCTGCTTCCCACAACTGTAAATTTTAGTCAAATGAATTTCCCAAACAAATATGTATACCCCTAGTTTAATCTAAATAACCCCTCACCCACTTAATACACTCCAATTTATTGAACCTTTTAACTACTTTTAAAACTCCTAATATGAAACCCATAGGGGATTCACGTTGTTGACCAATATCTTATCACGTTAATTCATAAACGTTGTTTTTTTAAATTGTGGAAAATAAGGTCAATATACTCTAGGTATTAGGGGGTTGGGGAGTAGGGTATGGGGGGTTTAAATTTATTGGCTATAAAATGGTCTATCTATTAAAAATAGGAAATATTTGGGAAATAAGGATTTATTTAATTGGAAATGTGTATTGGGAGGGGGGCTGAAAAAAGGATTTGGTATCAATATCTCATGAAAATAGGGGTATTATTTAATTTCCCATGAACGAAGGCGTTATGGAATAGTTTCACTAAGTGAAAACCCCATGATGAAACCACATGATATTATATTGATTAATCAACAAATGCGCCATGGTAGAAACACGATATTTAGATACCAATCTCATCAATCTTTACTAACTAAACATCCCATTGTTAACAATGCAACTTATGAAAGGGATCGTATTATACCACAAAAATTGAGAATTGCATTGGAAAGAGTGCAAGTCTCCACTAGCATGACATAGTCCATGCACTACAAAGGATGAATGTTTCTATGTGAATATGATTTAGAAGCTCCATTCTCTTGCCATTATTTTCTGGTCTCTTGATCCTTTTCCAAAATAATGAACTTCCAAAGATGGATAGAAAATAGAGACATGGTCATATTTAATATGGGGAACATGATATTGTAATAACCCAACCTAGCATGAGTTGATTTAGAGGGTTGTTACTTGGTGGAAATATCCATTCCATCTCATACAGATATTATAAGATTCAAATGCATAACTTTTCTATAATTAAATCTTTGTAATAGTAGTGGAATTGATTCACATACTATTATACTATTATATCTTTACATCCATTCAATATTAATAAAATAGTGCAAATAAGCCCTTCAAAAAATCATAACAACAATTGTGGGGGAAATCACACCCAAGGGTCGATTCTCCTCCCAACTAGTGCAACGCTTGGAAAAAGGTGTTTCTCCCTAAACATGGCTTCATTTCAATGAGTGACACAAGTGTTTCACTCCTTAAAGGTTCATAAATAAACTGCATTATGTCAAGAAATGGAAATAATAGTTCACAGTATTATATTAAATCTAAGAGTTTCCTAGTGGAGAGGGTTGTAGCTTACTAAATCACCTTTCCTATCAATATCAAGAGTTTTATCAACATGTCAAAGAAAATAAATACAAGAAAAATATAAAACACAAAAAATAAGAATGGCTCGTACATTGTACATAGAGATTTACCTTTTTCAACCGTTAATCAAGAAAGCTAGTCTAACTAAGAGTTGATCCTTTCTCTATTTACATTAAAATATTATAGAATCCAAAAACTTAATGCCTTAAATCAGATTAGATTACAAGCATTATTCCTTCACCAAAAATAATTTACAATGGGATGAAAAACAAAAAAATGAACAGAAAATTGTATTTTGAGAGCTCCAACCTATAATCCCTTTTCTCTAGGAACCTAGAAAGGGTACACCACATGTCCATCATGTTCCCAGTTATTGTATTCTTGCAAAAGTGAGTAAGAGAAAGAATTCATGTACTTATCTACTAGGGCCAGGAATGCCCAATGATTTTCCACGCCGAGAGATATTATCGATGCTAGCAAACTTTGTCAATGAATCTGCAACATTCTTCAAAGTATCAACCTTCTCCAACAATACTTTGTTATGTTCAACCTTATCCTTAACAAAAAAAATTGTATTGTACGTCGATATGATTTGTCTTGAAATAATAATAAAAAGTTATTTTCCAAAACAAATTACACTTGAATTGTTGCAACTTATTCTCACTTCTTTATGAACAAAACCAATACTTAAACACAATATTTTCAACCATGTAACTTCCTTACTTTCAAGAGTGGCTACTATTTATTCAAATTCAACTTCTATAGTTGACAATAGGATTATGTCTAACTTTAATGATTAGAGACATGCGGTCTCATACTGAAAATGATAATGAAGATATATGTTATGTACATTATAACCTATGAACAATTTGATTCAATTATCAATATAATGAATTGCAATTTTTTTTCTTCTGTCGAAATAAAAAATATCTTTAAAATAGTGTGTTAAAAACTTCCTGAATAATATTTCAAATAATGCCATATTTAAAAGTGTCCCTTGGTAATGTCCTTTTCGCTATATTAAATGTTTTTCTTAATGTTATAGTTCATGGTATTATTTAATTTTATTATGGCGAAACATCATTTTTGTTTTCTTTTGGCCCGTTCACAATGTTACGTGGAGAGGCATGCTTCTAGTCCATTTTTATAATAATATGAAAATTGTTATTAAAATAATTTATTTATTAAAAATATTATAAAAATTAAATTTAAAATATTTATTAAAATAATGTATTTATTATAAAGAGGTCATCAAATCTATTTTAGAAAATCAAAACTATTTCTCTGTTTCAATTAGTTCAAAGAAAAAATTAATATAGTAACTTGATAAGAACGAATTTTCATGAGCTCCATAGTGAAAGAGGTTGCTGGACAGCTCCTAAAACACCATGGGTTGAAAGGATCTGCCATCTCTGTGAGAATATGAACATTGAGGATAAAATTCATTTCTCTTAGAGTGCCCTACGTACACCCACATTAGATCTCAGTTTCATAATCTTTGTTGCAATACTAACTTTCCTAACCTTTTAACTTGCCAAAACTATAGCCAACTCGGGATGCTTCTGTCCAAGCTCTTTGAGCATAGAAATACAATTTTAAAACACATAAGTAACTGGTTTCTTTAGGTCCGATAGATGTTAACCACCACCACCATCATCATCATTTATCTAAAAAATATTAACTTGGATAGCAATTTATTTAATAATTTAGATATAAAACTCTATTTTAACAAAACTTCTTTTATAAAAATGTTAGTTTTAATTATTTTATTATTTTCTAAGAAACACTTATTGTGATTAAATAGACATATAAATAATAATAATAAAATAAACGCTGCAACTTTTTCTAAAATAATATAAATATTGTAATTAACTAGTCTTTCTATAAAATAATAAGATTTGTGATTTTAATAATTATCACAATTACAAGCATATAATAACAAATTTATTTTTAACTTTTATGTTTAAAATAATATCAATTATAATGTTTAAATATTTTTATTTTTAATAAATCATTAAAACAAATTAAAAAATTATAAATATTAAATTTTATTTATTTCTAATAACGTAATAAAAAAAAACATTTAATAATATTATGACTATCATAATATTAAAATCTAAATAAAAATTTAATTCTATCCAATAGTTTATTTACTTACATCTAAAAAAACATGGAAAACTTTAGTATCAAATATATAGTATAACAATGGACAATTCAATACGTAACCAAATAGTGCAATATGACTATCATAATTAAAATCTAAATAAAAAATTTAATTCTATCCAATAGATTATTTACTTACATCTAAAACAACACGGAAAACTTAAGTATCAAATATATAGTATAAACAATGGACAATTCAATACGTAACCAAAGAGTAGTATTGCACATGGAAAACTCAAGTATCAAATATATAGTATAAACAATGGACAATTCAATACGTAACCAAAGAGTAGTATTGCACACGGAAAACTTAAGTATCAAATATAGTATAAACAATGGACAATTCAATACGTAACCAAAGAGTAGTATTGCATATGGAAAACTTTAGTATCAAATATATATTATAAACAATGGACAATTCAATATGTAACCAGAGAGTGGTATTGCAGCTTATTATATGAGAGAAATAACATTTTCTGCATACCCTTTGTTCAAAGGAACACGGTGCAAAGTGCCAACAAGATTTATGATAGTGATTATTTTAATCTTTCTAACACCTATGAATTTTATATGTATATATGTACATGAATTTACAACATTATAAATACCATTAATAATAAGTTGAAGGTGTTATAAATGCAAATTTCAAAATATGGTAAACAAAAATAAAAGGCCTATCTTCATCTAAGTTATAAGCATATTATTAACTTAATTTTTAATATATATATTATATTTTTATAATAATATCATTAATGCTTTTCATTATTTTATTTTTACTCTTATTGATAGGATAAATGGAATCAAGGAGGGTAAATCGAAAGATATCTAGGAGCAGTTGCAGTTCTTAAAGAAACAATATGAATAGGATAAATAATGGACAATTCTATACCTACTCTAACACTTTGACGTTATATAGCCACACGAATCCCCATCGATGGTTAAAAAAGCTTGTACAGTGTTGAATGGGCTCCAAAACTTGTTAAAAAATTAATCGAAATTAAGTAAGCAAATCATAATGAGCCATAAATGACTCAAACAATAGTAAAGTGTAGATTAAAAAAACCTTAAATAGCTTAATCATAGAATAAAAATCATTAATCAAACAATTAACGACCTTAGTCAACCCTTAATCAAGATTCGATGGCTTAAAATTCGCCATTGAGATCCAAATTGTTGATTCCCAGTTTTCCATGCCAATCATGACCTTTCCTACATCAATAGTCAAGAGTAAACACAACAAAACCAACATTACCACTTTCCCTCCCAAATTTTGACTTCTAACGTTGGCGGTCAAGAGTTGACACACCAAAACAGGCCAAACATAACCCTCGTCCTCACTTATGACTTCTAACATTGACACCTAGGTGTTGGCATACCAAAGTAAAAACTACACAAACCACTCCCGACTTTTGATTCTCATCATCGGCACGTCAAAAGTCGGAAGTCAACATGAACATGATGAACACAACAACAATTACCCCAACTTTCGATTATCAACGTTGGCACGTAAGAAGTCGGAAGTCAACTCTAAAACATTGGCACTAAAAATCGATAGTCTCATGATTACATTGATTCAACAGACTAACACTTGGCCATTTTTTGATAAAATGGATAAGGCAAAAAATAGTTGAATAACCAAGGGTATATTTCATGACTTGGCATTGAAACCTTATCCACTAGAACACGTGTCAAGCTCATAGATTGACACATAAACATAAATGGAATAGAAGGGAATTAATAAAGAAAAAATTACAACATTACATTCTTTCAACCAATGTTGCAAATTGATCTACCACGGTCTTGTCAACCAAAACACAGGTTCCTAGCTAAACAAACTAGTCTCATATATGCCAATTGACTAAATACACATGTCTGATATAAAACCAAGGAAACACCACAAGAATACAGGGTCTTACATATCTTTCATTAAATCTCAAAAAAATATTTTAACACATGCATTATTTTCTTCATGTGCTTATAAAAAACTCAGGGAACTATGGACATTCCTTTTATTACAATGATAAACTATTTGTTCCAATTCAATTCTAACCTCATGAATACAAAATGTTCTTTGTCATTTTATAATCAACCTAGAAATACTTCGAAAGCAATGACATGCTTCTGCCATCAAGTCCAATTAGAAATGCCTTCATCATCATAACAACTCACAAATAGAGCATAACTCACTCACTATCACAACACCTCTTTGAATAGAGGTTTGTCGATATTCAAAACATGAACAATAATTTTACCATTTGATTATTGCTATAGAACATTCCAATTCCTTAGCAAAATTAACTAACCATCCTTTGTAGCTCTTTCAATATTTTACTCAAGATAGAGAACATTTAACAGGTTAAAAAGCAAGCTATAAATTTCAATGGTTTATAAACTCTCATGAACACATAAGGTGCTTTGTCCCTTTTAACATGTTAACAAGACTTGGATAACAAAATCATGCTCGAGCCATCTAGTCCAATTATTAAAGATTAAATGTCAAAGAAGCTCATAAAAAGAGCATATAATTTATCATTACCTTAAAAAAATAGTTGAGCATTTGATTAACTTAATTATATATAACCAATCACAAATATTTCTCATTCATTCATAGTGTTCTCAAGTACCCAAGAAGATCATTCATTCATTCTTATTCAAAACACCATAAACATCTCTGGGCACTTCAATCAATTAATTAACACCATGGATAGGTTTATTCATCAAACACTTTCACAACATAACATTGCTTCATCCATGTATAGGAAATCAACATAAATAACATGCATCATTAATTCTATTTCCTAACATGATATTTATAATTATTACAACAATAACACAGAGCTCCAAAATCTGAATTCATAAACGGCTGACAACTGGCTTCATGGCTGCAACGCTCCACCCAACCATAGGTCTCTTCCTATCCTCCCTTATTTCAACACTCAAAGATGACCCCCAAGCTAGGACTTGAGAATTAACCAGAAGGATCTTCTCTTAACTTGAAATTTCAGTCCACAACAGGATTATCATCCAACATTCCTCGCAATTCAAAGGAATTTGACACAAGCTTACATGAATCCAAGAAAATCATGCTACAACCAATTCCATGCATGTAGCATACACAAATTCCTCAATGTTTTTCTTGGGAAATGGGGTAATTTTTTTCCATTTTGACATCAACTATCAAAACTGACTATGTTCGTCTCCCTAAGTATATATCTAAATTTTTTTGTGTAGTAAACAACCTTGAAGCTATGTCCTTGAGTACAATCATGTATTTGATCTAAGAGTTTCTTACCATTATCCTTAATCTAGTCACTATGGATAAATAAAATTTTCAATGGTATGTTTATCATAAAATATTCTTCTTGTTCCCTAAGAGATGTGTATAAGGGTCGTTTATGTTCAATTATTTAAAATATAAAAACAATGATATTAATAATTCTTACCACAAGGTAACTTATACTAGATTAAGTTAATCACACATGAGAAAACATGTCTGAGGCTTAATTTATAAAATAAGGCCTTTTACCATAAATCCTTATTTTCTTAATTCACATCATCTATTTATGAAAGTCACACTATTCAACATTCCTTTGGAAGTATATGAACAATAACTAATTCAAATCCATCCAAATCCTTATTAAAGACTAAGTTGACTACAACAACCATAATTAGTCTTCTTTTAGGTAGAGGACCTAAGTCAAATTTTGACCAACCAAATTAATTTATGATATCAATATAGTCAATGTTATAGTCATATTCATAATTATATACAAATATTTAATAAACCTCACTTATTAATCATTTAATTATAAGAGCATATCGGTTATAAAAGTCTATCTAATGTTTTAAGACTAATAAATTGAAATACTTAAATAGCCTTAAGTGAGTATTACTTAACTACAAATACTAAATCATTCAACACTCTTAAAATATTCATAATATTTAATAATTCCCTAACTATCATATTTATTTATTTTAACTATTTCATTCTTAATAATACTAACTTTACTTAACATGGAAGAACTATTATACTTATGCCTCATCAATGTTACCTGTCAAATAGAAATAATACCCATAGTCAAATTGCCGAGGACTACCATTTACTCAATGGTATTTCAGTGTTTACATAAATGATGCAGGAGCATTGAGTCAAAGTCCTATGTTTTCTGATTAAGCACAAAATGCTATATTTTTTGCTTCCATGTAATCATTTCTAGAAGGATAAGGTTATTTTTAATTACTTGTAATTCATTTTCTAGGTAGGATTAGTTTTATTGTAATAATGGCAATTCACCACTGATGTCCTCGAATATTGCAAGAGTTTTCTTGAGGATAGGTTAGTTGTAGATTTACTTTCTTAGGAATTTAGATCCTTCATATTCAGATATGACAGTTTTATAGAGTTCTATATTAAAATATTGAATGTAATAATCATATATGATATGGATGCATAGATGCATAAGTGAGTGAGTGTGTGAATGAATTGTTGGAATATATTATATTCCTTGGAAGGTAATAATGTCTTTGTATTATGTCGGAAGTTGTCTACAATCTTATTTAAAAGAGTAATACATTTAACCCATAGTTATATGGTGTTGTATTTACTTGTGTAGAGTATTTGTCCATGGTATTGTATTAAGAGATGTTAATTGGAGAATTATATTATCCCACATGCAATATGTGAGAGTAAATCCTCCTCATCTCTTAGTATATAATAGGGTGAAGTGAGTCTCTACACATCATGTATTCTTGATGTAGTAGTGGTACTATTGTGACACTGTTGTACATCATCTATATTCTTTGGGGTATTTGTGCTTTGCTCTCTTGTAAGATCGGAGAAGACATTCTGGAGATAATAGAAGACTAGCTTCATATGAATGTAACCCATTAGGGTAAACCATGTATATCAGTGTTCTCTTGTCATTTTCGTTTCCTGTTCTTATCTTTTATGATATGTCGTTGGTTGCTTAGGTAGGTTAACTAGTTTAGCTTGACTCTACTATTCTAACATGGTATCAGAGCGGGTTCCTATGATCTAGTACCTTCTATAGCTTCCAATCAATAACCATTATCATTTGGGCATTGTCATTTTGTTATAGATTTGCTTTCTATCTGGTAGCCATTAGGATTCTTTTCAGATCTGGGAATATATATATATATATATATATATATATATATATATATATATATATATTCTAACCCTGACTTATTGTGTAATATCTTTGCATAATTTTTTCAAGGGTTTCTTGATATTTTTTCTATATATCTACATGATTTTGGGGCTCTCCTCAAGGAGATATTTCTTCCGACTATAAAAAAGACAGTTATAAAAAAGGTTGTAACTTGGTCAGTTTTTACTGGAATTTTTACTATACCCTGTTTTTGGAATTGGAAATGTGATTTTGGATCCACTCACGTGACAATAACAAAAAACTGAGTATTTATGAGGTTCCTTTCAGTAATAAAAATGACAGGTATACAAAGGGCCGTAACTTGGTCATTTTTTACTGTTTTTATTACTATAACCTGTTTTTGGAATTGGAACAGCTATTCTGGATCCACTACCATGACTAGAACAGAAAACTGAGCATTTTTGGGCTTCCTTTTGGTAATAAAAATGACATTTATAAACAAGGGCCACAACTTGGTCATTTCTTACCGGATGTTTTATTATAGCCTATTTATGGAATGTAAACAACCATTTTGGATCCACCTATGTGACCAAAACAGAAGACTTAGATTTTCTGGGAACATTTGTTTTTTCACAAGGTTGTAAGTGAAAGTTTCTCCTCTTTTCTTTCCTGTGTTTCTAACTGTGCTTTTGCAGATTCAGATCAGTAAAGTGTAATTGTTTTCAAGTTCTTCACTATTTTTTTTTCATTTTTTAGTATTAGGGTTTCTTATTTTTTGACAAAATTTCACCCATTATGACTTCCGAAGTAGCTTCTGTTCCGGAATTAGTCAGTTCTAACTATCTTTCCTGGAAGAGAAAGATGATTGATGTTCTCAGGAGTAAGAATCTTTGGAGGCTAGTTAATGGTGAACACAAGACACCTACGGCTACTGATGATTTGGCTATATGGGAAGCTAAAAGTGATAAGGCAAGGGGGCTCATTGGTCAAACTATTGCAGATAGTCTTCAAGTAAGTATTGAGGAAGAAGACATCCTAGTTCAGGTATGGAAAATTATTTCCTCTTTATTTGATAAATTTGATGATGTTTCTGCATATTGTCTTGAAAATAAGATCTTTGAACTTGAACCTGCTAGCTTTGAAAGAGTTGAGTTATATCTTGTTGAATTGAAAATTTTAAATGAAAAATTAAATAGTTGTGGTAAAGATTACAAGAAAAATGACCCTGCTCTTATTATTCTTGTAGATTGTAAAATGCCATCTTGTTTTGACATGTTCATCCAAACTAGGAATAGAGTTCTAGAATTGTCTCAAAGTACTACGAAGCAAACTTTTGATGATTTCTGTAAAGGATTGATCAATGAGCAAGAAAGGTTAACTGTTTTAGGCCAACTCACACCTAATAAAGCTCTAACTGCACTTAATAAGAATCATAAGAAAAGTTTTAATAATGCTAAAGGTTCTAATCCTTCTAATACTAATTATAGACATGCTTCTCATGCTTCTAATGGAAATAGTAAACATAAGAAAGTGTATGATCCTTGTAAACATTGTGGTAAAACTAACTATCCTGAAAAGAATTGTTTTAGAGGAAAAAATTTAACGGCTAAAGCTAAAAATAAAACCTCTAATGACTCTCAAGTAGCTTTATGTGCATCTGTTGTTTTGCCTAATAATTTTTCTTCTAACGTGGAATGGATAATGGATTCTGGTGCATCTAAACAAATGACTGGTGATGCTTCTTTATTTACTTCCTCTGACAATCGTAAACACACATATCAAAAAGTTTCTATAGGTGATGGTAGACAACTTTCCGTAATTGGTTCTGGTAATGTTAATGTTACTAATGGTCAATTGGAAGATGTTGTTCATGTTGAACACATGGCCATTAACTTACTTTCTATTTATCGTGCTTGTGAAAAAGGGTTTAAATCTGAAGCATAGCTTGACAAATATGTTCTTAAAGATATCAATCAAAATTTCTAAGTAGTTTCTTCTGGTCATGTTGATCATACTACTGGTCTATAGAAGTTTGTTGGTTATACTCAACTAAAAGACATCATTTTTATACCTATGTTTCCCACTCTGATGAACAAAGTAAATTATGGCATGAAATATTAGGTCATTTGAATTATGGTAAAATATAGTTTTTAACTAAAATGGTACATGGCTTGCCTCATATTTCTTCTACCAACGATGTTTGTGAAGGTTGTGTTCTTGGTAAACATCATAGAGAAATTTTTGAGAAAGGTAAAGCTTGGCGTGCTAAAGAACCTTTGCAATTAATTCATAGTGACATTTGTGGTCCTCTTGAAGTTTCCTCTTTATCTTGTACAATCTATTTCCTAACTTTTATTGATGACTTTAGTAGAAAATCATGGGTTTATTTTTTGAAAAATAAAAGTGAAATTTTTCAATATTTAAAATTTTTAAATCTTTGATTGAAAATGAGTCTGGTGAGAAGATTAAGACTTTCAGATCAGATAATGGGGGGGAATTTGTTAAGAATGAATTTGAATCATTTTTATCCAAACATGGTATTTAACACCAAAAGACTGTACCTTACACACCTCAACACAATGGTGTTGCTAAAAGGAAAAACAAAACTTTAGTTGAAGTGGATAGATGTATGCTTTATTATAAAGGAGTACATAACACATTTTGGGCTGAAGCTATAAGTTCTACAAACTTTACTTTAAATCGAGCTCCTACAAAATCCGTTAAGCTGGTTACCCCCGAGGAAAAATGGAATGGTCAGAAACCTGATATTAGTAACTTTAAGGTGTTTGGTTGTGAATGTTGGGCTCATATTCTAGACGATAAATGGACAAAGTTAGATCCCAATTCTCACAAATGTTTATTCATTGGTTATTCTAAGGATTCTAAGTCTTACAGGTTATTTGATACCTCTACTTAGAGTGTTATCATCCGAAGGGATGCTCACTTTGTTGAAGTATCTTCAACACCTAAGTTTGTCGAGCCTTATGTTACACTGAATATCCCATTGTCTCATGTTACTCTTATCTCAGTTTCTTCTTCCAGTTATGTGCCTATTGTTGATCCTAGTTCACCCTCTTCTTCAAGTGTTCCACCTAAATATACTAAATATGAAGAAACTTATGTTTCCCCTAACCTTCCTGTTTGGGCTTGGAAAACTCTTGAATCTGCACATACTGAGGTTGGTAACCCTTCCGACCCTCGTAGAACTAGATCTAACTTTTCCCTTATGACCAAAGTTTTGGCCACATATGATCTACATATTATGCTCAAGCTCAAGGTAAAACTCAATGGGAACAAGCTATGACTGCTAAGTATGAGTCTCTTATGAAGAACAAGACTTGGTCTCTTGTTCCTCTTCATGTTGGTAAGAATTTAGTTGGTTGTAAATGGGTTTACAAAACTAAGTTCACTGCAGAAGGACAGATTGAAAAGTATAAATCTAGGTTAGTTGCAAAAGGTTTTAATCAACTTGAAGGTATAAATTATAATGAAACCTTTTCTCCTGTTGCTAAAATGAATACAATAAGAACAATTTTATCTATTGCTTCATTTTATAAATGGGAAATACACCAAATGGATGTTAAATGTGATTTTTTAAATGCTAATCTTAATGAATAAATTTATATGGAACAACCTCCTGGTTTTATTAATGCTGAATCATCAAATTTAATATGTAAATTACAGAAGTCTTTATATGGTTGGCAAACAACAACCTAGGGCTTGGTATGATAAAATTGATGCATATTTTTTGAAGAATGGTTCTAAGCATTGTATGTATGATCCGAATATGTATGTTCAAAACTTTGGTACTAATATTCTCATTGTTGTTTTATATGTAGATGATCTAATCATCACAAGCATCCAGCTTACATTAATTCAAAATCTAAACAGTGATCTTCAAAATCAGTTTGAAATGATTGACCTTGGTTTATTGCATTATTTCTTGGGTCTTCAAATATGGCATATGGAAGATGGTATGTTTCTCTCTTAGCCAAAGTATTCTATAGACATGTTGGCTCATTTCCATATGAATGGTTGTAAATCTGCTCCTACTCCATTTTAGTCTGGTGTAAAGTTAACAGTTGAGTGTACCACACTGCTTGTTGGTGCTACTCTTTATTGTCAGCTTGTAGGAAGTTTGATATATTTAACTCACAACCGACTAGATCTCTCTTTTTCTGTCAGTTTGGTTTCTCGGTTCATTCAACAACCTCATGAAATTAATTGGCAGGAAGCCAAGAGGATTTTGAGATATTTACAGGGGACATTACTCTATGGTGGTTTTTATTCGAGCAGTACTACAGTTTCACTCTCTGTTTACACAGATTCTGATTGGGAAGGTGACCATTCTGATCGATGGTCCATTATAGGTTATGTATTTCAACTTGGTTCAGGTCCGATTTCTTAGATGAGCAAGAATATTAAGACTCTTTCTTTGTCCTCATGTGATGCAGAATATAGAGCAGCCAAAGAAGCAACTTGGTTACGACATGTTCTTACAGAGATTAGTCTGGCTCCGAAATCATCCATTGTGTTGAAATGTGACAATCAGGGTGCAATCCAGCTTGCTTATGATCTGGTATATCACTCCAAGATAAAGAATCTCAACCTTGATGCTCATTACATTCGTGAACTTGTGGCAGATGGTACTCTTTCTCTTCAGTATTGTCCTACCGAGCAGCAGGCAGCAGAAATCTTTACCAAATCCTTCACCAAGGTGAAGTTTGTGCATCTTCGTTCCTTTCTTGGAATATGAGAAGTTGTCATCAAGGGGGAGCAGTAATGACTCCTTCCTTCCTTAGTGTTAGTGTGGGCCCTTCTCCCAGCCATTATTAACAGGGAGTGTTGGAATATATTATATTCCTTGGAGGGTAATAATGTCTTTGTATTATATCGAAAGTTGTCTACAATCTTATGTAAAAGAGTAATACATTTAACCCATAGTTATATCGTTTTGTATTTACTTGTGTAGAGTATTTATCCATGGTATTGTATTAAGAGACGTTATTTTGTAGAATTATATTATCCCACATGCAATATGTGAGAGTAATTCCTCCTCATCTCTTAGTATATAATAGGATCAAGTGAGTCTCTACACATCTTGTATTCTTGATGTAGTAGTGGTACTATTGTGACACTATTGTACATCATCTATATTCTTCGGGGTATTTTTTTCTTTTCTCTCTTATAAGATTAGAGAAGACATTTTGGAGATAATAGAAGACTACCTTCCTATGAATGTAACCCATTAGGGTAAACCACGTATACCAGTGTTCTCTTGTCCTTTTCTTTTCTTGTTTTTATCTTTTATTATATTTTGTTGGTTGCTTACATAGGTTAACTAGTTTAGGTTGACTCTACTATTCTAACATAAATGTATGCATGGATGCTTAATTAAATGAAGACTAGGGTTTCAATACTCTGCACATATGTGATTATATGTTTTCTTCTTTTCATTAGCCATAAGTATGTTTAATTTTTTGTGTATATGAATCTTTATTTGATATAATTTTTTATAGAATCCATAAATACATAGATGTAATCATGCGATGGTGAAAACATGAAGTTGGGAAACACTTTTGCTTGTTTTTTGACAAAACAAACTACAAAATTTTATGTTTTTTAACTTCAACCCATTCAAGCTGATATCACCCTTAAGAATTTCACCTTTAAGTAAACACACAAGTTTTAGAAAATTTAATTAGCTACGTACTCATATTTTTTTGATGTGCACCAATGACATATACTTTAAAATTTTAAGTATGAATAATGAGTGACGTGTGTGCACCACATTTTTCTTAGAGATACTTATTCATTTTAGGGAAACAAAATTTATACTCATAATCTACATATATTGAACTTGTGCATGGACTATATTTTGAGTTTTTTCGGACTTGAGAACTTTTTTCTATTATTTATCGAAACAAAATAAGTTCATAAAATGGTGCATTATCGACACATGTTGGTGAGATTGAATTTTCTTTTTACTGTGACTCTTATTGGAAAAAAAAAGTACCCTTTTGAAGAAGACAAGGAAATTATGATCTCTATGAAGATTCCAATTTTTTTTGGTGTTGTCTTCATTCTGATATTGAATTTTCATTTCAGGTTATCTTCAGAGTAATAAAATTCTTAAGGGATAAGGTTTAGAAAAAAATGATTAATAAATAGAAATTAAAATGAAATGAAACAATTATTATATAATTGTAAACTAGATTCAAAGATGAATCCATTGCAACCAAGTCCGATAAATAATGTTTAAAATTTGCACGGGTTTGGGCTTGCTGAAGTTGCAGGTTCTAGAGAGATAAGAGATATTTTCATAGGTTTTGTTGACTATGAACTCTCAGCCGAAAAATATCTTTCAAACTCTAGGCCGAGAGTTTAGTTCAAACTCTCATCTGAGAGTTTTTTTTTTAAATACAACATGGTTATTGGTTCAAACTGTCATCCCAGAGTTTTATTAAACTCTCGGCCGAGAGTTTGAACTTTCACAAACTCTCAGCTTAGATTTTGAGGTTGAATTTTTTTCGCGTGTTCATCCACGTGCCCTCTTTTGTTTTACTCCGTTGTCATAAAAATGTTTCCTAGATTCACGTTTTCACCTGTGAGTGAAATATGAACTAATGGATCATTTCCCTAATAAATTTGTCTCAAATTGTCTAAGTTAAAATCTGCAATCTAGACAAATCTACAGTCATAGATGAATTATGCAAAAGAATAGTTTATGGGAATGAAATTCTGCACTTGATCAGCTATCAATGACTAGGAAGCATTCCGCAAATGATGGATGGTTCTCAGGAGTTGTCGGAAGAAACTTGTGGAAGCCCATTTTTGGGAAAAGTGGGAAGGTGTACCCGCAACCCGCAATCAAAAATTGCGAAAGGACTCAATTGCAGAAAATTGAGGTTACAAAACCAAGATTGTAGAAGTAGAGTTGTGGAATCCATCTTGCAGAAGAAGGTTTTAATCAACATTTTATGCTGATTAAGAGGACTTTAGGTCTTCTAGCTCTTACTTTCCATCAGGTTTGGTATCAGAATAGAAATACCAAAGACTAGATATCGATGCCCCTAAGGAAAGGATGAGCCCATGGGGTTCCATTAGGATGTGGTCGAGGAAGACACACTTCGTAGACCGATACACAGAGAGAATTGAGAGAAATCCAAGATAGGATGGAAGCTATGAAGAGAACAAATTCAAAGAGCACAAACACCAACGATGAAGGAAAATCCTTTAAACAAGAGAAAGAGGAAATTGATGAATAAATAAGGTATTAAAGATATTGGTAAAAGATAATAACATGCCTAAATTTGAAGTTCCCATGTATGAAGGTAATTTGAATGTTGAATAACTTATGAAGTGGATGAATGCTCTAGAAAAGTACTTTGATTTTGAAGAAATTGAGGATACAAAGAAGGTGAAATATGCATTTACAAGACTGAAAGGACATACATCTATCTGGTGGGATGAACTTTAAATCCACAGAGAAATAAGAGGTAAGTCCAAAATCAAAACTTGGGATAAAATGTTAGATAAAATTAAAATTTAATTTATGCCTAAGGATTATCAGTTGACTATCATTAGAAAGCTACATAGTCTCAGAAAAAAAGGTATGACTATTAAATAATACACAAAAGAGTTCATTAAGATGAGCATTAGAGCTGGAAAGACACAAGGAGACATTGAAAGAGTGGCCAAATATCTAAATAGATTGAGATATCAATTACAAGATGAGATGCACTTGTTGAATTTGAACATTGTAGAAGATGCTTATCAAGAAGCCTCTAAGGTAGAAGAGAACCTTCTAAGAAAATAGTACCAAAAGAATTGAGGGCGAAGTACAACAAGAGGAAAATGATATCCAAGAAGAGGGGGTAGATTCCAGAATCCTAAAGATGAGGAAAGAGGTTCTAGTATATAGTCACCCAAAAGAGGAAGATTCAGGGGAGGTAAGTTTAATGTTATAGGAAGAGGAAGAAATAAAAAACTTAGATGCTATACATGTGGTGAAATTGGACACATGTCATGGGAGTGACCAAAGAATTACCCTACAGCTCAGTGAAATACAAATATTTTTGAGGCTCGTGAGGATTCCAACGAAGATACAAAGATAAATAATCCTTCAAAGGAAAGAGAATCTCTTATGATGAATATAGTATTAGTAAAAACAAAGAAGAAAGTGCATGAACCATCCCAAAGAAAGAGTTTGTTCAAGAGTAAGTGGAAGTCACAAGGGAATTGTTGCAAGATGGTTATTGACAATGGTAGTAAATATAATTTGGTTTCCACAGATATGGAAGAGAAGTTTGGATTGAAGACGATCAAACATCCCACTCCTTATAAAGTGTCATGGTTTCAGAAAGGTTATCATCTCTTAGTGAATGAAAAGTGCAATGTGGAGTTTCAAATTGGTAATTATAAAGATGTGGTATTATGTGATATAATTCCGATGGATGTATGCCATATAATCTTATGGAGGCCATGGAAATATGACAAAAAAAAATTTCATGATGGAAGGAAAAACACTTATTCTCTTGAAAATCATAGAAGGAGGAATACACTGTCACCTTTGAAAGATGAAGTAGTCCAAGAAGATTCAGGATCCAATATTTTATTGATGACTGGGAAGGAATTGTTGTAAAAAGTCAATAAAGAAGAAGAACTGTATTTTTTCCTTGTTGGCAAACCAAAGATAATTTTAAATTCTACAAATTTAGATGATTTTCCTACTGAAGTTAAAATATTTCTTGATGATTTTGTTGATATTCTTGTCGATTAGTTACCAAATGATTTACCTCTTGTGAGAAGTATTAGTCATCACATTGACTTAATACCTGGTGCAAGTTTACCTAATAAGGAATCCTACATACAAATGCCTCAAGGGAATGAAGAGATCAAACATTAGGTACATGAGCTATTAAATAAAGGTTTGGTGAAAGAAAGTTTGAGTCCATGTGTAGTACCCACTATGCTTAGCCCAAAGAAGGATGGTCAATGGCATAAGTTCACTGACTCTAGAGCAATAAATAACATCACTATTAGGTATAGATTTCCCTTGCCCTGCATTACTGATTTGATGGATTGTGTGAGTGGTTCAAAGTATTTTTCAAAAATAGATTTGAAAAGTGGTTATCATCAAATAAGAATAAGGGAAGGGGATGAGTGGAAGATTACATTCAAGAATAAAAGTGGATTGTATGAATGGTTAGTAATGCCATTTGCACTTACTAATGAACCTAACACTTTTATGAGATTGATGAATGAGGTCTTGAAAGAGTACACTGGGAAATTTTTCATAGTGTATCTGGATGATATTCTGATTTTCAGTCAAAATAAAGAAGAACATTTGATACATCTTAAATTGGTGTTGGAAACTCCGCAAAAGGAGAAGTTGCTGATAAATATGAAAAAGTATAGTTTCCTGAGGAAAGAGATGATTTATTTAGGATTTGTGGTTTCAGAAGAAGTGTTTACGATGGATCCAGAGAAGATGAAAGCAATTATGTATTGGCCAACTCTAAGGAATGCGTATGAGGTAATAAGTTTTCATGGTCTTGCATTTTTCATAGAAGATTCACCAAGAATTTTAGTCAAATTTTTGCACCCATGATAGACACCTTCAAGGGAAGTAGACAACCTTTCAAGTGGACATAATTAGCTGATAGAAATTTCAAATTGTTAAAGAAGAAGATCACTAGGAATCCTATTATGGATTTACCAAGTTTCGAAAAAGTATTTTAAGTAGAGACAGATGCTAGTGGGACAAGAACAGAGACCAATAGCATATGTCAGTGAGAAGTTGAATGAGGAAAAACATATGTATTCCTCATATGACAAGGATTTATATGTTGTTGTTCAAGATATCAAGAAATGGAGACATTATTTGATGCCCAAATATTTTGTGCTATATTTAGATAATCATGTTTTGTAGTTTATAAATAGTCAACCTAAATTGAATTATAAACATCCTAAGTGGGTGGAATTTTATTAGAAATTTACCTCTATGATCAAGCATACAAGTGGGAAACCTAATAAGGTTGTTGATTCCTTAAATAGAGTAAATTTGGTCTTGTAGAAAATTAAGGTTAGTACTTTGGGATTTGAAAATTTGGTTAATATGTATAAGGAAGATGTGGATTTTAAGGATATATATACATCCTCTGAGAATCCAGTTTCCTGTTAATGTTTTTGTAACTTCGGAATGTATTCACTTGTATATTTCATATATTGTATTTCATTGGTACCCGATGTTCTTATTGGGAGAATCATTAATGTAATCAAGTCATGCAAATACATAGAGGTTAACCCTCCTTATTGGTCAGGGGGAAAAGTCCCCATAGTTGTGGAGCACTAGGGTTATTAGACTCTCCTAGAAAAGTCGTCCCTGGTAAGTGATTGTCAAGTCAGAAACTAGTATAAATAGAGAGTGAGCCTTTATATTTGAAACACTCTGACCCAACTATAGCACATAGGTGAGAGAAGAGGAGCTCAGGAAAGTGAGAGAGAGAACAACTATTGGAGATCATTTTTCTGTCTTTGGGTTTTACTGCTTCCATTGGTGCTCATTCTATCTCTAAGGAAGTTGCGGGGTTTTCTCCTTTATGGTTTCCCTGAGGAAAATATTTGTGTCTATTGTCTCTTGTGATTGATTGTTGTGCAAGTTATTCTCTTAGATAAGATCCTACGATAATATCGTCTAATTGATAAAAATCTAACATGGTATCAAAGCTAACCTAAGAAGAAGACACTATGCAGTTGCAAAAGCTAGAGCTTCTTACTTTTTAGGTCTCTCTCCACAATCCATCAGCAAAAGGAGGCTAGGATGACTCTCCATTGAAGGGCGCATCTTTCTGTTGAAGCAGAATTTGATTCTGAGCATTTTCAGTTTTTGACCTACCACTACATTGGGAAATTAAGGCTTCTCATTGAAGAGAAATTTTATAGTGAGCCCAGCACATGATTTATCTCGTCATCAAAATAAAATTTTAGAGACAAAAATTGAGATTTTTGGTTGGGTAGAACTCCAGGAAAGTCAAACCCTAATTTTCGCTAGAACCAGAAAACCAGCACTGCAGAAGATCAACTCCAGATCTAATTTCAGCTTCTTAAATTCGTAAGATATAAATATTTTGTATTTCCATTTTAGGTTCTTAGTTAATATGTCTCATCACACAAATATTGATGAAAATATTGAGGGAGCTGATAACTTCCAATCATGGAAGTATAGGATCTCACTAGTTCTTGAAGAAAATGAATTGGACTCCTTCATCAGTGGAGAGGTTCCAGTTCTAGAGGGAGATGAGGCTAAGGCCTTACACAAGAAGAGCTTGATCAAGGCCAAGATGATTATTGTTGATTCAATTAAGGATCACCTCAAACCATAGGTGTCCTCCTTAAAGACACTTAAAGAGATGTTTGAATCCTTGACCAAGATATTTGAAGGAAAGAACATAAATTAGAAGATGACTTTGAGGAACCAAATGAAGAATGTGAAGATCCAGAATGCAGAGACCATACAATCATACTTTACAAGGGTCTCCCAGATCAAAGAGCAACTTGAAGTAGTAGATGAAGAACTAGAGAATCCAGAAATTATGATGAACACCTTGAATGGTCTCCCTAGGTCATGGGACTCCTTCATTGAAGGGATTTGTGCTAGAAGAAAGCTAATAACCTTCAATAGGCCATGGGAGGAATTCTCACAAGAAGAAGCTCGGATAGTAGCTCTAGAAGAAGATATGGGAAATGAATATCAAGCTCTCACAGTACACACCAAGAAAAGTATAAGGGACTACCATCACTCAAATGGTAAGCATTCTCACTAGAAATATAACCCTAAAAGATATAGCAGAGATCTATCTAAAATCAGATGCTATACATGTGACAAGAGAGGACACTTTACTAGAGAATATCATAAGAATAAGGGTGGATCTCACAAGAATAAGGGAAACAAGAGAAGACATCATGCTCACACTACAAAGGATGATGAACCTTTCAAAAAGATAGTCAAAAAATAAAGTAGAGATTATTCTAGGGATGAAGAATATGTTCAGATTTCTTCGCTCATAGGATCTGTCACACATGGAAGTAATGATTGGCTAATAGATAGTGGGTATTCCAAGCATATGACAGGATTCAAATTGTGAAACTATCTGAACCTGAGTCACCTCACAAACTGAAACTTTGGGATGACTACCAGTATCCCATAAAAGGTAGTGGTGAATCCTCCTACAATCTAGACTCTAGAAATTATATGAAGATGAAGGATGTCTTGTTTGTACCAGGACTAAAGAAGAACCTTCTCTCCATATCTGCATTAGATGCAAAAGGCACACCGGATGCATTTGTAGATGTCCAAGTCCTTATGTGGACAAAAGGAAAAAATATAGATGATGCAGTAGTGATTGGGGAGAAAGAGGGAGGACTATACAAATTGAAGGGCCAACCAGAACAAGCTTTGGTTCATGACTCAGTAGAGCCAAATGAACTTTGGCATAGAAGGCTTGCAATTGTACACTATAGAGCACTACCACTTGCAAGAAAATTTGTTGAAGGTCTACCATAAACACAAAGAATACATTTCCAAGTAGTGAGAGCAAGGAAAAATGAATCTTGGAAATCATCCACTCTGATGTATGTGGTTTGATGTCATCCAGCTCGTTGAGTGGGTATGTATACTATGTTTCTTTCATTGATGGTTTTTCTAGGAAGACATGGATATATTTCTTGAAGAAGTATGAAGTATTTAGTAAGTTCAAGGAATTCAAATACTTGATTGAAAACCACACAGAAAAGAAAATCAAGACTTTTCGATCAGAAAATGGCATAGAATTCACATCAAATGAATTGAAAGAATTATGCAGAGATTCAAGGATTAAGAGGGAGTTGACCAATCCATATAGACCACAACAGAATGGTTTTAGAGAAAGGAAGAATAGAACAATCATGGAAGCAACAAGAGAAATGCTTCATGATCAAGATCTTCCTATGCATCTATGGACAGAAGCTACCAGGACAGCTGTGTATGTACAGGATTGTACTTCACACATAGTACTCGACAACAAGACACCTAGAGAAGTATTTTCCAGAAAGAAACCATAAGTCAACCATCTAAGAATATTTGGTTGTCTAGTGTACATACACATTCCAAAATAAAAGAGAACAAAGTTAGATCCTTCAGGAAAGAAGGGTATATTTGTGGGATATAGTGAAAGCTCAAAGGCTTACAAAATATACTTCCCAAGATTCAAGAAGATCAACATCAATAGAGATGTAACATTCGATGAAGACTTGGCTTACAACAAATCCAGAAAGAGACCAGTTGAAGACCCTGAAGAAACAGAAGTACCCAGGATTCAAGATACAACAATGAGTGATGCAACTCAAGAAGAAGATCGAGGAATAGAAGAAACCCAGGAACTCGTAGCTCCACCCTAGGAAACGAATCCTCACAAGAGGAAACCTACATGGGTGCGAGAGGCTATCCAAGGTGTAGAAAGATATGGGGCTCCAAAAGAAATGCACAGAGAGAGGAAAACAACTAGGCCCTACTCCAGTTATGTAGCCCTATTATGTGACATCACTGATAAAGAACCCTCCAGCTATGAAGAAGCGGCAGAAAAGAAAGAATGGAAGGATTCTATGATCGAGGAGTACCAGTCTATCATGAAGAATGATGTTTGGGATGTTGTGCCAAGACCAAAGGGGAAGTATGTTGTGACTTCCAAGTGGATCTACAAGATCAAGCATGTTGTAGATGGCAACATAGAGAAATATAAATAACGTTTTGTGGCTCATGGCTTCTCCCAGAAAGAAGGGATAAATTATGAAGATACTTTTGCACGTGTAGCCAGATACACTTCCATTAGATCAATACTTTCTTTGGCTGAATTGATGAAATGGAAGATACACCAGATGGATGTCAAGCCTACGTTCTTGAATGGTGTAGTAGAAGAGGAAGTGTATGTGGAGAAACCACTTGGTTTTGAGACACATGATAGAGAGACTCATGTCTACAAATAGAATAAATCCCTATACGTTTTGAAATAAGAACCTAGGACATGGTACGATAGAATTGACAACTTCCTAACTAGTTTGGGATTTACCAAGAGTAAAGCAGATTCCAACCTTTACTACAAGGTTGAGGAAGGGAACGTAATGATACTCCTACTATATGTAGATGACCTATTTGTAAGAGGTGAGGAAGGGTTGATTGCTAACAGGAAGAGTAAGCTTGCTTCCAAGTTCAAGATGAAAGACTTGGGAATGATGCATTATTTTCTAGGAATGGAGGTGTGGAAGAATATGGATGGAATCTCCCTGGTACAAGGGAAGTATGCAGTAGAGGTACTCAAGAGGTTCAGGATGATAGACTGCAAGGCCATGACCACACCTATGCCATCGAACCTAAATCTATTGAGTGATTCCTTGTTAGATTCGGTTGATGCTATGATGTATCGTTAGATGATTGGGTCCTTGATGTACCTAACAAACATGAGACCGGATATTTGCTTTGATTTGAACACATTGATCCAATTCCTGATAGATCCAAGATAGGTTCACCTGATTGTAGTAAAGCATATTTTGAGGTACCTGAAAGGTACAATTGATTATGGGCTCAAGTATGATGCAAATGAAAAGATTAACCTGGAAGGTTATGTCGATTTGGATTGGGCAGGAAGTTCCATTGATAGGAAGAGCACTTTGGGGTGCTGCTTCAGTATGGGATCATGTGTGATATCTTGGTTTAGCATGAAGCAATCCTACGTGGCACTGAGTACAGCCAAAGCAGAGTATGTCACAAATTGTCCAGCTAGTTATAAGGTAGTATGGACGAGGAAGCTACTGTCTGATTTGTTTGATCTCTAGTTGGATGCTACTTGTATATATTGTGACAACCAGATTTGGTTGAATTTTTTAGAGAACCCGGTGTTCCATGAAAAGTCGAAGAATATCAAGATAAAATATCACTATATCAGGGATATGGTGCAGAGAGGAGCAGTGAAACTCCAGTATGTTGAGAAGGATGAACATATAGCTGATGTGTTGACCAAGCCATTAACCAGAGTGAAGTTTGAGTACTTCAGGGAGAAGCTTAGTGTTCTCCAGATTGCGGTTCCTTCAAAGTGGAAGTGATGAGTCCATGTGCCCTTCTGACATGGTGGCAGGATTGGTTCCTCCCATGGTTAGATGTATGTGATGAGCCCTTCCCCAAATGGTAGTAGTTGTTTCCTACTATTTCGGTGGATGTAAGTGCAGAGCCCTTCCCTGGATGGTAGTAGGTGTGTCCTATCATACCAGCGGATGTAAGTGTAGAGCCCTTCCCCAGATGGTCGTAGGTGTGTCCTACCATGACGACATATGTAAGTGTAGAGCCTTTCCATATATGGTAGTAGGTGTTTCCTACCATGCTAGCAGATGTAAGTGCAGAGACTTTCCAGAGATGGTAGTAGGTGTGTCCTACCATGCCAGTGGATGTAAGTGTAGGGCCTTTCCCTGGATGGTAGTAGGTGTGTCCTACCATGCTAGTGGATGTAAGTGCTAGAGCATTTCATAGATGGTAGTAGGTGTATCCTACCATACTGGTGAATGTAAGTGTTGGAGCCTTTCAAAAATGGTAGTAGGTGTGTCCTACCATGTTGGTAAATGTAAGTGTTGGAGCCTTTCACAGATGGTAGTAGGTGTTTCCTACCATGCTGGTGAATGTAAGTGCTGGAGCCTTTCTTGGATGGTAGTAGGTGTGTCCTACCATGCCGATGATATAAGCGCCATTGATGAAGACCTACATGGAGTCTAGGCCTACAAATAGCATGAAAAAGGGATGGCTCTATAGAACTTTCTATGACGAGAAGAATTGAGAGATTGCACCATTTGATCGAGAAAGCAGGAGAAATGATGATGATGATGATTCAGTGATGATCCAGATTTGATGATGATCAAGGGATGATCCAGATTTGATGATGGTCTAGTGATGATCCATCTTTGATTATACCGTGATGATCCAACTTTGATGATGATCCAGTGACGAAGACTTGTGCTAATAAACTGTGTTAAGAGAATACCTTCCTAGTTAAGAGGGAGTGTTAATGTTTTTGTAAATTTGGAATGTATTCACTTGTATATTTCATATATTGTATTTCATTGGTCCCTGATGTTCCTAGCAAGAGAATTATTAATTTAATCAATTCATGTAAAGTCATAGAGGTTAACCCTCCTTGTTGGTCAGGGGGAAAAGTCCCCACAGTTGTGGGGCACTAGTGGTATTATACTCTCCTAGAGAAGTTGGCCCTAGTAAGTGATTGTCAAGTCAGAAACTAGTATAAATAGAGATTGATCCTTTCGATTTGAAACACACTCACCTCGTTATCGCACATAGGTGAGAGAAGAGGAGCTCACATAAGCGAGAGAGAGAACCGATGTTGGAGATCATCTTTTTGTCTTTGGGTTTTACTGCTTCCATTTGTGCTCATTCTATCTCTGAGGAAGTTACGAGGTTTTATCCTTTATGGTTTCCCCAAGGAAAATGTTTGTGTCTATTGTCTCTTGTGATTGATGATGTGCATGTTATTCTATTAGATAAGATCCTAAGATAATACTGTCTAATTGATAAAAATATAACATTTCCCACAATATAACTCAGTGGTTGGACTACATGCTACAAGAAGGATTGTTGTTCAAGAGTAATAAATTGTGTATTCCTAATGTTCTATGAGAGAAAATATGATACAAGAGGAACACAATGGAGGTTTTCTAGGTCATTTTGGATAGGACAAAACATTTGCTTAGGTGAGTAATTTTTTTTTGGGCCAAGAATGCAGCAAGATGTAAAGAAAATTATCAAAAACTGCAGGATATGTCAACGTGCCAATGGATGGAAACAAAACACTGGACCGTATGAACCCCTACCTATTCCAACCAGGCTTTGGAATTCCATCAATATGGATTTTGTTCTGGGATTGCCTAGAAATCAGAGGGGTTATGATCATATTTTTAGGGTAGTAGACATGTATTCAAAAATGGATCATTATATTTCTTGTAAAAAGATTGATGATGAAACACATATTGCTAACTTGTTCTTTTCAAAAATTGTAAAGTTGCATGGTTTTACTTTGAGCATTGTGTCTGGCAGAGATACTAAATTTGTTGGTCATTTTTGGATAACTTTATAGAATAAATTGGGTACAAATATCAGTTTTAGCTATGCTTATCATCCTCAAACTGATGGTCATACTGAAGTGGTAAATATGATCTTGGGAAATATTTTGATAAGTTTTTTTTATGAGAATCCTAAACAATTGGATTTAGCTCTTGCTCAAGTTGAGTTTGCTTACAATGATTCACCTAACTGGAGTACATGTATGATTCCTTTTCAAATTATGTATGAAATAAACCCAAGAGGATTGTATGAACTCAAAATTTTTGGGATGAAAAGAAAAGAGAAGTGCAAATGGTGAATATTTTGTATCTAGTATGCATGAGCTACAGGGAAGTGTCAAAAGGAAATGGCAGGAAAGTACTAGGAAGTATAAACAAATAGAAGACATAAAGAGAAGGGAAGTAATTTTTCAGGTTGGAGATTTAGTCATGGCCTATCTCCAAAAGGAGAGGCTTCCTAAGGGAACCTATAAAAAATTGAAACTTAGAAAAATTGGGCCTTGTAAAATTTTGAGGAAGTTTTCTGCAAATGCATATGAAATAGAACATCCTTTTGATCTTCAAATTTCTTCAATTTTTAATGTTTCATATTTATATCCTTTTAAAGATTCGGGTGTTCATACAAAATAAATGATCTCAGATGAAGGGAATACACTTATAGATTGGAAATGAAAATTACCATAGAAAGAAAAACCATAGCTTGAATCTATCCTTGACAAGAAAATTTCAAAGACGACTAGGAACATAGACTATTTTCAGTATTTGGTTAAGTGGAAAGATCAACCATATGAAGATGCAAGATGGATAACTGGACTAGATATTTCTGAGTACAATGTAGAGTCTTAAGAACTAATGAATACTTATTTTCATCCCCCATATTATGATGCAAGAGAATGGAGTCAAAGTCTTCTATTTTTGGATTGAGTAGGAAATGCTATATTTTCTTCTTCCATGCAATCATTTCTAGAAGGATAGGGTTAGTTGTTAATTACTTGTAATTCATTTTCTAGGTATGATTAGTTTGATTGTAATAATGGAAATTTTCCAACGATGTCCTCAAATATTGCAAGACATTGCTCGAGGATAGGTTAGTTGTAGATTTACTTTCTTAGGAATTCAGATCCTTCCTATTCAGATATAACAATTTGATGGAGTTATATATTAAAGTATCGAATGTAATAATCAAATGTTATATGGATGCATAGATGCATAAGTGAGTGAGTGTGTGAATGAATGTATGCATGAATGGTTAATTGAATGAAGAACATAGTTTCAATAATATGAAAAAACACTAGGATCTAGCCTTTGAACAGACATGAAATAATCAAGTGGCTTGGAATACCCTTACACAACACTCAAATATGGCCTTTGAACAGGCATGATTTTTATATCAAGGCTGTTGCTAAAGGTTTCCATTGGAACATTTATAAATCTGTGGGCTATAAAATCCCATTCAAATCACAACTCAGTGATGATCCCTCGATCAATCCCTCCTATAGATGCAACAATAGCAAGGGAATCCAATGCTGATTTACAATTTGTCGAGTTGATTTTTAAATTATTTGATGTGTGAAGTTACTAACCCCCAACAAGTCTAGGAAAAATATTTTTACCTACATATTTTTTATCCATATCCTCTTACCCAACTAACAATGCATCTGACTGCCTACGTTAGATGAAATATTCCTTACATCCTCAATAAATTGTTGCATGGATTCTTGTGATATTTGGCTTCTGTGTCACCTTTCCCCAATCTTTGTTAAGATTGTAAAGCTCATATGAAATAACCCCATGTTCTTGAATAACATAGGTTTTTAAACCAGATGTTAATAACCAAAGGATGTTCAAAGATGCTTTATTTCTATTTGATGGCTCACAGATCTCATGGTTACTTCTTGTGAGATATTAGAAATATTCATAGAATCTTTTCTGCTTGGCACAATATGTTGGAATATATTAAACCCACTCAATACTTAGGAAAATATAATTAATCATTATTTGATTAATTATCTACCCACTAGCTTAATTAGTTTCCATACACTTGCACCTCAAAGTCAACACATGCCATCTATACCCAAGGAATGATTTACTTCTGATTCTGGTTTGATCTTGACCACTTTATGGACATCCATAATTAGTAAACAACACTTTACAATAGATTCTGATTTATTATGCTTTATCCTATTTTTTGTGGATAAGGTAAAGCTAGTTAACTAGTAAAATGGGTTCCTTTGTTGCCAACACATCCTTCATGAATTTCTCTCCATTTTCTAGGATTAGCATTTTTTTCCATCTCCCTTGACAATTCACTCATGATTTTTATAATTCGTGAGGTCCTTGACATATTTTAGAAGTTCTTTAACCACCAATGGGGGTTTGCTATATTTTGGTAAGTCAGCCTTTTTGAGATTTATGAGTTGTCTCCATACAACTCAATTTTCCTATGAGGGATGAAATATTTATGTACACTATTATTCATCGTTAATCAATCGAAGGATATGGACAAATATTAATCTCTTCATTCATGTGATTTAGTTTCTTTTCTTCACTCTAGTTTTCCTGTGTATTCTTGTGAGAATTCATAGTAGCAAGATCTATTTCTTATGCATATTCTTAGCATATTTTCTCATAGAAATGGAGCTATTATTTCTACATGGTATCAGAGCAGCAATGTTGATCAAGTTCTATAGAGTTGAGAAGAACATCTAGTCTCCTATCCCTCCCTAAAGAAGAGCTTGTCTAGCTTACAATATTTTCTCCTAGTTTTGTTTTGTAGGTTACAGGGAGTATCTCCTAGCGCATTTCAACAACTTCAATATGGATTCAAAAGTTCCTCTACTATCTCCTTTCAAATATAATGATTGGAAGCCCAAGATGAGCACATACTTGAAGAGGAAACATCTCTTTGATGTCTCCATTGGTGTTTTGAATGAACATGAGTCTTTTGAAGAGAAGGTTAATTGGATAGATAATTGTGATAGAGCTTATGGAATTATGTGTTTGGGAAATTCTCCAAATATACATCATCTCATAGATTCTACTGACTATCCATTTGAGCTTTGGAACAATTTGGACAAAGCTTTTGGTGTGCAGGAAATAGAAGATGAAGCATGTAGTGAACCCAACATCTCCTCTTGTTTTCTCTCTCAATATTTCTTGGCCTTTAAATTCTCTTATGAATCTGATCATGATGAACAATTTTCTCACATAGTTCATGTTGCTACTACCCTCTTTGATTCGAATGCTTCTTCCTTCAATGAAGAAGCAAATATTAAAGAGCCATCTTTTTATGTGTCTCTTGAAGGTGATTCTTATTCTTGTGATACTAATGATGAAAAATAAGTACCATATGGAGCTTCTATTGATATTTATGATGATCTGTTCACCCATTCATTATTCTCTAAATATCCTATCTTATATTCAAAGATCTATGTGCCAGATCCTTCACACTTTGTGCATACCTTTCTCATTGATGGTGCAGAACCTAGTGAATTCCAAGATGTTTTCTTAGCCACATCAAGTCCTATTAGTGTCTTTCCACTTACCATACTTGATCTCATGTGCTTATGAATCTCCTCCTTTTTTCTTGGAATCAATACTCAGATCCTCCTTGAATATTTTGAACATCTTCTTCTTTCCTCCTTTCATGCAGAGGATTCATTACTAGTGTATTCCCATGAGTCTACTGATATGCTTATATGTAATATCCTGAATTTTGGACCTAACACTTATAGGCATGTTCCTATTGATTATGATGATTATCTTGATGTTTTATTTTAGATTGGGTCAAAGACCCCACTGCATATGAACATGATGATTTTTTATATATATTGGGTGTAAGACAATTACTGATGATATATGTATATGCTTGTTTGTGTTGAGCATGGACCCTGAAGCACATGATTGATGAGATATTTTGTGTTGAGCGAGGAGCTCTGGAACACTTGAGTGATTGATGAATTGTGTTGAGCAAGAAGCTCTGGAACACATGAAAATATAATTGGATGTGTTGGGCATAATACCTGGAGCCTTACATGTTGATGTTGAGCATAAGATCTGGAGCATCAGATCCATGGCCATTGTATCCCAAGGTGTATTGTACAAGTACATCCTATCATTTAGTGTTGAGCAAAATCTCTAGAATTGAACTATGTTTGTAACTCCTTGCTATAGGTGTTGAGTATGGGCTCTGGTAAGTGCTAGGGATTACTGAAAGGAATTAATAACTTCTGAGTGAAAACAACTCAAGAAAAATATTGATCTCATCATACTTATTTATAAGTTATTAAATGAAATTTCAAATTTATGTATTCTCATCGAAGTACTGAAGATATACCATGATATATGAGGGAAAACCAACATGCAAGGATGTTTAGAGTTGCCTAGCCTAGTAGACCTAAGCCATCTATCTACTTGACCTTAATGACGAAGTGTCATTAAGTCTAGGGATCATGGTGCATGATGCCCAAAGACAAATGTTAACAAGTGTTATAATACTATGTATTTTATACATAGTATGTATAAAGAATTAATTGTGATTAAATATATAATTAAATAAAATAAAGAAGAGAATCTCCATCAATTATTATTTATTATTAAAGGATTAATAAATAGGATAATGCCTATGAAAGTTTAACTAGGAACTAGTTAAAATTTCCTAAGTTAAGTGTTGAAAATTACCCCAGTAATTAAAAAGGGTTAAATCAAGAAATCAAGGATTTCTTGATTTAACTGTCCCTTTGACTGAAAAGTCTATCTATAAAGACTCAAGCCAAGCAAAGGATTGAGGTTCTCATTTTTATCTTTGGAGAATTATTATTCTTCCCATCTTGGCTCTCAAGTGTTTTCTTGGAGAACTTTTTCCTGCAAGGAAAAGAGGATTGATTTAGAACTAAATACCAGTTAGGAAACCCTACATTAGGAGCTTTAAGCTACTTGCATGTTGGAGTCTAGCTCGGGGGGATCCGGATTAAAACCAGGAATGGTTCTGGGTCATGGTTGGGTGGAACGTGGTAGTTACCAAGTGATTTGGTCATCAAATAGAGGTCATATCTGCATTGAATTGTTAATGTTGGTTATTTGAGTGTGCAGGTTCAACCATTAACAAAGCTTCAAATTCAGGTATGAAACCCTTGAATTCCGATTCTATTTTCCTAGAATAAATGTTGTTTATACTAGGTAGATGATTTCAATTCATATACTAACCTTGTTGGTTTGATTCTCTAGCTAATAATTTTCTAGGGTTTGTATTCTTAAAATGCTA
Source organism: Pseudotsuga menziesii (assembly GCA_001517045.1). Taxonomy (NCBI): domain Eukaryota; kingdom Viridiplantae; phylum Streptophyta; class Pinopsida; order Pinales; family Pinaceae; genus Pseudotsuga; species Pseudotsuga menziesii. The sequence continues at coordinate 136,819 of LPNX010319000.1, read as the reverse complement.
ACCCTAGGCTGTAAATTTTAATATATGATGTATATTACCAGGGTTTGTATCTTTAAGATTATTTCTGTATTATTCCAAGTATTTAGTTTATGCTTACTATAGATAGGTTTTGTTATGAGTAGTATAATTATTTATTCCTTGGGTTTTACTACTTTGCTAACATATTACATTTATTAGGAAAGGCTTGTTTCGAGTTTTAATTAAAACTAGTTCAGCAGTAAATAAACCAGAATGATAAATATGACTATTTAGTAACAGAACTAGAATATAATTTAAATCCACTAAGAACATATTATATATAAAAAAAACTAATCAAATCAGTATGGACCTTTCAAGGTCTGTATCGATGTTACAAATTATTATTAAAATATTTCACAAAAATAAAACAACATTATAAATAATCAGAGGAGGCATCGGGACCATTGATGTGGTCCTTTATCAAAACTATGTTTACATACCTAATAATTCACAGTCCTATTTAAATTTCCCTAAGAACATAACATTAACCAACTAGTAATTAAAGCTCTTTAATATCCAACAGAGGTCACGACATCGATTCCCATGGATATCTTAGACCCAAGGCCAAAACACAAATCAACAACCATAGCATAAAATTACAAATAGTAGTCGAATAACGCAACCATGATTCTGTTATTTAAAATAGTTAAGAACCATAACTATTACATAATGCATAGAAACCAATTCTTTTAATAACCCATAGTCTTTACACATGGTAACGCCCAGGATTAATTCCTGTAGTTCTTTTTTATTATTTATCTAACACCATGCTATGCATTAGGTATGCGGGAAACATTTATTAATAACCACAATATTTCCAATAAAAATGTCAAAGCATTGTTATCTACTAACAGTCGTTACATCGAGGTCGCATGACCCTAGTATGGTGCCCACGCTGAACTATGGCCTCATCCACAAATCCTTTTAATACACAGAGTCCATTTACAGTCCAAACACATCAACGAATGCCATCATGGGTTTATAATCAATGGATTCTACAAAACCAACGAATTCATAATATTAAAATAACTAACAGATGCTACACACAACATTCACCCAATTTACCAATTTACGACAATGCCAAAATCAAATGACATAATATGGTTTTATTAGAAAAAATACTCTATTAACGAATCAACCCATTTAACTATCTAATACAAGATAAACAAGAAATGAAATATCAACAAGACTATCGCAGCCACAATGGGGAAGGATCAAGCCATTCACGGCTTGGTCTCTCAACACCCATGTTGTTCACCAATTACAGCCTATTAAAATACTAAACACTCATACCTCAAACAAAGGCAAAGGCCTGTGCAAAAATAATCATACTAAACCATTAACATAGAATTCACATTAACAACATAGTAAGCAAACCGACATGAGTCTCTTATTCAAAACGCAGAGTATAGACATCATACACGGTATGGTAAATCGCAGTGTCTCCACATAGTTTCTTCCGAAGCAAAAATGAAGTCTACGGGCATGCCAATGGGCTATGGCACCATTGCAAGCAATGGTGCAGCCCATGGCTCAAAGGCCCAAACCAGTAAATCATTACAAACCAAAAATGTATACACAAAACCAAAGGGAGTACAATTTAACTCCATAGCCAAAGCCATTAAAACATTTAAATAATTCCAAGTCTATAATCATATGCCCGAAGGCCAATTTTAAACCCCACATTGAAACCCCAAAATCAAATAGTGAAGACATCACTCAGACGGGCCGAGAGGTAATAAGCATTGGCTTATTAGAAGGCTTACCCTTCACCATTTCCATCATATAGGAATTGGTGACAAGATTTGGGCCATGACTTTCCCCATAGACCCCATCACTTGCATCCATCCACAAACAAAATGATGAGAAGCATGACAACCATAAATTGCAACAACACAACCATAAGAATTGATAAGAGGACAAATGAGGATCTTACATTTAAGCTCATGGAGGTCACCTCCACTTTTCCCCTACATAGAGCATGATCCAAACCCAAATCAAAATGAAGTGAATGACCAAACTATCATTTTCCCAAGCCCTAAGCTTGGGCTTGTCACGTTCTCCTAAGAGCATTGAATGCACAAGCTGGAAACCATTAATGCCATACAAAAACCACTCTCCATAGTTTAAGTTTTGTTGCATTACTATTTATGTCCACTTCCCACATGAAGGCTTAAACCTTGCTATCATATGGTTTCTACCATATGTTATAGTTTCACAACCCTTTTTCCTATCACCTTGCAACATTACAACGTATACACTATAAGCAAGATTAATATATTACAAATGATAAGGTTTAAGTGTAAGGAGCATATATTGTCTGCACTATCCATAAGTCAACCCAAGTCTTATGTATTTAATATAATGTATGCACCATAGGTTTAAAACCTATTAACATATGAACCTTAGGCTTTAACAAATAAGCTTAACACAATACATTTAAGCCCTAAGCTTTTTCTTAGTGAACATGGCATATGGCATATGCCATGTTAATTATTTTAAACCCTTATAAATCAATGGATTGGTCTGGAAGTCCATGTATTTAACCTGAAAAATAGAAAAACATAAGAAGTTTTAATAATTTTTAATAAACTAAAACGTAAACCGTCATTGATGCCAAAATATGAAATAAAGAGTTATAAGACTCTAAGGAAGTATAAGTACTGGACAAGAGCTTTAGCAGTAATAGTTAAATTGACAAGAGTAGTAACTATACCTGTTATAATTTGGATTCAATAATTTTAGAATAATCAACCCATAGTTACCTACCTTAGACATTAATTAATTCATTTTTGTCTTATTTGCCTAGTTTCCTATATTCCACTCTATGCAAGTTGTCTTCTACATGACATAGAAGTCAAACTTGATAAAACTGAGTCATGGAGTTATTGATAAACCTCCTACAAACCATATTTATCATTTCTGCTTTATTCCAGATCGTCCAAAGTTCATATCTGCTTTTTCTGCAAAGCTTCCTGTTTTATTTAGAAATAAGGAAAAAGGGAAAACAAGATTAGGTGTAGTTGACTTTTTTTTTCCCACATCATCCTCCATCCTTTTCTCCTAATAAAAACATGTATGAGTTGTATTTCCATCCCTTATTATCTTTCCTACTTGAATTTTCCAATTCATGAGCCTCTAAGTGGATTTGGAAACTGCTTTATGCACTTATGGGGGATTTGACTAGATTTAGTAAGCCTACTTTTTGACTATTTTAAATGGAATCATTATGCATTCTAATATCTCATGTAATTATATATTGAAGCATCCTATGAATTCATAAGGTTGGCTATTGTACACTTATTCAATACAGATTAGTGTTATGCTCCAGTTTTAGTCTCCTTTGTTGATAATTTTGCATGTTTGATTAGCAATTTTGTGCGTGTAATTGTTCTATCACTTGGGTTCAATTTCCACATGGTATTAGAGAATTTATATATTGATTTCTCTCCTTCCATATTGCTATTGTGGGTTTGACATCTTGACTGGGAGCATATTCTACTGACTGAAGGGCATAGTTTCCTAGCTATAGATCAATCTCAGAAGATCATCTTGACTCCATTTTATTTATTTGAATCAAAAGTAGAGATGAAGATACTATTGAGAGAAAAAGGTCTCTATAGGGTGACTAAGAAAACTAAGGAAAATCCCAATGCAGCTGTAGATAAAATTAAATGGCACAACAAGAGGGATGAGGCCTATGGTCTTTTGTGTCTGAGCATTTCAAGAGACCTCCTCTTCCATCTTGATGGATTGAAATCACGTAATGAAGTGTGGAAGAAGCTTGTATATATTTTTTGTAAGAAATATGAGATGAGATGACATCAAATCGAGAATGAATTGATCTCTTTGAGTCACAGCAACTTTGAAATCTTACAACTCTATTTTTCTAAGTTTAAAGCCCTTGTTTTGAAGCTAAGATAGTGTGGAATTGAAAAGAACAAAGAGAAACTAGTTTTTTCCATACTCTCAAAGCTTGACCTTGATTATTCAGTGTTTTTTTCCACCTTCCATGACATAAAGTTGACAGCTCGAGCCTAGAAGATGCCTAAGCTTGCAGAGTTCATGGAATCCCTCACACAGGAACAAGATAAATTGGTGATGATGGGCACCATCAAACCTTCCAAAGACGAAGCTTTGGTTGTGGGATATTCAAGGGTGGATTCAAAAGGCAAAAAGAAAGCTAAGAAGTGACTTGAGAAAAAGAGTGACAAGAACAAGTATCAAGAGGAGCCCCAAGGCTCCAAGAAGAACTTCCAGAAGAAGAAGAACAAAGGAGAAATGAGCAAGTGTGCATACTGTAGTAAGGGATATCATCCTAAGAGCTCCTATATGAAGAAGAAAATTCACATGTTGACCCAAATCCTGGAGAATAATAACATCTCCCTTCCTGATTGCTCAAAGAAGAGGGAAGGAGGATCAAATTCAGAGGACAGAGAGAGAGTACATGCTTTGGTTGCTGGCACATCAAGCTCACCTAGCTTCATCATAGACTTTGGAGCTTCCAGACATATGGTTTTGACCAAGGAGGAATTCTCCCTCTTGACATGTTGAAAGGTCCACCAATAGTGTTGGGATATGACTCTCTCACTGACAGTTTGGGGAAAGGAAGGATTGATCTTGACCATGGTAAGTTCAATAATATGTTGTATGTTCCAGGTATTTTCTCTAACCTCTTATCAGTGTGTCAGATGACTCACATAAGGTCTCCAAAGAAGGTCATATTCTTCCCTAATGATGTTGAGATCACAAAGATATCAAATGGTAAAGTCCTTGCAAAAGGTGTTGTAGATCACACTTCAAAGGTATACATGTTTTCCCATTTTCTACCCTACTCAAACCCCTCTGCTCTTCTGGTTCATGCTAATGAGGCAAGCAAGCTTTGGCATGAAATATTTGGCCATATTAACTATAAGTATATTTCTAATTTGAGTGAAAAAGATATGGTCATAGGGTTACCAAAGATTAAGTTTTCCAAGGGAGTCTGTCAAGGTTGTATCCTAGCAAAACACGAAGAGCACAAATTTTAGAGAGCTAGTCATGAGAGAACCTATGCACCTCTTGAGTTGATCCATAGTGATGATGCTGGTCCATTTACTCATATTTCCATGAGTCAATACAAATATGCATTGACCTTCATAGATGAATTTTCTAGGTATTGTTGGGTTTACTTCCTAAAGCACAAGTCTGAAGTTTTTGACCTCTTCAAAGTCTTTAAGGCCTTGGTTGAAAACCAGTCGGGGAGGAAACTCAAGATCCTCAAATATGAAAATGGTGGTGAGTATGTCAAGTTTGAGTTCATTCAATATTGTAAAGATTCAGGTATTCAAATGCAGCATTCGATCTCTTACACACCACAACAAAATGGCGTTGTTGAGAGAAAGAACAGATCACTGAAAGAGATGGCAACATGTATGATGGCGGCTAAGAATTTGCCACAAAATTTTTGGCCGAGGCTATAAATTGTGCATCCTATATCCAGAATATGGTGCCTCATAAACATCTTTATGGTATGACTCCTTTCAAAGTTTGGAGTGGGCATAAGCTAGATGTGACTCATTTCAGGATTTTTGGCTCAAAGGCTTGGGCTAGAATTCCAACTGAAAAGAGAAAGACTTTGAAGCCCAAAATCCAAGAGTTCCTATTTGTTAGTATTCTAAAGATTCAAAAGGGTACAAGCTGATCAAATTGATTTCAAACAAATCCTTCATTGAAAGGAGTGTTCAGTTCCAAGAAGAGCCTTTAGTAGCAGTTGAAGTTGGAGAGTCTTCTTCACCACCAGAGCCATTAAATGTAAGTGGAGAGACAAATGAGTTTGCTTATTCTGATATGTATGATAATGATGATTCAATTTCATATCTTGATAGTCCTAAAAGACAAAAATGGCTATCAAAGACCATTCATGTAGCTGGGGAACTAGTTGGAAATCCTAGTGACCCTAGGAGGACTAGATCTCAGTTTAAGAGTGCCCTATGTATGAAGACCCTTTGTTTGCAGAGAAGTGATATATCGTGGTTGAATTATTCCCATAGACATATTAATATTCATCAAGTGATTCAATATGGAAAACATCAATGAAAGAATAATTCAGCTCGCTCCAGAAGAACAACACTTGGAAACTGGTTGATCTCCCCCCAGAGACGAAGCTAGTTCAATGTAATTGGGTTTTCAAGGCTAAGTTTTCTGCTGATGGTTCACCTTTGAAATATAAGGAAATATTGGTATCCAAGGGCTACTCACAGGTACATGGTATTGACTACAATTAAACCTTTGCACCAGTGGAAAAAATGGAATCCATAAGGCTACCCTTAGCCATTGCAGCTTCGAAGTAGTGGGAGGTACATCACATGGATGTGAAGTGTGCTTTCCCAAATGGAGATATTACTGAATAAATTTACATGCATAAACCTAAAGGTATTTTTTCTAATCCATATTTTGTGTACAGGCTAAATAAATCATTGTATGGGCTCGAGCAAGCCCCCAGGGCTTGGTATGCCAAGATTGATGGATTTCTGCTGTCATTGAGTTTTGTTCAATGCAAGTTTGATCCTAATGTTTATTTGAAGCTGATTCATGGTTATTTGATGATTATTTTATTGTATGTGGATGACCTTTTGATTACAATAAGCTCAAAGAAATAGATTGCCTCCTTGAAGGATGCAATGAACCATGCATTTTCTATGATTGATTTGGGGTTGTTAAGCCAATTCTTGGGTCTCGAAATTGCTCAATCCAAACATGGAATCAAAGTACATCAGTCCAAGTATGCTTTATATTTGCTGAACAAGTTCAACATTAAATATTGCAAGCCAAGCAAGACTCCCTTCCTTTTAGAAGTTAAGCTTGAAGAAGCAGGTTCTTCTCCTATGGTAAATAACACACTGTATAGGCAGTTGATTGGGTGTTTGATTTACCTTACACACACTTGAACTGATAGTTATTATGCAATTAGTGTGGCTTCAATATACATGGATCACCCTCATGAGATCCATTGGAGGGAATCCAAAAGGATCCTTAACTTTGTTCAAGGAACAAGAACCCATGGGATTTTCTACAAAGCTAAATCTGATCTTGATTTGATTGGGTTTACTGATAGTGATTGGGAAGGTGACAACATAGATCAAAAGTGAACATCAGGATATGTGTTCATGCTTACAGAAGGACTAATTAGCTAGTCAAGCAAGAAACAGAGTGCCATAGCACTCTCATCTACAGAAGCAGAGTACAGAGGAGTTGTAAATGTAGCAACTCAATGTTTATGGTTGCAGGGAATACTTGGTGAGTGTGGCTTTGAATTAGAGTTTTCAAATATTATCTATTGTGATAATCAGAGCACCATACAAATTTTCAATGATCCAGTTCAGATACAGAGAACCAAACACATTTAGATCCATATGCACTACATCAGACAGCTTGTGCATGATGGCACCATTCACCTACTCTTCTGTGCATCTTCAGAACAAGTAGCAGACATCTTGACCAATTTTTTTTGTGAGAATACTTTCAGAAATATCAAATCACTGCTAAGGATTTCTGATCATGCTGTGAAGCATGATTGATGACAAGATTTTCAAATTTTGTTTTACTGTCCATGTTTAAGGGAGGATTTTCCCACTGGGTTTTTTCCTCTTTCCTTGGTTAAATGGACATGCAGTATGTAAAGGGTGACTAAGCCTTGTTTCTAGGACCTATATTTTTTTTATATTTACTCATAAATTCAAGATTAAGGGGGGGTGTTAGAATAATCAACCCATAGCTACGTACCTTAGACATTAATTAATTCATTTTTGTCTTATTTGCCTAGTTTCCTATATTCCACTCTATGCAAGTTGTCTTCTACATGAAAAAGAAGTAAAAATTGATAAAACTAAGTCATGGAGCACTTGGGAAACCTACTAGAAACCATATTCATCATGTATGCTTTATTCTAGATCCTCCAAAGTGCATATCTGCTTTTTTTTTCTGCAAAGTTGCCTGTTTTATTTAGAAATAAGGCAAAAGGAAAGCAAGACTAGGTGTAGTTGAATTGTTTTTTTCCCACATCATCCTCCATCATTTTCTCCTAATAAAACAATGTATGAGTTGTATTTCCATCCCTTATTAGCTTTCCTACTTGACTTTGCCAATTCATGAGCCTCTAAGTGGATTTGGAAACTACTTTATGCACTTATGGGGGATTTGACTAGATTTAGTAAGCCTACCTTTTGACTATTTCAAATGGCATCCTTATGCATTCAAATCTCTCATGTAATTATATATTGCAGCATCCTATGACTTCATAAGGTTGGCTATTGTACACTTATTCGATACAGATTAGTGTTATGCTCTAATTTCAGTCTCCTTTGTTGATAATTTTGCATGTTTGATTAGCAATTTTGTGAGTGTAATTGCTCTATCACTTGGGTTCAATTTCCACAAATAAAAGAACCAAAGTAAACCAATAGTATGATATTTAAATTCACAGTTTCCCATACTATTTAAACAAGTTTCCATCACAAGCATGAACTGCATGTAAATAGAACAGGTGCCTTAGTTCAAAGAACTAAGTAAGGTTGCTAACAAGTAAACACCTTTACCTCTCAAACCGTCATGAAAGAATGAGTCCCACCACTCTTCCCACTTTGTTTCCAGAAACAAAGTTAATTTAGGACTCCATAATTAACAAGTGCGACAATGCAGAAAGGACGAAGCATATAAATCCAGTGACGACACATAAGCGACAAAAGTGTAAACATAATACTAAGCAGTAAACAACAGTACAATAGAATAAGTGAAATATATTAATGAATAATGAATTAAATTAAAAGACAGAACGTAAGAACAACTTACAAATAAATAGAGGTACATGAATTGTGTGTGTAACAAATTGTCTTAATTTTTGTACTATTTGGGAAGGAGTATGCACATATCTCTTTTCCATTTCAAATTATGTTTGTATATTAGAGTTTGAAATCAGCAATAAGAATTCATATTATACTCCTACTTCATCATTTGATGAGATACAAGGAGTTTCTCCTCTTCCTTCTTGCAGGTTCTACACTCTAGCGCTTGATCATGGAGTTCAAGATTTATTCATCAAATTATTTCACCAAAAGTAGTTCATTCAGCTAATTCAAGTGAATTTAAAGATATGTTGAAGACATATTTCAAATTTTCTGCCTTTTCATTTCTTGAGAGAGGATTTTTCCCATCTGGTTTTGCATCTTTCCTTGGTTTTTTGGACATGAATAATTGTTAAAGGGTGACCATAGCCTTGTTTCCGAGCCCTTTATGCATCCACATGCATCTATATTTTTTACATACCATCATAAATTCAGACTTATAGGGGAGTATTGGAATATATTAAACCCACTCAATATTTAGGATAAAATAATTAATCATTGTTTGAATAATTATCTACCCACTAGCTTAATTAGTTGGCATCCACTTGCACCTTAAAGTCAACACATGCCATCTATACCCCAGGAATGATTTAGTTCTGCTTATGGGTTGATCTTGAACACTTTATGGACATCCATAATTAGTAAACAACACTTTACAGTAGATTCTGCTTTATTCTTCTTTATCTTGCTTTTCTGTTGATAAGGTAAATTGCTAGTTAACTAGGAAACTTGGTTCCCTTGTTGCCACCCCATCCTTCCTGAATTTCTCTCCATTTTCCAGGATTAGCATGTTTTTCCATATCCCTTGAAAAATCACTCATGATAAGTTCTAATTCATGAGGTCCTTGACATATTTTGGAAGTGCTTTAGCCAGCTTTGGGGGTTTGTTATATTTTGGTAAGTCAACCTTTTTGAGGTTTATGAGTTGTATCCATACAAATAAATTTTCCTATGAGGGATGTACTATTTATGTACACTATTATTCATCATTAATCAATTGAAGGATACACACAAATATTCATCTCTTCATTCATGTGATTCAGTCTCTTTTCTTATCTCTAGTTTTACTGTCTATGCTTGAGAGAATTCTTAGTAGCAAGATCTATTCCTTGTGCTTCTTATTAGCATATTTTCTCATAGCATTGGAGATATTATTTCTACACAATATGTTGCTCAGATATGATGGTTACTTCTTGTGAGCTACTAGCAATAATTCACATAATATTTGTTTCTTGGAACAATATGATGTTCAGTTATAACCCAAATTTAATGATGATGCCTCTTTTCTTATTCTGAAATATGCCCAGAACTATAGCCTAGATCCATAGGTTTATCTCAATACTAAGATTTATATATGTTTGTGTTCCCAACATGTACTCTCATTGCTGCCATAGTTGGAGAAATTTTATTTTAATCCAAGGATATTCAACAAACCCAAAAATGCAGCAAGACCTTGCTAAAAAGTGGGCAGATCCATATTTTAGATATTATAACTGCTGTCATTAGAAAGAGTTATTCATTTTCCAGCCTCAATATGAAAAAAAACTCCTACATAAATGAAAACAAGGCATAGAGCAGCTCCATCACAAACAAAACCTCGCCCTCATAAGTAAAGAAATTCTTTGTTACTCCCTTTTAAAATGAGGACCTTGGTAATCATCATCGAGTTCATAACTTAATGCCTGCTAGTAGGATTCCCCCTCTCGTGTTGTTGATCATTAATATAGAATCTCCCATGCAATTATTTCTTCAGTCTCATTCCTTAATGCTAAATTCAGTCTTTTCAACATGGTTTTAGATATGCAATGTTATTGTTGTGCTATACCAAGTGCCCACACGAATTTGAATCTTGATGTTCATCACGCATAAAAGGGTACTTGTTTAGAACATATGCATTGAGGCATATTCCTTGTTCATCAGATTCATCTACTGGGATTCTTCAGTGTATGGCATTCTTTTAGCTAAAATTGTGGATGAGTCAACTATATAAAGTTTAAACTGAACATGTATCTACATGCTTTTTGTCAAAATCTAGTATTATGAACTTATTCAGATTTCCTTGTATATAAAAGAAGCTTCCATACTTTTTAATTAGTAAGAATTAGGATGATTACCCTTCCTTCCCCACCCTAGATGGGACAACATAAATGGATTTTGTGACATGGTGGGATGCAACTAGCATTCGTTCCAACCAAGATAGAACTAATTGTAGCTTTAATTTTTATTTTACCTATTCTCTTCATACCTGGAATAACACTTTTTTTCCAACTAAATGCAGTGTGTGTACATGGAACATGTTTGAAGCATTTGGATTAAATAAATAACAATGGTCTCAACCGCATGAAAAGGAGTCATGTCCACTCTACTAGGGGTTTATTAGCAGGCAGTGGTGTAATTGGTGGTATGTATTCTTCTGGATTGATATCTTTGTGGACTAATGAAGGGATGATTTAAAGTTCTCTCTCATACCTTGTATCATTTTAATATTGTTTGTTTCATATGGAAATAGACAAGTCACAATATGTAGGAGATGCTAGGTATGCTTTCCCAAGGCATTTACTCTCTGTTGCTTTTAAGGGTATATTTAACTTTTTGAAGTTTGATGGGAAAGGATTGGAATAAGGTTAAAGTAGGTATACTACAGTTGGAATAATACCAACAATATTGTTTTTACAACTTTAAATTGATGGCTTCTTGCTACATGTAGGACAGACATACACATACACATACACATTATATTAGAGTAGGTATATTGTAGTTGATAGAAGAGCAACAATATAGAATTTGCAACTTTACATCCATGGCTTGTTATTACATGTAGCTTACATATAATACACATCACATGCATCATGCCATATCTGAAACATTCCAGCATCTACACACTCATAAAATGTTTATCAAAAATTATCCATGAGAAATTTTTGCAATTAAATTTTATTTACTATAGTTCCTTTATTGATCTTGTAGACGTTAAAACTCGATATTTTCACCGTATTTTTCCATCTCTCCACATCTAGCAAGTGAATTATAAATCTGTATTAATATCATAAAGTTAGTTTCACATATTTTATGCATGAATTATGGTTTAACTAGGTGACCACATTTTTATGTTGACAAGTTTAGAGTTGGGGCACAAAAAATACAAAGAATTACAAGAAACAAAAATCGTTGTGTTATGAAAACATGGTGTTCCCTTGCATTAAGTGGCAGGGATAGTAGCAATATGCCGTAGAAAAAATTAAAATATACACAAGAATTAGCAGAAAATGAGAAGCCTTATTCTATGCAAACATGGAGTTCCCTTTCCTACAGTGTTAATAGGAATACCTACATTATACACAAGGGTATAGTAGCATTATGAATATGCACTTGGAAAAATTAAGAAATGCCATAATCAAATGGTTCTTTTTGTTTATGTTATTTATTCTAGCTTAAGAATTTTATATTTTTAATGTTTTAAAAATCTGTTAGTATCCAAATATCTAAATAAGGTCAGAGCCATTCATACTAATTTCTTAGGTCTCTCGAGTCAGAAACAATGTTGGGATTATTAGTATTTTCCTAGAATTACAAATGATTCAATCTTGGTTTTAATATTGCCCCTTTCCTAGTTCTTAAAGGGTTCTAGCTCAATTGAAAAGAACCTTCTTGACAAGCAGGAGGTTGAAGATTTGATTCCTTCGTTCCCTAATGATATTGCAATATTGATATTTTAAATAAAATATAATTTATTATGATTTATTATGGCTACGAGGGGGGTTCTAAACTAAGTTCATTTGTCACTACCAGGGGGGTTCAAAACTCCCCTTG
>LPNX010319000.1:30035-124003 GCA_001517045.1 Pseudotsuga menziesii | reverse complement strand
GTGAGGGTGGGGTTTAACCGCCTCTGTAGGTACCTATGAGGGGGGTTTATAACCCCCCCAAAGGTTTGTAAAGAGTTTTAGGGGGGTTTCAAACTGCCTTTATAGGTATCTATGAGGGGGTTTTATAATTGTCCCCAAAGGTTTTTAAATATTTTAGGGATGGTTTTGAACCTCCTCCATAGGTACCTATGAGGGGGATCTATAACCTCCCCCAAAGCTTTGAAATAAATACTTTCAAAGGGTGTTTTGAACTATCCCCATACGTACCTATGAGGGGGGTTTATAACCGCCCCCAAATGTTTCTAAATATTTTTCAAGGGTGTTTCGAACCGCCTCCATAGGTACCAACGAGGGGGGTTTATAACTACCCCAAAAGTTTTGTAATAAATACTTTTACGGGGGGTTTTGAACCGCCCCCATAGGTACCTATGAAAGGGGTTTCAAACGGCCCCCGTAGATACCTATGAGGGGGTTTTGTAACCTCCCCAAAAGGTTTTTAATAAGGACTTTTAAGGGGCAGTTGGAGCTTCCCCCATAGGTGTCAAATATGGGGGATTAGAACCGCCCTTAAAAGTCACTTTTTTTTGGGGGGAGTTAGAACCGCCCCCAAAAGTCACTTTTGCGGGTGGTTTCGAACTGCCCCAAAAAGTCATTTTTATGGGGGAGATTCGAACCACACCCAAAAGTCACTTTTAGGGGTGGTGTTGATATCTTCCAAAATTACCCCTAAAATTCAAAACTTTTAGCATCAGTGCTATTAGGCGAGGTTTTGTAAAGACTACCTCCAAAGCCAAAATCACCCTGAAAAGTGAGTTTTGGAGGTGAAATACAACCACCCCTAAAATTCAATTTTGTTGGAGTGCATGCATCCTTAAAGGATTGAGAAACATCCATCCAACCAAAATATCCTACTTTGAATGGAATCCTTCTATAATAGCTTACCTCCATTTTCCTACCTCATAAAACTTAACAAGTGAAATATTTCAGCTCTATGTTATGCTACCTTAGAATATGAAGTTTGAACCATCCCCGGCCTAGAAGAAATGCTATTATCATGCTCAGCAGTCAATAAATTAAGCTTGAACACTCAATATTTCATTAGATGGGATATATTCAGAATTTTTGATAATGGTAGCATCTCCATTGAATGGAATCAAAGGACTAAACACTATTCTCCAAGGTACGAATCAACCCTCACAAAATCACCTTCTGGGATGTCAAAACATAAAACTTCAGAGATTACTTTTTTATATGTATATGAATTCTCAAATTACCAGTTTGGATTTATTTTGTATTATGAACATATTTCTATTATGAACAGATTTCATACTATCTCTTTCTCTCATATCTTGAGAGAATTCAAATTTCCTAAACTATTTTGAAATTAGTAATCAAGGATGGAGATCTTAATATTTGGAAACTCTATTGTCTTTTTCTAGTAAAAGTGTTTTGAAAGTTTGGAAATTTTATAAATGAAACATTTTGTTAACAAGAAGACTACAATAAGTAATTACAGTCTTAGTTGAAGGAAATTCTCAGTTTTTGTGAAAGATATTTAAGCCTAAGCAATGCATATTTAAACACGTGATCACTTTGATCTTTGAATTTATGGCTGCTTTTACATGTACAACAAGTTACCATAGTCTGCCTTAGTTTCCTAGATTTGGATATGCCTCTGTTTTGTTGTTGATTCAAGTTGTTTTAATGTTTGTTGCTACTCAGAAATGCTCCCAATGTGCCCAAAACTTTCACACATTGCTGCATGGGTTCTCAAAATTGGAAACCAATACTTAAATTCAACCCAAAGTTATGAATTAGGCCTATTACTACTAAAATTAACCCATATTTAATAATGATGTTCTTCATTGCTGATTAGATACACAATCATAGAGAATTAAGGTTGCTTTCACACCCATCTTTTCCCAGACTTGATGGACCAGACTTCTTGTTTCTATTTCACACACATATGGCTGCTGAGATTTGAGAAATTAATGCCTAGAATGTTGATATAGGCTTCTTTTATTCCCAAAAAAATTCTGCAGGTTTCTTTTGATTCTATGTTTCGACAGTCTTGTTTTGATCACTAATGTCGCAACAATATCAAATGTTGAGCTACAGATTTGTGGAATTGGATTTCCAAATTATAACAGCAGTTACAATATCTCTAACATGCAGTCTACCTCCACCATGAGACATTTATCTAATGTTCTTTGGTGATAGTTTAGGCACTAGGGTACAAACGCGCTAAATATGGAATTTATAAGTCCATCGAAGAAGGTGATGAGAGAGTAGAATTCTTTAGGATTTGTTTTGGTAACTTTGTGGCATGGGGAGAGGCCCTCTAAGGTAATTCTTTGAAATAATATCCCTCCTATGGTGCTGTTGTGCCCCTACCCAACAGCCTTTAAAAAAACATTATTTCATCAAACAAAATTGTGTTTTGTTTTGATGAAATGTTTGAATTTCATATAGCAAAACTAAAAAATTAACAGCTACTGAAATGGTAACGTTCCAGAAGCTACTAAAACATGAAATTCAATGTTTTTAAAGAAACCTTTGTGAATTATGGATTAGTTGACAAAATTACTATTTTGAAATTATTATTTTGAGTGGATAAGTGTTAATAATTTGTCATAACCTAGTAGTGATTTCTTATCCAAATACTTGTCATTCAATTATGTGATTTTGTTATCATAAATATTGATAAGGTTTTGAAATTGGGAGGCTGATTATGGCATTGATGACACCTTATAAATGGGTAATTTTGATTCAATTATTCAACTTGGTGATTCTAATTCATGAAACGATGGATATTAGAGGATAAAACCATGCATTCAATTTAAGAGTTTGAAAAATATTTTACTAAGCCTATCCTATTATTTTTGCTACATTATTAAAAAGTGTTGAATAATTAAAGATCAAATAAGTATCTTTTCAATTAATAGACTTTATTTATTTTTATTTATTATACAAAATAATAAACCTTTTAATTATTTTGTATAAATATAATATAATAAATAAAGTTCTTTGATCTTTTAAATGTTTACCTAGAAAATTAGGTATAATTAACACTTTATTTTAATTTTATCATATTTGCAAAAATACCAGGAATTAATGTGAATTTTATAAAGGTTTAGAAATGAGCGTACTTTTCCTTGAAGATACTTGTTTGATTTGACCACCGGTTATTTGAATAACCTCACGTGGTTATCAATGAAGATTAAAGGGGCTATCAATTCAATGGAAAGATTTATGGATTTTTGTTTTATCCACAACGGGATCCTCATATCAAGCCAGCCATTTTTTTTCCGATATTGTAGAGATTTTAAGGATGTCAGCCGAATCAATGGATTATTATACTGCCACTAACAATAAAATAAATATCCAGTAGATGCTGAAATGTTTTAATTGCACATATTGAAACAAATCGCAGATTTTGAAAATGCCAAAAGAGCTGGAAAGATCATTGGTTAAGCTGTTTATTTTCTCATGATTGAATTCTGTTTACACTTCTTTAATTTAATAGGTTTTTTGTTTTTCACGTGCAGATGCTAAGGAGATTGTTATGATTATGAAATCATTAGATGAAGAAACTGCCGAGAGACGAATTTTATTTTTCTGCCAGTTATTAAAAACACGTTTTCAAATGACAGACGTTTTTCCAGGCCACGTTGTGAGCAAATGGAGATAGATATGAAAAATCCGCCACATGGGTTTTCTCCAGAACGGACCCATTTATCTTTTCTCAGGCGGATTTCGCCAGAAAGTAATGGATTTCAGGATATTTTTGGGATCCTTTGAACGTGATTTTGGCAGTTGCGGCCAGCAAAATTTCACCTGTGTAAAACCTAATTTGGATTTCGTTTTGTTTATTTAAGTAGACTGTAATTTGATGGAATGGGGGGTGAACGTAGGGGCTACCAAAGCTGAAGAGATTTCTCTCTTGAAAGCTTCAGAAAACACTGCTGCCTGGGGTCGATAGTTGGAGGAATGCAATGACAAGAGTGTGGTTTGATTTACTTGTGACTTTAGACAGCTACCTGTCTGCAGCTACGATATGTTGAACTGGTGATATTTTTTAATATATGTTTACAGTTTGTACACTTTGCATATACTTTATGATATCTGTTGGTCTTGTCATCCCATTCTATATTATCAGTATTCGTCATAATATTCTTTAAAGAAGTTGTGCGAATATATCTTGTCTGATTATCGATTTTTAATATTTCGATTTGGCTGATATGTATCGTTGTGAAGTTGATGATTGGTATCATAGCTTATACGATATATTGCGATTACTGTATGATCTTGGTAATATTTGAATTTCTTTTAATATTCTCAAGAGTATTCATGCAATAGTTTTATCAGCATAATTCGATTCCAGGTTTAATATTCTTTTCTTTCTTGATCAGGATAAGATCGAAGATAGATTAATATGCTGTTTCTTTTAAACTATTTTATGGAAAACAGCTAGTGAATCACATTCAGGATCAAACTTACAACAAAATAACACAATTTATTTTCTTTTCATTATGTTATTAACAATTCATTAAATCAGAATTGAATATTTATATTGCTGTGAGGTTAGTCTTCGATTTTTGTAATTAATGTATATTTGTTAATAATACAATTTTGTAACTCTTTTAACATGTTAATATTTGATTAACTTTGTGATTATTATATTATCATTTAAGATTAATTGAATAGATTTAGTTCATAGATTAATTTAATTATATTAATAATTCATTAGTAATCAGATTAACTAGTTTAATTTGTACATTCGTTAACAAGTTTGTTGTGTATATTCGTAGGTATTCGATAGATTTAACAATAGCTTTGTTTTAGTTTTAGACTTTCAGGATAATAGAGCCTTTAAACCTATTGGAAACAACCATCCCAAACAACTTGGAACCTGCTCTAAGGATCTCAGTCTGGGTTGTCTTCCCCGTTACGTGCATAGTCTCATATGCCCGTCAACAATGGTGCTAGAAGGAGGGCCTGATCAACAAGAAGGTCATTTTGAGTTGTTCGATTTTTTATTTCATTTATTTTTACTATGAAATGGCTGATATCATTATGTTACATCATGCTTTCAGCTTTCGTACATCTGGTGAAAGTTTTTCTCCAGAGATGTCTAATTTATTGCGAAGATTGAGTTTCAATGGAGAAGGTAAGAAGTCTGCCTCTCATCATGTTTCAGATTTTAATTCTTTTTGTGATTACATAGATCTATTTGATGAGGTTGAGAAATGCAGAATTTTTGCAGCTACTTTCACAGGAAGAATTCTGATTTGGTTTGCGTTCTTTCCAGCAAAATCCATTCATTCATGGGAACATTTCACGAAGTTATTTCTTAAAGATCATGAAGATTATAGCTACAAGAAACTTGAATTTGAGATAGAAAATCTTCATAGACATAAAGATGAATCTCTTGATGATTTCTTTTCCAGATTTATGTTAATATGTTGCAGGTTTCGTGAAGAATACCAGCTTTCCGAAAAGAACAAAATGAATTGGTTTCTTTGGCTTATCTCTCTCTCTGATTTTCATGGTTTGGAAAAGAATGAAAAATATGCAATATATAGCATGCATGGTAGTTCATTCGTTCAAGTTGATATATAATCTATTTTTCCTAATTCCATTGCTGAAAATGAAATTGTTGAAAATAGACAAATCATAGAATGTGATGACGTGCAATTTCAAGAACAAGAGAAAAGGGATGATGATTTGACTTTTATATTAAGCGATAATTTCGAAACTCTTGTTGTTCACGAGACAATGGAAGATAAACCAAAAATTCTTAATTCTTCAACTGAATGTGTTAGTGATGATATCATTTCATCATCTTCTTTTCATGATGAGTTAGTTCCTTTCATTTCTTCACAAAATTCATTAGATCAGAGTTTTGTTAATGATGCTTCTATTAAAGAAGTCAATGAAACAAATTATAGCAACAGAGAAGCATTTGCCTTTTTATACTCTGACTCTTACTACTTTTTGTATCCGGATGTGTTTGCTGATCATAGACTACATTTACATGTTAATGATTTTCTAAGGAATACTTCATTATGGTCAGATTTTGATAGGATACAAGGAAATACATTTTTTGAAGATGAAGGATATTTTGAGATCCATTTTGATGTATTTCAAATTTGTCATGAAGAAGATCATAATTTTTCTACTATCGTTACTTATCAGACTCATGCATGTTCATCCATTTTATCTTTAGTCAGTAAGGATTATGATTCAATCTGTGATATTGAAAGGGATGCACAATTGAAAATTAATTTTCCTCACTACAACATGATAATCATATCTGAAGATAATGTCATCCATTTTAATCTTCACGTTAAAAGACACAATGACGTATTTGATCTCCAAATAATACCCAAATGTCATTTTGCTCTTTTTGAATTTAGTCATGATGATATTGCATTAAAAGATACATTTTTTATTGATTCTTTTTCACGAATTTTGAATCATACTTCTGATAAATGTCTTTTGAGTCATGGTTCTCATGAGAAATCTATATCCTTCCGACTTGATTTTTATGATCCGATTTATACATGGTGGGAAGAATCATTTATTAAAAGGTTTCCGTGTCGTCTTTTATGCTTTGTACATACAAAATTTGATTTAGGTTCTTTTCTTTATTTTGAATTATTCCCATTTCTAATGGTGATACATGATTTGTTTTCTTTGGTAGGTTTCAAGCTGCGAGAATGGCTTCACTGGAAATTTTCATTTACTTAGTTTGTATATATTTTATTTTATTAGTTTAGGTTAGGTTTATAATTTAGGATGATTTATGTTTGTTTACATTTGAATAAATGCAGATATATGGATTTGAGACGACATCATGTTAAGAATGAGATGATGACATCATTGTCAATGAAGTAGTTCTTTACTTTCTCTCGTTTTCTTTAATCGTCTCATTAAAAGAAAGAACCTTTCATATTTTTATAGCTGCATATTCATTAGGATTTATTTTGTTACTTTGATTTCTGAATAAAACACATTAGATTAATGTCTCATCACTTATTAAAAAACAACTTCGACTAAATTGAAATATTTAAAAGCCAAATAGGGATAAAATTTTTTTAAACTTGTTAATATATTTTAATCTCTCATTTTCTTTTGCTGGAATTAGTCATATGTTGTTTTGACTTATTTTCTATTTGATGAGATCTTGATTTAACTCATGTGTTGTGTGTGTATGATTTATTTTAAAATTTCATTTTTTCTCGTAGACTTTGAAATCCTTTGTTTTTGCAATTTGCTCAAATAAAACTCATGTATATATATTATTTTTCTTTTTCTTTTGATTTTTCAAAATCAGGAGAAATGATTCAGATCTTGCAATGTTTTTATGTCATAAAATTGGAATCTGATTATGTAAAATATGAAGAAAGCGAGACTTTTTAGAAATCTCTTCTTTTCTCAGGAATAAAAGAAAAAGAAATTGAACTATTGCACTAGACGAAAACTTTCACTGTATTTCGTTTCTTTTATTATTATCCTCAAATTGTTGGATTTAATGAATATCGAAGTCACTATTACTAGGAATTCTATTACTTATTTAGAAATCAGTTCTGGGATTGCAGTTGCAATTTAATAATAAATCAGTTATCTATAAATCCTTTACGCTATCTTACTCGTAAAGAGTTTCCTATTACGTTCCCCCATTATAAACATGCAAATCTCTTGTGGATGAGCACTTAAATGCTGAATATGAAGTCTTCTTTAAACTTATTAGCTTGGGATTTAAGCCATTGGGTAGAATGGGTTAAAAGACGTACCCTTTCGAGGCTATGGATTCCTGCAGGAATGAGGGCTCCGTCTATGGCATACTTGGATTCCGAATCTTAAATTGTTATATATACAAAAATCTATAGGAATCCAAGGTCATCCCACACTCATGAAGAGGTTCCAATGCAGCTTACCCATTAATAAATTGAGAAGTTCTAAATATTCATGTTTTATCTTATCTTGGGACTAGAATGGTAGGATGCATGGTTAAAAGTCAACCCTTTCGAGGCTATGGACGCCTGCGGGTAGAAGGGTCATGACTATAGTATTGGGATCATATCTTTAAAAACTGGTCAAATATCAAAATTGCATTGTATTTCCCAGCACTAATTTCTTTTGGAGTCTTATGTTTTCTGAAAAAACTTAAAATTCGTATCATTTTTGAAGGTAATCTCTGGATAATGATGAAAGAATTGAATATGGTATTTGTTTGAAATCTAGTCTTATCACAAGGCACAGTTCTTTTATCTTCATATGTTAATCTGAGTTAAAGAAAAATTTTCTTATCTTGCTACATACATAAGTCAGATTTCATGTTTTCACAGAGAGAACGGTTTCGCCCAGTCAGTCGCCATCTGTTGTGCCCCTACCCAACAGCCTTAAAAAAAATATTATTTCATCAAACAAAATTGTGTTTTGTTTTGATTAAATGTTTGAATTTCATATAGAAAAACTAAAAAATTAACAGCTACTGAAATGGTAACGTTTTAGAAGCTACTGAAACATGAAATTCAATGCTTTTAAAGAAACCTTTACGAATTATGGATTATTTGACAAAATTACTATTTTGAAATTATTATTTTGAGTGGATAAGTGTTAATAATTTGTCATAACCTAGTAGTGATTTCTTATCCAAATACTTGTCATTCGATTATGTGATTTTGTTATCATAAATATTGATAAGGTTTTGAAATTGGGAGGCTGATTATGGTATTGATGACACCTTATAAATGGGTAATTTTAATTCAATTATTCAACTTGGTGATTCTGATTCATGAAACGATGGATATTAGAAGATAAAACCATGCATTCAATTTAAGAGTTTGAAAAATATTTTACGAAGCCTATCCTATTATTTTTGCTACATTATTAAAAAGTGTTGAATAATTAAAGATCAAATAAGTATCTTTTCAATTAATAGACTTTATTTATTTTTATTTATTATACAAAATAATAAACCTTTTAATTATTTTGTATAAATATAATATAATAAATAAAGTTCTTTGATCTTTTAAATGTTTACTTAGAAAATTAGGTATAATTAACACTTTATTTTAATTTTATCATATTTGCAAAAATACCAGGAATTAATGTGAATTTTATAAAGGTTTAGAAATGAGCATACTTTTCCTTGAAGATACTTGTTTGATTTGTCCAACAGTTATTTGAATAACGTCACGTGGTTATCAATGAAGATTAAAGGGGCTATCAATTCAATGGAAAGATTTATGGATTTTTGTTTTATCCACAACGGGATCCTCATATCAAGCCAGCCATTTTTTTTTGATATTGTAGAGATTTGAAGGATGCCAGCTGAATCTATGGATTATTATACTGCTACTAACAATAAAACTAATATCCAGTAGATGCTGAAATGTTTTAATTGCACATATTGAAACAAAACGCAGATTTTGAAAACGCCAAAAGAGCTGGAAAGATCATTGGTTAAGCTGTTTATTTTCTCATGATTGAATTCTGTTTACACTTCTTTTTTTTAATAGGTTTTTTGTTTTTCATGTGCAGATGCTAAGGAGATTGTTATGATTCTGAAATCATTAGATGAAGAAACTGCCGGGAGATGAATTTTATTTTTCTACCAGTTATTAAAAACGCGTTTTCAAATGACAGACGTTTTTCCAGGCCAAGTTGTGAGCAAATGGAGATAGATCTGAAAAATCCACCACATTGGTTTTCTCCAGAACGGACCCATTTAGCTTTAATCAGGTGGATTTCGCCAGAAAGTGATGGATTTCAGGAGATTTTTGGGATACTTTGAACGTGATTTTGGCAGTTGCGGCCGGCAAAATTTCGCCTGTGTAAAACCTAATTTGGATTCCGTTTTTGTTTATTTAAGTAGACTGTAATTTGATGGAATGGGGGGTGAGCGTAGGGGCTGCCAAATCTGAAGAGATTTCTCTCTTGAAAGCTTCAGAAAACACTGCTGCCTGGGGTCGATAGTTGGAGGAATGCAATGACAAGAGTGTGGTTTGATTTACCTGTGACTTTAGACAGCTACTTGTCTGCAGCTACGATATGTTGAACTGGTGATATTTTTTAATATATGTTTACAGTTTGTACACTTTGCATATACTTTATGATATCTGTTGGTCTTGTCATCCCATTCTATATTATCAATATTCGTCATAATATTCTTTAAAGAAGTTGTGCGAATATATCTTGTCTGATTATCGATTTTTAATATTTCAATTTGGCTGATATGTATCGTTGTGAAGTTGATGATTGGTATCATAGCTTATACGATATATTGCGATTACTGTATGATCTTGGTAATATTTGAATTTCTTTTAATATTCTCAAGAGTATTCATGCAATAGTTTTATCAGCATAATTCGATTCCAGGTTTAATATTTTTTTCTTTCTTGATCAGGATAAGATCGAAGATAGATTAATATGCTGTTTCTTTTAAACTATTTTATGGAAAACAGCTAGTGAATCACATTCAAGATCAAACTTACAGCAAAATAACACAATTTCTTTTCTTTTCATTATGTTATTAACAATTCATTAAATCAGAATTGAATATTTATATTGCTGTGAGGTTAGTCTTCGATTTTTGTAATTAATGTATATTTGTTAATAATACAATTTTGTAACTCTTTTAACATGTTAATATTTGATTAACTTTGTGATTATTATATTATAAGTTAAGATTAATTGAATAGATTTAGTTCATAGATTAATTTAATTATATTAATAATTCATTAGTAATCAGATTAACTAGTTTAATTTGTACATTCGTTAACAAGTTTGTTGTGTATATTCGTAGGTATTTGGTAGATTTAACAATAGCTTTGTTTTAGTTTTAGACTTTTAGGTTAACAGAGCCTTTAAACCTGTTGAAAACAACCATCCCAAATAGCTTGGAACCTGCTCTAAGGATCTCGGTCTGGGTTGTCTTCCCCGTTACGTGCATAGTCTCATATGCCCGTCAACAGGTGCCCTACAACAAGACTGAAATATAAGCAACAGGCCCACTGTTGGTGAAATCCAAAGAAACCTAAATAGTAAATTCATAACAATATTGAAGGGAAACACCTAAGAAATACTTTGAGGAAGTTTCTAGTACTTAAACTCAATCATATCAGTAGGCCTTTGGGAAGGATTCATGACTACATCATGCAAGAGAATAGGCTCAAATGATGAAGTCACTTACAACTTCATGAAGTTTACTGGAATATTCTAGAAGAGAGTTGGGTCTCTTGCAATTTTCTATTTTTTTATAAATAGATGATTGAATAAGTGGAGAAGGACTCTCGATCCTTTCCAATGTAATATATATGGTTTGTTTTGATAGATAGAGGTGGTTAAATAATATTAGGAATTAGATAATGAGTCATTTAGTTGAGTCATAAGTTTTGATCCTATTCCCATGGATCTGAAACCGAATTTTTTTTGTATTTAAACACAATAGAAATAAATTGTAAACAAAGCTAGAAGTAGCTCAATAGCTTTTGGGATATCCCATAGAAAAATAGAATAACTCAAGAAGCTTAGATAAATTGGAGGCTTGTAGATCCTAAGAGAGAGGTAGTTTATTGATCTAGGGAAAATCCTAGAACTACTTGTTCTTTTAGCAGAAGCAGCAGTGTATGGGTCTGTACTCTGTTAAGATCATGTTTATTTCAGGTTCAATATCTGGAAGTTTTAAATGTTACTTCTCTTTTTAATGTTTATTATTTATGTTTATTATTTTCAATCTTTATTAATATTTTAATGTTTATTATTACTTTAATGTTTATTATTTATTTTTGGGTGGTTTCTTTTTGTTTTTGGGAGATATGAGTATGGGAGGGATTTAGTTTTCATTCTTGGGGATACATCCACTATCAAGAAGAGTTTCAACACATTTACAGGGAGAAAAATATGAGTGTTCATGTTTTATCCAAGGAAGCACTTTCTCTTAAGATGGGAAAACTCTCCTGTATTGAGATGTTGGATGGACAGTCTATTGGGAGTGATACCATCCTATTCTTTTTACTTATGTTATTCAACATACTTGCTGTGGTTTATGTTGATGTATTTGTAACTTTGGAATGTATTCACTTGTATATCTTATGTATTGTACATCGATGTTTATTACGGGAAGTATCTGTAATTGTTATAGCGGATTTCACCACTCCAGGTGAATCACACTTTGTATGGCCTTCCCTTGTCCCGCTGCGGACTCCTTAGCCCCTATGGACCATTTTTTGTCCTTTGATGTTTCCTTGATCATCCCTAAAAACACATGAAAAATGCTATACGCGACTTTTAACCCTATAAGCGCGTACATATGCAGGTTTGACCCATATAACCGCGTACATCAGGATGTGTGCATAATCCAAATCCTTTTGGAGTTTTTCTTTACATGGATCCGACTCATCTGACTCCTGGCCTTCCATATGCCTTGAGATCGCTTGGATTCGACCTTTCATTACCCCTTTGAAAAGCTATATAAGGAACCCCTTGGTACATTGAAGGCATAAGAGAGAATTGAAAGCAACGAAACTATAGTCCATTGTTGACAGAACTTATGCTTGAGTCTGCATCCCTTTGTCCCTTGGAGCACTTTTGTGTTCTTCCCAAGCTTGCCTTTTGCTTGTGAGCTTGCTATCGAGAGATGGAGGATTGAAGTGGTGGAGGCCCAAGTGGGGGATTCAGTTTCTCCAGTTCGCAGACGTGCCGTCAGAGGTTGTATCTTGTAATCTCTGATTTATATTAATAGAAATATCTTTTCATGTCCAATGATGTGTATTTGAATGAATATTTTACCCATGGGATTATGTCAAATGCTTTTACATTATTGATTATATATTCTAGAATAGATCTAACACCATGATATATAGAATGCTTGTATTGTTTACTTGTTGTTGAGGAAGTAATATAGCAATTCAAGCTGAAGATGAGAAAGCTCAACGGGGATCTACTTCAATCGTATGAAATAAGGTACGAGGTCTGATCCTTTAGTGTTAGACATTTAATTTCTATTGCATATTGGAAAGGATTGATTTCTGGAGTCAAGCTGTCTATTGTGGTACACCAAGCCATAGGAATTTCTCTTCGTAACAGAATTGGCAACTTCACTGGGGAGTTCCTAGTAGTTGTCCTTTGGGGGTTGTTTTCTCGGCATTCAATGTATTTGAATTTCTATTTCTCTCTTGTTTCTGTGTCGGGTATGGGGGCATGTATGCCTGGTAGAGTCTCATTGGTGTGAAATTTGTCCTACCCTGTCTGTTTGCCTTGATTTTATGCACTTTTTCTTCTTGTATGCGGGTTTTTTATTTACAGTCCTGTATACATGTGGTTTCCTCTACGATTTCCGCATATACACACGGGTTTACTGCGTAAAGTCACATATACCCTTGATTTTGGCCTTTCGTGGAAGATAATTGGTTGCTGGGTGAATTATGATATTTGCTGAGTCTCCTTTGGCACTGCCTGAGTCTGTTTTGACCTCTGTTCTTGACCAGAAATGTTTTGTTTAGCCTAAATTTTTTTTAGGAAAGTTTTTGTCATGGCATTTTTTACTTTTTGTTTGAGATTAGTGCATTAGAGTTCTTTTACTAAGTAGTGATTTTCTTGAGTGCTATTTGCGTGTGCTTGCAGAGTCTAGGGGTTGTAGAATCATTCTTTTGCTTTTTGCATCTCTTTTATTTTCAAAAAATACAAAAACATTTTGCTTATCATCATGCATCGCATTTTGCACTTTGCATTGTACTTGCACTAGACAGATTTGCTTTGGAGTACTAGTTAGGACTTCATATAGGAAAATTTGCATTCATCATTTGAAGAAGAATTGTGCATTTCACATAGTAGCATACCCTATTTTCATGGACACAATGCATTTGCATTGATTGTTAGGTGTGCATTTTACTTCTTGTTGCATCGTAACACCACTAGTTGCACGACCATATCCTCTTTTTTAGTAATAAAGCCAACTAAAATCAACACTAAATTAAAATGAATTACATTCTTTTCTTTTCTAGGGTGCACCAACAAGCTTAGGTTTTAGGATCTTGGAATAGTTCATTGTAAGTCAATTCTCCAAGATCACTAAACAACAACATCTAGGTGTCTGTCCAGGTGAGTGTGTGAAATCCTTGGTATAACCAGTGTTCTCAGGATCCTCCTCTCAAAAGGGAGTTAAGCACGAGGCAGTGTGAGCGGTTATCGATTGGGATGACCCCTAGTCATAAATGAGTAGCACTGGAGATATTTCTAGGATTGTATTCGTATTTGGGGGCTCTTTTGAGAGTTTCGGGCTTTGCTACCCTACCCATATGGTCAATCCTGCTTGCGACTGTCCACCTGAGCATTGAGTATATTGAGGTGACCTTAGTGGCCTTACCTAGGATATCAAGGGGGTACTTGTAGAGGTTATTCTGCATGTGTCTCGGCCAAGTTGGGGTCGGAAAACACAGTTGCTTTATGCGTTGAAGCTGAGGGCCACAATAATTGGTTACATACCTCTGCTTGTTGTGTATGGGAGTCTCAAGCCTCTCCTGGGCGAGAAATACCTGCTTCATTTGGGAGCTCACTTATCTAGCCCTTGTTTGCTTGCATTTGGCTTTATATTTTATTAGTGATTGCTCTGTGCACGATTGTTGGCCTAGGGTTTACGTAAATAGAGAGTCTTTGCTATTTTTTGAGTCATTGTGGATTCGAGTGCGGTTCCGTGCCATTCTTGTCGTTTAGCAGGAATTCCGCCTTCTACTTCTTCTCCTCCTTTGGGAGAGAGACCTAGATAGTCTAGGTGGACTATGTCACATATTGATTCACACACCATGGGGGATTCTTCAGAAGGTATTCCTGAACCACCTCCTCCCATTCGTGTAGACGATGGGGAATTTACACTTACTTATGATCCTTCACCCGACTTAGCTGAGTTAGGTCCTGTGATTTCTAAGATAGGACCCTTACATGATATACCTACTCACTCTAGGGCTGATTCCCCATTGACACGTTACCGATATGGCATGCTAAAGGACGCCGAGACTCATTTTGAACCTGCCACTACTAGCTACGGTAGTTATGCTACGTCTGGTTTCCCTATACATGATTTGACATTTCATGTCGAATCCGATTTTGAGCCTAACACTATGCCTAGGGGCACTCTCATTCCTTACCATGCAGAGAGGTTTGGGAGCACTAGTCACATTGCACCTTTCATCCCAGTGGTGGAAGATCCATCATATCTCCCTCCTAGGTCTAGGGTTAGTGATCCAATTAGGATAACAGATCCGAGATGAGTGACGATAGGCAGTAATACATATCTTATTACTCAGATTCCTTCGTCCTTGGCCCCTAGTTCTTCAAATGTTCATCTTCCACCTTATCCACATGGTCCTTCGAGTCAGCACTTGGCTATGAGTCAGGTCTGTACTGCGGTTACTAGAACGATTGTGTCTCAAGTCCACATGCCGCCCGCTACATCGAGAGGTTATGTTCATGCTTCTAAAGGTCATCTTGCTACTTTCGAGGCATATATCCCTACTTCTGGAGCTTATCTTCCTACCTATGGAGTGACTCATGGGGCATCGCATGCGATGACCTATGGACCTTATTATGGGATGCAGTATGGACAGGTTTCCTCACCTTATGGAGGCGGGTATCAACAACCTGCTTACTCTCCTAATTACAGCTTTGTAGCTCCTACTAGTCAAGGTCCACCATATTATGGTACTTCCACGCCACCCTATATGGGTCAGATAGGAGGAGGACACTATGGCCAAGGCCATGGTGGTAATCAACCCTATATGAACCAGGGAGTGGTCCATCGACCTCATCATCCTAGGCTCCCTTTCCTCGTGACGCTTAATATTCCTGACTTATCGAGACTTATGAACGATCATGTGGCTCATGACCCAGCTTGGCCGACTGTCCCTACTGAGCTTCCTTCGGACATACCTAAGTTCGAAGGAAAACCGGGAGAGGATCCAAGAAAACACGTTACTACATTTCACCTATGGTGCTCTTCAAATTCATTACATCAGGACTCAGTCCGTTTGAGACTATTTCAACGCATCCTCACAGGGCCTGCTGCAAAATGGTATATAGAGTTACCTAGGGGCACTTTTACTTTGTTCGAAAACCTTGTAATGACTTTTCTTAATCACTTCCAGCTACCACTGCGCTATGACATTTGTACTGAACTCTTGTCAACATTTCGGCAAGATAAAGACACCCATATTTTTTATCATATTCAAGAGTGGCGTAGACGGAAGAGATTAATTAAAGCCTTTATACCGCTGGAGTTCCTTCTCGAGTGGTTCCTCAAGTTGTTATTGTCGTATATAGCGAAGGATGTTTCCACATCTGGAGTCCAGAATGAGTAACAAGCGATCTTTAGGGTGCAGGAACTGGACTTGATCTATGCTCAGTCTGGTTTTTTGTATGAGATTATTCCCAATGCTCCTCATTCCAGTTTTGATCCCAAAGTCAAACCTAGACCACATGCCGATGGAATTGTGGGTTGTGCAAGTGCGAAACCTACGGATTCTGTTACAAAACAAGCTAGTAAATTGTCAATCAACCAATCTGCTTCGGGACAAGCTACGACTTCATCTCAACCCGCCCAAATGGCGAATGTACTTTCTATGCAATTGTTGGACCAGAAGGGTAACCAACAGCCCGGACGGAATAGAAAGAAGGGTAAAAATAATAATCGAAAGGGTGGGAATAAGAATGAGAATGCTAACAATAATGACAAGAATGGTAAAAATGCTGGGGGGGCAAGCAAGCTAAACATAAGGTTAAGTTCTGTTTCAAGTTATGTAAGGATGATCACCTCACTTACTTGTGCCCTCGGATTGATGAAGCTTCGAGATTCTTAGCACAAGGCCCAGCTGTGCTAACGAACCCTTTACCGCATAACCAGAATATGAACTCGAAGTCCCATGACCAATATAGTGATGATGATCCACTAGAGGGTAGTGGTTGTGGGTGCATTAACATGGTCTGTGCTACCAAGGTTGTGACTCGTGGTAAAGATTATAGTTCGTCACAACCCAACCCAGGCAAAGAGCCTAAGCCACCAGGAACTCCTTTGCGCATTGAGAAACCGGCGGATAAACCTGAGGCTGCACCTCACATTCCTAAGGGATTCCTTAAGCATTCAGGGCATAATCCAAATGCCCTAGCTGCCCAAAATTATTCAGTTGTCGAGGATTTGGGCCACACTCCTTGTGCGATGTCTGCATTGGAAGTGCTTCAGACTTGTCCTTCACAAAGGAAGGCGTTTCTTTCTACTCTTGGTGTGAATAGTGATGATTCTTCCTCGGTGATCAAATTTGAAACCGTAGGACATCAGCCTCGCTTGCCCTACTATGTGTCTCTTTTGGTGCATATAGAATGTCTTGGTATGACTGTCAAACGTACTGTGATTGACGAGGGCGCTGCTGCTTCTGTGATGTCTTTGGCCTGTTGGAAGGGTCTTGGTTCTCCTGAGCTGTTTAAATCAGCGACTATGTTAACTGCTTTCGATGGGAGATCTTTTAGGCCGCACGACATCCTTCCTTCCCTTAAAGTCCATTTGGGGGGGAAGACCGTTGCGATAGAGGTTGAGGTGGTTGATGTGCCCCTTGACTATAATCTCCTGCTGGGTAGGAATTGGATGTACAGTATGCAAGCTGTTGCTTCTTCCCTATTTCGCGTTGTATGCTTTCCACATAACGAGAAGATTGTAACGATTGATCAAATGGCATTCAATAATTCATCTGTTACCGCATCTTCGGGAGCTTCGATCCCGATTGTTGAACACTCTCAGCCGGCAACTGGGAGTGTGGGTGTAGGAATCTATCCATCCCTCATGGGAATATTTAGTTGTCCTGCACCGATCCTCATGATAGGATCTAGTTTCAATGAGGCTTTGACATCTACGAACTTGGTATCTTTTAGCACAACCCATATGGAAGACCCTTGGATTCTTCCTACACCGAGTACTTCGAGTGAGCCTGTCCAGATGAGCATGCTATTTCCTGCAGCCATGATAGCTTATCAAGCTAATCTCAAGAGTGTTGTAGAGACTTGTTCTTCTTCTTCGCAGATGGAGGAAGAAGACCCGTATGTGCTGCCGGCATGGGCAGTATAGTCTTCTCATTCCCACCACTACCTTGATACGGTTTTCCCTTCAGATGAAGCAATTATCAAGGCTATGTCGGGAGTTGAGCCACCATGGGAGGAACTTCATCATAAACCATACTTTCTTCTAGAGATCGACTGTTTGGAGCATGAGGATTATAGGGAGATTCTTAGTCAGAAAGTTGGTAGTCCTATGCTTCCATTAAGCTCTCTTGGTCCGATGGTTGATGGAAACATGGAGAACATATCATCAATGATTCCTATCAACATTTCTTGCAATCCTGGCACAATAGAGAATGTCTATATTGGGGCGGATTGTTCTCATGCTGAGATTTTGGAATATACTAAGCTATTTAAGGAATTTCGGGATATTTTTGCTTGGTATTACGACGAGATGCCAGGTATTGACCCTCAAATTTTTGAACATGAGATTAAGACTTACCCCAATGCTAATCCTGTTCGACAATGTTTACACGTCGTGAATCGTAGGAAAACACCCGCCATTAAGGCAGAGATAGAGAAGTTGTTGAAAGCTAGTTTCATCTATCTCGTTCCCTTGATGGAGTGGGTTTCAAACCCCGTTTTGGTAGATAAGAAGCAGGGAGCGATCTGCATATGCAATGATTTCCATGATTTGAATCGTGCCAGTCCTACGGATAACTTCCCCACACCATTTATTGATCAGATTTTGGATGAGTGTGCGGGTAGCGAGGTGTTCTCCTTCATGGATGACTTTTCCGGGTATAGTCAGATATAGATTAAACCTGAGGACCAACATAAGACTGCATTTATTTGTCCTTGGGGAACATTTGCATATTGGAAAATGCCTTTCAGCCTTAAAAACGCCGTAGCTACATTTCAGCGGGCGATGACCTTGATCTTCCACGATCTCAAGTCTATTATTGAAGTATTTTTGGATGACCTTGCTGGTCATTTTCGTATGAGAATGCGTCATCCCTATCACTTGAGATTGGTATTCGAAAGATGCTGGCACTATTCAGTTAGATTAAATCCTCATAATTTCATCTTTTGATTGAATTCAAGTCGTTTGTTAGGATTCATCGTTTCAAAGGAGGGTATAAGAGTTGACCCTTTGAAGGTTGAGGCAATACTTCAGTTGTCTCCCTCGAGGAATATTCGTCATCTTCAGTGTTTGCAAGGCATGGCAAACTTCTTACGAAGATTTGTTGTCAACTTTGCCAATTTGACTAGAGGCTTTATGCATCTCTTGAAGAAGGATACTCCCTTTGAATGGGATGAGCGAGCCCAGGAGTCCTTTGATGCACTCAAGCGAGCTCTAGCATCGGCCCCGGTGATTAGTGCTTCGGATGATAGCCATGATTTTCTATTATATGTGGCTGCATGTTTAGAGACGATTGGTATGGTTTTGGTTCAAGAGGATGAGGAGCTCCAAGAGAATGTCATATATTATCTGAGTTGAAACCTTATTGATGCAGAGATTCGTTATTCTCATGTCGAGAAGCTTGCTTTAGCTACCGTACATGCGGTTCAGTGTTTGAGACATTATGTTCTCCTTCGCCAGACCTTGGTTGTGGCCCATGTCAATCCATTTCAGTTCATCCTCACACGAAGGATGATTGGGGGAAACTATAATAAATGGATTGTCATTCTGCAATAATTTGATCTCGAGTTTGTTTTGGCAAAATTGAAGAAGTCTTTAGTCTTTGCAGAACTCATATCGGATTTTCCAAGTGAGACCGAGGAGTTGGTATGTGAAGATACGTTTGTTGATGAACACATTTTATTAATCTCTACGCTAGACCCATGGTACGGGGATATCATAGTATATCTGCAAACGCAGAGGACCCCTACTCACCTCTCGCGAGATGAACGACGATGATTACGTCACGTCTCTAAGAACTACCTTATAGTGGACAATACTTTGTACCGCCATGGGGTAGATTCAATTTTACGATGTTGTTTAACTCATGATGAGGCTGAGGTTGTGCTGAATGATTTCCATGGAGGGGCGTGTGGTGGTCATTTATCTGGGCTTTCTACAACTCAAAAGATTTTGAGACTGGGTTATTTCTGGCCGTCGATCTTTAAATATTGTGTTGATGCGGTCAAGAGGTGCCACCCTTGCTAGGTGTTCACATGTAATATGCGCTTGAAACCTGCCCCATTACATCCCATTATCACCGCCGATCCCTTCACTAAGTGGGGGCTCGATTTTATGGATTCCAACCCAGTTTCGGCTGGGGGGCACCATTACATTATAGTGGCTGTTGATTATTTCACGAAATGGGCTGAGGCTATTCGTACAGTAAAATTCGACGGTGAGACAGTCGCTCACTTTGTATTCAACCAAGTCGTTACTCGGTTCGGGATTCCGAAAGATATTGTCATTGACCATGGCTCGCACTTTCAGAACTGTATGATGGAAGAGTTGGCATCCAAGTTAGGGTATAAGCAAGAGCATTCATCTTCTTATTACCCCCAAGCGAATGGACAGGTAGAGGTAGTGAATAAATCACTCAAATACATTCTCCAATGAACCATCGCACAAAGAAAAAATAATTGACACATTATGTTGTATCCTGCTTTGTGGGCATATCGAACCGCGGTTAAGACTGCCACTGGTTTTTCTCCATATCATCTTGTGCATGGAGTGGAGTCGATATTGATAGTTGAATGCGAGATTCCTTCGTTGAAGCTAGCTGTGGAACTCTTACCAGACACTTCACCTTTGGAGGAGCGTTTGGTTCACCTCGAGCAACTTGATGAGCAGTGTCGAGATGCCTTGGTGGCTCTAGAGGTTAATAAGCATCGTGTTAAGGTCCAATACGATAAGTCTATTAATCTAAGAGTGTTTAGTGAAGGAGACTTGGTCCTTTTGTGGGATCAACCGAAAGAACCCTTGGGGGCAGGGAAGTTTAATCCTATGTGGCGTGGTCCTTACGTGGTCAAGCGTGTGTTAGCGAAGGGTGCCTATGAGTTAGTATATTACGAAGGAACAGCTTTGGCGGAGCCTAGAAATGGGCTCTATCTCAAAAAATACTATGCATAATCTTTAGCCAATGCTTCTTGTTGTATATTATTGTACAGCTTTGCATAGTTAGGTCTTTTTTATCGTGATCGGGTTTGTGATTAGTTTCCATTTCTTTTGGCAGATGTCAAGGGAATATTCCACCTACATAGGATTCGCGGATGGTGCAAGCTGTCACACTCAACATTCAGCTTCTGCTGCTTGGGTGATTTATACTCCTATGGGTCAGGTACTATCTTCAGGAGGTGTATGTCTATGGCCATATTCCAACAATGTTGTTGAATATAGCATCGTTATTGAGCTTCTACGGGATGCCATTTTGCATGGTGTTCTATCTCTTGAGGTACGTCTTGATTCGGAGTTAGTAGTGTCACAGCTCAATGGTTTTTACCATGTTAGAGATCCAACGTTATTAAGAATGTTCTTACGTGTGAGATTGTTAGAATGGAAATTTGACAGTATAACATATATACACATTCCAAGAAATAATAATCAAGTTTCTAACTCATATGCTAACTACGTGTTAGATTGGCGTTTGTTTTATTCATAATAAATTAATCACAAACACAATTTTTACACATGTAAATAAATAAATCGATCACCATGAAACTTTTTTATATACATAAAAAAAAGTGGTAATACATAGTGTCATGATACAAAATTGGGGCTTTTAAAGCCACCATCATATAATACACGGCAATACAAAATGAACACACTCCCAGGTGTCTAATCCTATGGAGGAGGAGGAGGTTTGTAATCATGGAACATCACTATGGCTCTAGCTAGCCGTCGAAATAAACGCACCCATGCGTGTGGTACACCCACCACCTGCCGTTGCATGGCCTCATGCAAGTCCTCAACTTGCACCATGGGAACTCTATGAGTCAGTCTCACAAATTTGGTATGAATGCTTTAGAGAGTTTGCTCCACATCCACACTCATGATGTCATCTCCTCTTCCCCTCCGTCTATGACGAGGGAAGACTTTTGGCTGCCGTGGTCCCACATCTGAACATAAATGGTAGATGTCACTATGTATTGTCGCGCAAAAACATGTCTTTTTTATTCCACATAATCAAGAAAATACAAAAAAAAATTTAAATAACTCAAAAAATTTAAAAAGAGTGAGGGTTGAGATTCGTTACCTATATCGCCATATGCCGATCCTGGTGGCAATGGCATGTCCGGGTCCCCTCGAAAATCTATCCCTGCATAGGGGTAGTCATCAATGGTAATAATATGTCGTCACCACCATGGAAAGAAGTCAGCTGGATATGGGTTGGCCACCCTACCACCCCCCAGTCTACGCATGGCATCTACCCAATGCCGTTGGGCCAGATCTCGAACCCCGTGGAGAGGAATGTCCACTCTAGGGCTCAATCCTAGAACATGCTCAAAGAAAAACGTGCTCAGAATACTACTGAACCCAAATTTCCCTACCCTGCCTGCCTTACACTCACTGAGCTGGTGTTTCATGTTGCTCACTAGTGTCGTACTCTAGTCATAGACTATGGGTCTCATGCACTCCACTGCATAGAACATCAGAGGCCGCGAGGCCTGGTGGAGTGATGCTAAGCCTGCTATCCTTCCTAGCGTCAGTAATATGGTCTTTAGGCCCAGCGCCTGTATATCATTGGTAGGGACTTGACTCCTCGCCTTCTCAGTGTCTGGAAAACAGTACAAGGCTATGTACTCATCGATAGTCAGGCCACCCCCTGGCCCACCTCGGTAATGAAGGTTCACCACCTCCCCTCATCTAGAAAGACCCGTGATAAAGTATATGTCCTCCACCTCTATGGTGAAAGACATCCCATCAATACGGAAGGACTTCGATTCTAGATCCCAGTAGTCTACCAGCATCTGTAGCAGTCTTGGTTTGGCCCTCAAACCACCAAGACACCAAAACTTGTAGAGTCCACATCCATGTAAAGTTTGTTGAGCCATTAGGTCGGCCCTTACTGCTTCCTCTACTTCACCGTTCTCACGCTCTCTCCACTCTAGCACCATCCTGCAAAATAAATTGAAAAATTATCCATTAGTTTAGTTGAAAACCTTATGCGCAGCCTCATACGCGGTTGTTTTGAAAATAGCCGCGTATGTACGCGGGTTTTAGGCCATTTTCCATGTATAGCCAGCCCTATATGCGGAAAAAACCTCGATATCCGCGTGGGCCGTAGCGCACACTTTTGGATGGCTTAAAAACTTCATTTAACCATGAACATCTACAAGACTTATATCAAAATGCAAGAGGAGAGCATGAGTAAATACCTGGAAGAAACAGTTGTGAATTCCGCCGGTTGGATCTCCTGGAATTTGCAGTTGAAAATCAGAGCTCAAATGGGTAAAAGTTTCAAATGATTTATATTTTTTACTATTTATAGAAAAATTTTCAAATATTTGAAAATTTTTACCCCCTTTCCTATAGTTTCGACATTTTCTAACCATTTTGGACCGTTTTTTACATAATTTGTGATGTAGAAGACCTTTTTCAGTGCCGTTTCAGCCATTGGATTGACCCGTTCATGCCGATCTCAGGTATCATAACTAAACTGGCATATAGGTTAGGTTTCACCAGTGTTTGCATTTTGCATAACCTTGTGACCATATCACTATATCCTTAGGTACGAACCCACTCTATTATGTCACAAAACCTTCTTGCTGCTTTAGAAGTGGCATGATGTGAGTGGTAGAGCTTCACCTTACATGGGTACCCTAGTTAGCTCCTTATTTTCATTTGGTGCCCATGCCAATGTTTTCTCCTTTAGGGTGTGGGATTCCATTGTATAGTACTGCCATGACATTTCGCAAGAGCCTCATACTCCTCTTGATCTTATGCTGGCCTATTTCCCTCAGGACTCCCTCATGTCAAGTTGTGAATGCATTATCATGAGCTTTTCCTGCCTTATTGAGCTTTATGCCATCTCCCCTGACATTGCGTTTTAGCCATATATCCCAAGCTTGTCTCATGTCTAGCCATGTAGAGCCATTTTTTATATCCTTCACAGCTTGATTCCCTTTTTACCGGGAGGGGATTTTCCCCTGAGTGTCGATATCTTACACATGTATCCTTACATTGAGCATAGGTATGTTCCACTGCTTGGAAATAGTTTGTTTTCCCTTATGACACTCGTCTTATCCTAGTTTGTAACTATAAAGCTAGTTTATTTTTTTTCAAGCTTTTCAAATAACTGAAAAAGTCCAAAAAAATTCAAAAAACTAAAAAGGCAAACAAGGAAATATGTTATCTTTGGCAGCTGTCGAGTCATGTCGCCTTCGAACATAGAACTGTATATCACATCCATTGGTTGGGTTATAGTTTGAATTTAGGAGCTGTACTCGTTTATCTAAGCTTATCTCCACCGACTGGTTAAGCTTCCAGTCCCCATGGAGCCTCTGTTGATGCCTCCTGTGTCACAAAGATGTCCCGATTTGTATATTGAGTCTATGCTACCTTCATTCAGTCATCATATGCCGTTATTCTCTTGTTAGAAGGAAGTTGAAACCTGAGTCGGCCATTCCTCAGTTATCTTGACTTTGCATGTCGACCATTCCCTGTACAGTTACTAGTTCGTGCACCTTATGATCAAGTCCTTCCACATTATACAGCTTTGCTAAGTACCTCATGTTGGATGATGGGGGATGCCTTAATTCCCTCCTTTTAGCGGATTTCATCCCATAAACTTCAGATCATTTATTCTGGGATTGGAATCTAGAGTCATTTTGAGTTCCTTGAGACTTGCAGTCATTAGTGGCAGGTTCTCTCGCCATTGACAATTTCTTGGGAATACATCAATGTCCCCTGATTGATGGATCCTCTCAAGTATTCAACCTCAACACATTTATTCACACTTGTTATTTTGCACTCTAGTACCTTGATTCCAATTTTCATCATTGGTGGGTGATCTCGCATCTGTTAACGGTATACATTAATGACCAGTAATCAGACGATGAACTACTATGTTCGACCTTGACACCTCTGTTCACATAGTAGGACATGTACTCATAGCAGTTTGTGTAGAAGACTTTCCAGATTAGTGGCATCTCT
Organism: Pseudotsuga menziesii; assembly: GCA_001517045.1. Classification (NCBI taxonomy): domain Eukaryota; kingdom Viridiplantae; phylum Streptophyta; class Pinopsida; order Pinales; family Pinaceae; genus Pseudotsuga; species Pseudotsuga menziesii. The sequence continues at coordinate 98,841 of LPNX010319000.1, read as the reverse complement.
TATATGCTACCTGATTGATCGTGCCAGTGTTCATGAGATTTTAGCTCTCATGACTTGATTCCAGTATGTGTCAGATATTTCTAGCCACTATGGAGATCTTGATCTATTATATATCTTCAGCCATTTTGGAGATCATGGTCCTTTGTATATCTTCATCATGGAGATTCTGATCTATGTATATTGTACGTGGCTATGACCGCATATGTGACATCATGTACTATGCCTATTCATGGCCATTGTACTCTTATGTATCCGGGATTGCTATATGTACTTCCAGCTATATGCAGAGTTGTATTATTGTACTATGTTGATCGGGTGGCTGGTCTTCCATTTGGGATCCTTCATCACTCCACTTCTGGGATGGACTTATAATGTATTTCGGCCATCGTATAACCCCTCTGATCTCATACATTAGGGGGCATCTGTTATAGTGGATTTCACCACTCCAAGTGAATCACACTTTGTATGGCGTTCCCCTGTCCCGCTGTAGACTCCTTAGCCCCTATGGAACATTTTTTGCCCTGTGATGTTTCCTTGATCATCCCTAAAAACACATGAAAAATTCTATATGCGACTTTTAACCCTATAAGCGCGTACATACGCGGGTTTGACCCATATAACCGTGTACATCGGGATGTGTGCATAATCCAAATCCTTTTGGAGTTTTCCTTGACATGGATCCAACTCATCTGACTCCTGGCCTTCCATATGCCTTAAGATCGCTCGAATTCGACGTTTCATTACCCCTTTGAAAAGCTATATAAGGAACCCCTTGGTACATTGAAGGAATAAGAGAGAATTGAGAGCAACGAAACTATAGTCCATTGTTGACAGAACTTATGCTTGAGTCTGCATCCCTTTGTCCCTTGGAGCACTTTTGTGTTCTTCCCAAGCTTGCCTTTTGCTTGTGAGATTTCTATCAAGAGATGGAGGATTGAAGTGGTGGAGGCCCAAGTGGGGGATTCAGTTTCTCCGGTCCGTAGGCATGCCATCAGAGGTTGTATCTTGTAATCTCTGATTTATATTAATAGAAATATCTTTCCCTGTCCAATGATGTGTATTTGAATGAATATTTTATCCATGGGATTATGTCAAATTCTTTTACATTATTGATTATATATGCTAGAATAGATCTAACACCATGATCTATAGAATGCTTGTATTGTTTACATGTTGTTGAGGAAGTAATATAGCAATTCAAGCTAAAGATTGGAAAGCTCAATGGGGATCTAATTCAACCGTCCAGAATAAGGTACGAGGTCTGATCCTTTAGTGTTAGACATTTAATTTCCATTGCATATTGGAAATGATTGATTTCTGGAGTCAAGCTGTCTGTTGTGGTACCCCAAGCCATAGGAATTTCTCTCCCCACTGGAGTCACCAATTCTATTATGGAGAGAAATTCCTATGGCTTGGGGTACCACAACAGATAGCTTGACTCCAGAAATCAATCCTTTCCAATATGCAATAGAAATTAAATGTCTAACACTAAAGGATCAGACCTCGTACCTTGTTCCGGACGGTTGAAGTAGATCCCCATTGAGCTTTCCAATCTTCAGCTTCAATTGCTATTTTACTTCCTCAACAACAAGTAAACAATACAAGCATTCTATATATCATGGTGTTAGATCTATTCTAGCATATATAATCAATAATGTAAAAGAATTTGACATAATCCCATGGATAAAATATTCATTCAAATACACATCATTAGACAGGAAAAGATATTTCTATTAATATAAATCAGAGATTACAAGATACAACCTCTGATGGCACGTCTGCGAATGAGAGAAACTGAATCCCACACTTGGGCCTCCACCACTTCAATCCTCCATCTCTCGATAGCAAGCTCACAAGCAAAAGGAAAGCTTGGGAAGAACACAAAAGTGCTCCAAGGGACAAAGGGATGCAGACTCAAGCATAAGTTCCGTCAACAATGGACTATAATTTTGTTGCTCTCAATTCTCTCTTATGCCTTCAATGTACCAAGGGGTTCCTTATATAGCTTTTCAAATAGGTAATGAAAGGTCGAATCTGAGTGATCTCAAGGCATATGGAAGGCCAGGAGTCAGATGAGTCGGATCCATGTCAAGGAAAACTCCAAAAAGATTTGGATTATGCACACATCCCGATGTAAGCGGTTATATGGGTCAAACCCGCGTATGTACGTGCTTATAGGGTTAAAATTCGCATATAGCATTTTTCATGTGTTTTTAGGGATGATCAAGGAAACATCGAAGGACAAAAAATGGTCCATAGGGGCTAAGGAGTCTGCAGCTGGACAGGGGAAGGCCATACAAAGTGTGATTCACCTGGAGTGGTGAAATATGCTATAACAGTAATGTAATTGAGTCATGTCATACCCTGATGTTCCTATCAGGAGAATCAATAATCTAAGCAAGTCATGTAAAGTCATTGAGGTTAACCCTCTAGTGTAAGTAAGGGAAATAGTCCCCACAATTGAGTCAAATTTAACCCTTCTTGTTTATCAGAGGGAAAAGTCCCCATAGTTGTGGGGCACTAGGGTTATTAGACTCTCCTAGAGATGTCATCCATAGTAAGTAATTGTTAAGTGAGGCCGACTTGTGGGAGTGGACATTTTTTTTTTTGACTAGGGGAATCAGCAACTGGGGATGGGCTGTTACTCACGTGACACGGGGTCTAGGGATCCAATCCTGCTACCACTATAAACCTAGGTGTAACCACAGCACCTGAACCATGACACACGGGACAATTTGGGGGGGATTTGAACACAGGACCTTCCATTTACAAACAATTCCATTTACCACTTGCTCTGCCCCCCCACGGTCCGACTTGTTGGAGTGGACATTAAGTGAATGAAATAATAAAAATAGAGAGTGATCCTCTCTATTTATCACACACACACTCACTCACTGGGGTGCATGAGTGAGAGAGGAGAAGCTCTCTCAAGTGAAAGAGAGAGAAAAACTATCGAAGATCATCTTAATATCTTTGGGTTTTACTACTGCCATTGGTGCTAATTCTATCTCTTAGGAAGTTGCAGGGTTTTATCCTTTATGGTTTCCCCCAGGAAAATTATTTCTGTCGCTTGTCTCGTCATTATTGTTGTGCATGTTATTCTCTCAGTTAAGATCCTAATATCATATTGCTTAAATGATAAAAATATAACATGGTATCAAAGCTAACCTTAGAATAATACATTGTGCAGCTGCAGAAGGTAGTGCTCTTTATTTCTTGGGTCTCTCTCCACAATCCATCAGCGAAAGTATGCTAGGTTGACTCTCCATTGAAGGGTGCATCTTTCTGTCGAAGCAGAATTTAATTTCGGGCATTTTCAGTTTTTGTTGTGGGAAATTAGGGATTTTTACATAAGAGGAATTTTTGAGTGAGCCTAGAATAGGATTAATATCCTCATCAAAATCAAAATTTAGAGACCTAGGTCAATATTTTTGGTTGGGTTAAACTCCAGGAAATTTAAACTCTAGTTTGACCCCGGACCTAAAAAACCCTACAATACTTAGACTAATAGTTTTGGTAGATTCTCTATATCTCAGTATTGGAGAAGTATCAAGTACCAAAACCTTCATAGGTTTAAGATACATTCCTAATGTACACTGTGTCCAATTTTTAGTCTCATATTTTCTATATTCTAGGAGATATGATTCCTCCAAGTTAGGCTTCTAGTCTCTGAGAGGATTCATCCCTAAACAGGACACCTGGTGAGAAGTGCTATATCTCAGGCTATGAAGGTCCCAATTAAATTTATCAAGATGTTATAGAAAGGGAACAGACTATGATTTCTATGGTAAAATTTTCAGACCATGAATATGAACCAGTGACACATGGTAGTCTATACAAAACCGCTCCTCTCAGCAGTCCTAAAATAGGTCACTTTGGGAAAACACTCGTAAGTCCCAATTGGTGAAACCAATTCTGGTAAAAACTATGGTGTTGGAACTAGGATAGATTAGATTACCTCAATAAATAATTTTAGACATAGAGGAGCCATAATTTTGTAGATACCACAAAATAGTATCAGGAATTTCTGCAGAAGAAATTGGTAAATAAGGGCTTCCTGTTCTAGGAGATTCCCTCCACTCTTTTCGGAAAAGGAGTACATTGGACAGCTCACCTTGAAGAGGTCTATATTTATATCCAATCATATCTGAAAGATTCCAATTTTTTAAAATTATGGTTTCTCTGACAAGCCATAGATCAGCTAGGTCCAGAACCAGGACAAACAACTCAAATCGGTAAGGTCTAATATTTTGCTATTTACATTTGAGGTTCTCATTTCTAAATGACTAGTCAAACCAGCGTGATGACAAGCTTGGTGAAACTAAAAAATTCCAAGCATGGAAGTATTGGATCTCACTGGTTCTTGAAGAAAATGAACTGGATGCCTACATACATGGAGAGGTTCTAGTTCTAGAGGGAGAAGGATAAAAGCATTACATGAGAAGAACTTGGTCAAGGACAATAATATCATTGCTAATTCAATCACGGATCACCTTATACAACAAGTGTCTTCCCTAAATACACTGAAAGAGATTTTTGATTCCTTGACCAAGCTATTTGAAGGGAAGAACATAAATCAAAAGGAAACCAATTGAAGAATGTTGAGACCATATAGTCATACTTTACAAGGGTCTTTCAAATGAAAGAACAACTTGAAGCCATGGATGAAGAAGTAGAGAATGCATAAATTATTATAACCACCTTGAATGACCTCCCAGGATCATGGGATTCATTCATTCGAGGAATGTGTGCCAGAAGGAACTAATTATTTTCAGTGGACTCTGGGAAGAGTGCACACAAGAAGAATATCAACTCATACTAAGAGAAAAGAAGATTGGAGCCACTGAAGATCAAGTTCTCACCATCCAAAGAAGATCCCTCAAACGATGAGGAATACGAAGGACTCAACTCTTGAAGAACCTCTTATCCATTCTAGCATTTGGATAAGAAATGATGTTGTTATGAATGAAGAAGATGATGAAACTGATGGCTCAAGAAGGAGTATTCCCATGAAATAAATAATGATAAGTATTCAATTGTCATTTTAGAATATGGGATCCACTGAAGATCAAGCTCTCACCATCCAAAGAAGATGCCTCAAATGATGAGGAATACGGAGGACTCAACTCTTGAAGAACCTCTTATCCATTCTAGCATTTGGATAAGAAATGATGTTGTTATGAATGAAGAAGATGATGACACTGAAGGCTCAAGAAGAAGTCTACCCACAAAATAAATAGAGATAAGGATTCAATTGTCATTTCATGATATTATTTTGTTATGCATTTGTTTATATTCAATTGATGTATTATGCATGAAAGAATGTTTGCATTAATGACAGTATACTACTAATATGAATGTGATGGGTAAGTAGATCATGGTGCTATACAACTCTCCATTGATACTTATCTAGAATGAAACCTCTTTGTTGACATATTGGATTAGTGCACAATCTCAATGTTGTCCTAGTAGAGATGGAAGGCATCTTGAAAGTTTCTGTGAGATATGGATGAATGTTGTATTGGATAAAATAGTTGCATGATCATATATTTATGCATAAGAATTTTCCACTATGGATATGCATTATGAAATGTCTCTCATCATACAACTGGTGCATTTGACTTGCAGGAAAGATCACGTACAATCACCTACAAGAAAAGAAGGATGATACTTGTTCCAAAGAACAAGTGACGACAGTTCAAGAAAGAATGCAAGATGAAGAATAATATGATGATACTTTCAAATAAAGAAATAGGTCTGAGACATAGTGCAGTTATGTGACACTGTTGAGCGACATCATTGATGCAGAGCCTTCCGGCTATGAAGAGGTAACAAAGAAGAAAGGGAAGGAGAGTACCAGTTCAAGAAGAATGATGTCTAGGATGCAGTGTCAAGACCTAAAGGGAAGTTCGTAATGTCTTCCATATGGATCTACAAGATCCAGCATGCAGTAGATGGAAACATCGTGGGATACAAGGAAATATTCATAGCACAAGGCTTCTCACGGAAAGAAGGCATAAACTATGAAGAGACATTTGCAGACATTGGAAGTTAAGACACATGACAGGCAGACTCATGTGTGAAAATTAAAGATGGACTTGTACGATCTCAGAAGACACCCATGGGATAACACATACATGAGTTGCTTGAAGATCACCTAGAGTGATGAAGATCTTAACCTTTGCTACAAGGTTTAAGATGAAAGCCTATAGAGGATGACAAGCTCACAAATGGGTGGGAGAATAACTTTTGAAAAGGTTCAAGATAAAGGATCTTGGTATCTAGTGACCCTATATGGATACATAGAATAATAGTAGTAGAGGAAGCTACTTCTACAAATGTTTCAGTGCATAGAGTACAAAATACAGAGGGAGTATGATGCTCTGCTTTAGAGGGAGTGACTGCAAGAGATCTTGAGGTTCTACATGGTATGATAGGATGGACAGCTTACTGATGGATCTAGGATTTACTAAGAGTAAAGGGGATTCCAACCTCTAATTGAAGGTTGAAGGTGGAATAATAGTGATTCTCCTGTTATATGTCGATGACTTGTTCCTAACAGAAAAGAGGAACTCATTAAAGTTGCAAGAAGGAGACTTGCTGCCATGTTCAAGATGAAGGACTTGGATATGATGCATTACCTTCTAGGAATGGAGGTGTGACAGAATGAGGATGGAATATCCCTTGGTAAATGGAAGTATGCAGTAGAGATCTTGAAGAGGTTCGGGATGATGGACTACAAGGACATGGCCACACCTATGGCATCGAACCTAAAGCTATTGGGTGGTGCTTCATTAGAGATGGTTGATGCCATGATCTATCATCAGATGTTTTATTCATTGATGTTCCTGACATATCCAAGTCATGCTCACTTGGTTGCATAGCATGCAGTGTGGTAACTGAAGGGTACAGTTGAGTATGGGATCAAGTATGATACGAATCAGAATATTAACCTAGAGGGTTATGTGGATTCGTATTGGGCAGGTGGTGCCATCGATAGGAAGAGCACTTTAGGATGTTACTTTAGTATGGGATTAGGTGTGATCTATTGATTTAGTAGGAATCAATCCTGTGTGGCACTGAGTACAGACGAAGTAGAATATATCGTAGCTCATTCGGCTAGTTGTGAGGAAGTGTGTATTAGGAAGCTATTATATGAGTTATTTGATCTCCACTTGGATGTTACTTGTATATATATTGCAACAACCAGAGTTGTGTGAAATTGTCATAGAACCCAATGTTCCATGACAAGTCGAATCATATCAAGATCAAATATCACTATATCATGGATATGGTAAAGAGAGGAGTAGTGAAGCTCCAGTATGTTGCAATGGATGAGCAGATAGCTAATGTGTTGACCAAACCATTAGCTAGAGTGAAGTTTGAGTAATTCAGGGAGAAGCTTGGTGTTCTCCAGATCGAGGTTCCCCCCAAAGGGAAGTTATGAGTACATGAGCCTTTCTAAAATGGTTGTAGGATGGGCCTCCCATGGTTAGATGTAAGCGCATAGCCCTTTCCTCGAATGATAAATGGTGTGTCCTATCATGCTAGTAAATATAAGTGTTGAAGGCCATTCTTTAGGAGAATGGAGGCACCTGGTCAGTTACCAGGAAATTGATTTAGTCTGGGACTGAATCTCAGCTTAGTGCTAAGAAGACATTCTCTGGGAGAATGGAGGTACATGTTCAGTTACCAGGAAATTGATTTAGTCTTAGAATAAATCTTAGCTTAGTGCTAAGAATCCATTCTCTGGGAGAATGGAGGCACCTGGTCAGTTACCAGGAAATTGATTTAGTCTGGGACTGAAGATTAGCTTAGTGATGAGAAACCATTCTCTAGGAGAATGGAGGCACCTTGTCAATTACCAAAAAATTGATTCAGTCACGGACTGAATCTCAGCTTAGTGCTGAGAATCCATTCTCTAGGAGAATGGAGGCACCTATTTAGTTACCGGGAAATTTGATTCAGTCTGGGATTGAAGCTCAACTTAGTGCTGAGAAGGAATTCTCTAGGAGAAAGGAGGAAACCTGTTCAGTTACCAGGAAATTGATTCAGTCTAGGACTAAAGATCAACTTAGTGCAAAGAATCCATTCTCTGGGAAAATGGATGCACCTGGCCAGTTACCAGGAAATCGAGTCAGTCTGGGATTGAAGCTCACCTTAGTGCTGAGAGGCCATTCTCTGGGAGAATGGAGGCACCTGGTTAGTTACCAGGAATTTGTTTCAATCTGAGACTGACACTCATCCTAGAGATGAGAGCCATTATTTTAGAATGAAATATGTAAGTGATGGGCAAGCCATTCTGACATGGTTCTTGGATGTGTTCCTCTCATGGTCAGATATAAGTGTTGAAGAAGATGAATACCTACCTAGAGGCTAGGCCTACAACCAGCATGAAAAAGGACTGGCTCTATAGAACTTCCTTTGATGAGAGGAATGAAGAGATAACACCATTTTATTGAGATAGTGGAAGTAGTGATGATCCAACTTTGATGATGATCTAGATCAAGTGATGATCTAGACTTGATGATGATCTAGTGATGCTCCAGATCAAGTGATGATCCACACTTCATGAATATGACTTGACAATGAAGATGATTTGATAATGAATATGACTTGAAGATGAATATGAATTGAAGATGAATATGACTTGATGATGATCCAGATGATATAGAGAAGAAGACTTGTGCTGATAAATTCTGTCAAGAAAATACCTTCCTAGTTAAGAGGGAGTGTTGATGTATCTGTAACTTCAGAATGTATTATCTTGTATCTCTTATGTATTGTACCCCAATGTTTATTCTGAGAAGTATATGTAATGTAATTGAGTCATTTCATACCCCGATGTTCCTATCGAGAGAATCAATAATGTAAACAAGTCATGTAAATTCATTGAGGTTAACCCTCCATTGTAATTCAGGGAAACAGTCCCCACAATTGAGTCAAGGTTAACCCTCCTTGTTGATTGGAGGGAAAAGTCCCCACAGTTGTGGGGCACTAGGGTTATTAGACTCTCCTGGAGATGCCGGCCCTAGTAAGTAATTTTTAAGTGAGGTCGACTTGTTGGAGTGGACATTAAGTGAATGAAAGAATATAAATAAAGAGTGAGCCTCTTTATTTATCACACACAAACTCACTCACTAAGGTGCATGAGTGAGAGAGGATAAGCTCTCTCAAGTGAGTGAGAGAGAGAGAACAACTATCGGAGATCATCTTACTGTCTTTGGGTTTTACTGCTACCATTGGTGCTCATTCTATCTCTGAGGAAGTTGCGGGGTTTTCTCCTTTATGGTTTCCAGGAGGAAAATTCTTTGTGTCTATTTTCTCTTGTGATTATTGTTGTGAATTTTATTCTCTCAATTAATATCATAAGATCATATTTCTTAAATGATAAAAATCTAACAGATTACTCGTCTTTCTTAGTAAATATTCAAGTTTTTTTAGCCTTTGACTATGCTCTACTAACTGCTCCTTTAGATGAGTTGTTTTCATGGCATATAAATTCCTTAGTTTGGGAGGATTTTCACTTTACCCCCTAGATACTTCCTTTGATAAGCCTTCAGGGCTCTTTATGTGCTTCTTTGAACTGTGTGGAATGTCTTTTTGGTGGTGGATTGAGGCCTGCTTTTGTAGACCCTTTAATGATGGGTTGTAGGATATTTTTTGACATGGTCTGGGTACTTTTTATTGATAGCAGTATAAGACATAAGATATTTTTTGAAATTATTAAAACCAATTGAAAATGTAATTTTGCAGTTATAGAAAGTTTTTGTTGTTTTTACTAGTTGGGATTCCACGATATATTTTTGTTCTCTGTATCTTCTTGATTTTGTTTGTTATTTATTATTTAGGAGTGGATAAAATTGTGAAAAGGGTAACAATCCATATCCCCCTCCCCCTTTCATTATTGTCCAATACTGTAGCATTTAAATGATTATGTTATTAGGAAGGTGAGATGACCACATGAGCTTCCTTATCCAGTGATGATGATTATGATATTCCACTCTTTGCATGAGACACATGAGACGTATGAACACATACAGTTGAGAAGGTCGGGTAACCTACCCTCACATTGAATTGATGTCCAAACTGTCTTGTCCTTTTTTCCATGTTTTCATCCTTTGTGGTCAACCTTTATATTCCTTTTTACAATGTCATCATCATATGTCATCAACATCCTTTTTCCTTTACTGATGTACCTATCATATCCATGCAAGTGGTTGTACAATATAGTTGAAGAATATATTTATAAGCTCAATATTACCGTAAAATATTTACTTTATTTGTACCTTTCAATTGTTTAACTTTATTATTGAAATGCCCGTGACATCTAAGGAAATGCCTACATAATGAACGTATCAACAGTCATCTAGTAAATTCATAAAAGGTAAGCATGCATCAATGACAACATCACAACGCTGATTCACTTTATTTGTTTTTCTTTATATAACCATAAATCCCCCCCTATCAATATGTAGACTAATTTCTCCCCTTCAAACCTTGTTGGTATTTTCATCTCAAGATATTTATTTCTGCATTTTACTTCATCTAATTTATGTAAACATATTGTAGCTAATTTATTTCTACATTTTACTGCACTTATTTCTATGGTTTCCTACTGGCATTTTTCAACCTTTTTGTGCATATTTGTGGGAATTTGTCTGGACCTATGTCCATATGTTTGATGCATGTGGAAATTTTATAAGGTAGTGCAGGAATTTTATTAGCCAAACGGGTATTTTCAAACTGGCTACAGGGCATTTCTAAAGAAGCTATGGACATTTCAAATCTACTACTTATCTAATTCGGAGAATTGATGTAAGTGTATTCTGTAACTTAAATGTGCGCATATTTTACCAGTTGTGGGAAATTTTACAGGATGCAGGAATTTTTAGTCTATTTCCCTGTGGGAATTTTTAACTAGTTGTGGGCAGTTTTACTCTCAAGTGTGAGTATATTTGAGGCTTGAGGATATTATTGAGGCCTGTCCGACATTTCTCTCCTCAACTTGAGGGAATATTGGGGACCTTGCATGCATTTTAATGACATCTCCTTCACTCATGCTGGCATTGTTCTTCTTCCTGTGTGCATTTTTCTGAATTTTGCCCGTAATTACTGCATTATGCATGCAAGACTAAGATAAAATTCCTGTAACTAGTTAAACATGCCCACATGGAAATTTTCAAACTTTCGTGCATTTTTGTGTGCATTTTCCTTCCATATGTGGGCATTCTTTACATCAGCTAGAAGGATGGGTCAAAAATTATTTGAAATAATTGTTCTATACTTTGAAATACATGTCCACATCATCTGCTTTATGCATTCTTGCAATGATGTATTCACCTTAAGAGACCTCGGTAGGTGCCATCCACGATATCGCTACCCTATATGGACTTTTTTGGAGTACTTTGTTTTTGTTTTTTATTGCTAGTTGGTCGTAATGTTGTGCTGCTACTGTTTTTTATTTGTGAGGGTTGGATGATTTATTTTATGGTCTTTTCCAGTTCTGGGTTCTTTCCATTCATAGGTATGTTGGTCTTGTTGAGTCTCATGCAATTGACATAACGCTAAGAGGTTGAAGTCTCTTTAGAACCATTTTTTCTGAGAATAAGGGAGCTCCACCCTAACATCTTATGTTGAGTTATATTACATTGTGTTAATAATTGGTTCAGATCTAATAGCTCATGCTAGTTTTATATATTGTTGTATTTCATTAACAACTTAGATCTGATATAGATCGATACTATTAGTAGTGTTATTGTTTTAAGTACTTTAATGGTTATTGTAACTCATTGTTTCTAGGACAAGCTAGACATGAAGGATATTGAGGTATGTTTTTTCTATGTTGGACATGGTTGGTTTATTGTTCCAGCTTTGATTTTGAATATTTAAGAAAATTAATTATAAAATACGACTGAGCCGAATCTACCTAAGAGTTTGCAACTTTCGTCAAAATGAGCTGAAATGTGTGCATTAAACATTTTTATGGATCTTTTGTCTTTAGAGTGGCGCCTTGTGATTTCTAGTGAAGTGAAAGATAGAGAAATGTGTGCTCCTAGTATAGGACTATGATGGGGTGCGAGTGATGGTGGATTTTTCTTGAGGTAAGTAATTTTGAATTTTCTTCTAAGTAATTATAATGCTTCTCGTTGGCCATTTTCAACATAATTGCGAGTTGAAGAATTGTAGGGAATGTCATATGGGATAGGGTACAAACTTTTAAGATGTGAAATTTTTCTTCATCATAATGTTGATATGAATTTTATATCATGTCAATGCACATGGGTGTAAGTATGCACGTGGGACTACACTTTACGGTCAAAAACTTAGTCTTAAATGGTTGAATGCAATTCCCACTACATGAAAAAAGGGTAGTTATTCGACTTGATCATAGGTAGTGTAATTTTCTGTGTGCGCAATTTGGTTATTTCAAATTCTTTATTTTTGGTTTAGATACACAATCCCAAGGGAGAAAAGGGTGGTAGTATATTGGAATTATTGGAAATCGTTAATTTTATGATGTATGAGAGAATAGTATCATTGACTACCAATATTATGGATAACTCAACTATATGATCTGTAGCATATTTTCCAATTAGTTCTTAACTTCATGTGGATATTTAGACAAACATCATATTGATAGGTCATCCTAATACATGTTAATATATGTTAACGATTGAGACATTCATTTTTATATTATATTTGAGCAAATAGATGTCAAGGTCCATATTTCCCTCCATTAATAAGTCACTCTTATTGACCTTTCCATGACTACATCATGTTATAATGTGTAATTGTGTTTGTGGTCTAATTCTAGTCAAATACGATATAAATGTTTTAAATCTAAGTTCCAAGGAGTTTACTATTTTTCATCCTGAATATCCAAACAATGAACACATATATGTTTATTTACAACATTCTTGTTGTTGTTTTAATTTGTGAAAAAAAATCACACACATTTCTTAAAAGTATGGTATATATCATTTTTTGTATAATCACTTGGAATCTTAATTGAGAGAAGATAATGTTATACATTAGTTGATACAACTACAGTGTACAATAAAAAAGAAGAGGATATCAATAAATGACACATAGGTAGAGTGTTTCAATAATTATATTTTTCTATTTATTGATTGACCAATATTTAGTGTAAGGATTTTTCTCTCTCGCTAGTCACTTGTTTTCAGTGAAGATAAGTTTAAAATTTTTATGGTGGATATTTTGGGATTTTAGATTTTTAATATTACATTACCCAATTGTATGCATATAAATGACACCAATAATGACTTTAGTCACTTTGAATCCTTTTGCATCTTTATAAGTTGACATTTCATAAGACTTGGGATTTGAAGAATCCATAAAATGAAAATTTACAAGTGAAGGTATTTGCTACTTTACCTTACTTTGAGGTATTATATTTTTATAAAAGTGGTTTTAAATTATTAGAATTAGTACTACTTAGTGGTTAATGTAATTGACTTATTCTTCGGTAATTCCCTCTAAATATGAATGCCTTGTTTGATACAATTCCTCATGAGGGTATTCTTGATTTTTACATGTATCGCGACTTGTCTTGTTTTTGGTCATTGTGTGAGCATAATATCTATATCAACATGATTAAGGGTAATTGTTTATATCAATATTCTATCTGATCTATAGCCATTTTCTTAGATCAATTTAAATAAAAGCTCTTTTCTACACAAAACATCTTTCTTGTCTTTATGATAATCTTCGTATTCTATGCTGTTTGTCTATGCTCACAATTTGAGTTTATCTTTGATGTTCATTTTAATAGAGTTATATTTTCTATCAGGATATTCCATTGTGACGTTGCTTGAGTAATGACCATGAAAGAATGCTTGTTTTATTTTAGACAATTGGGCCTTATTCCTCGCATTGAATGACCAAAATTTTATGGGTATGTTGTTAAATCAACATGTTTATAAGAATTAATACCATTTTTTATATCAATATGATCTTATTACTCCAATGAATCGTTTTAGTAATCCTGTATTTTTAATGTGTAAGAATTGTATAGTAGTTATCTGACTTGCAAAATTGTAGCACAATAATGTCTCAATAACATAATACCTGCTCTAAGTAGTTATTCTATATAAATTACAATACTTGGATTTGTGAATAGCTATGATCAACAAGAAAATATAGTGTGTACTACATAATCATTGTTCCAAATTCCATCACAATCAAGGTATGTCAAGACTGCTGCAAATCATAATGGCATTTCTTCTAGGCTGGGAATGCTTCAAACTTCATATTCCAAGGCTGCATAACATAAACCTGAAATATTGCACTTGTTAAGTTGAATGACGTAGGAAAGTGGAGGTAAGATATCATAGAAGGATACCATTGAAAGTAGGAGATTTGGGTTGGATGGATGTTTCTCAATCCTTTGACGATGCATGCGTGCCATTTTCTCATTTTTCTTCTAATAATATTTCTCAAGACTTAAATTAATTATATACTAATAAGTAATAGGCTACGTGTTTGAAAAATATATGCTATCCTATATAGTTTCAAGGAGGACATAAGTTTCGAGGAGGAAATTTAGTCTCTAATACTCATTTCCTACCAACATCATTGTAAGTTCCAAGAGGTATGCCTAGATTTGAAATACAATCTTTGCTATGAATTCTATATTTTTTTTTAAACATAGACAATAAACGTCACTATAGCGACATACTGGTGTCGATATAGCAACACACTGGTGTCGGTATAGAGAAACACAAGTTCTTATCTGCTTCTAATTTTCCATGAAATATCATCGCTATATCAATGCCTTGATGTTGATATTTTTCATGCCTATAGAGACGCATTGTCGTTGCTATTTCAACAAATGTGTAGCACTATAGCGATAAGAAGACATCACTCTAGTGGTGCATTCTGACTTAGGCGCATGAATTCTCCACAATCCTCTGTTTCTATAGTGACTCCAAGACGTTGCTCTAGCGACACATTATGACTTAGGTGCATGAATTTCCCGTAATCCTTCGTTGCTATAGCGCCTCCAAGACATTGCTTTAGAAACACATAAATGTCACTATAGAGACGCCCATAGGTTTTTGAAGCATAGGCCGCAATCACGTTGTGTCATCAACATTTTGTCACTATATTGAAAAAATATTTGAAGTGTGGCTAATGTGACGATAATTTTGCGATGAAAATTTGGGCATCTATTCGTCGCTATACAAAAAGAAAAGTGTTGCCATAGCAATGATTTTCCGTGGGAAAAATGTTCACATGTACTAGTGATATATACCAAATTCAGAAGATACTAAATTAATTATTATTGATGAATTACATAAAATACCTTATTCAGAACATCTTGGATATCAAAATTGATCACTATGACAAGGAAAGAATTATTTTGGTCTAATAAAGAAAAAGAAGTAGCAGGATATTTAGCATGTTGCATTGAATGTCAATAGGTAAAACCTGAAAACCAACATACATAAGGATTATTACAGCCATTACCTATTTCAGAATGGAAATAGGAAATTATTAGCATGGATTTCATTATTGGCTTACCTAAGAATGTTAAACAACACAACTCAATCATGGTCGTAGTAGATAAATTGAGTAAGGAAACTCACTTTATTCGTGTAAAGTATACATATAAAGATGTCAACATTGATGATATATTTATGAAATAATTTTTCAGGTTGCATGGTATACCTAAGATAGTAATCTCGAACAAAGATGCAAATTTATAGGAAATTTTGGAAATTTTTATTTAAAGGATTAGGAACACAATTAAATACTGCATATCATCCTCAAATTGATGGGAAAATGGAAAGAGTAAATTAGGATTTGTAAGAAATGTGTATATTGTATGTAATGGATAAACCAAGTAAGTGGGAAGATTATTTAAATTTGGTATAATTTTCATATAACAATCACTTTCAAGTTTCAGCTAGAATAAGTCTTTTTGATATTCTATATGGATGAAAGTCTAATACTCCAGTTTATTGGAGCAATCCTATTGACATATTAATGTTAGGACTAGAATTATTGAAATATATGGAACTAACAATGAAACAGGTACAACGTGATTTCAAAGCTTCCCAAGATAGGAAAAAGAGTTATGTCGACTTAAAAGGAACTCAACGAGAGTTACAAGTAGGAGAACATGTTTATGTAAGGGTGAAACCTAGAAAAATATCCCTAAGTTTGGGAAAATACTCAAAATTGGTGGCCAGGTATTGTGGCGCATTTGAAATTTTGGAGAAAATTGGAACGGTGGCATATCAATTAGCATCACCACCTATAATAAAAGTACATAATGTTTTTCATGTTTCAATTTTAAATAAATACATATATGATTCTACTCATGTGATTCACTAGAATGTTGAATAGGTGGAACCTAAAGGAGAGTTTCAAGTGGAACTAGAATGCATTCTCAAGAGGAGAGAACTTTTATTCCAAACCATATGATCGAACAAGTAAAGGTGAAATGGAAGCACCTTAGTCAAGAGGATTCCACTTGGTAATTGGAAATTAATATGCGGGAGGCATATCCAGTTCTATTTCAAGATGAAATAATGGAAGAATGAAATACAAAGAAATAATAACACTGAGAACGGTGTTATCCTTTAAGGGGAGGTGTCTGTAATACACCAAACAATTTTTTAATTATGTATTACTTTGAATTTTTTTTTAAAATATTTTGACAATAAAGTCAAAATAAATGCAATGGATTATTATTATTGAATAACTAAAATAATGAGAGGAATCAGAACTGAATTAGTTATTAAAAGAGTGCTTGCTAACTGACAAGGGGAAATGACAAATGGGAAGTGCTGCTGAGTGAGAACTCAAGTGATATAGGAAACATATTCCCAAAAATAAGATTAGGAATCCTTGTGGAGACCTAAAGAGAAGGAGGCTCATAAATGACCATGTCCTAAGAAAAATACTACAGAATAGTATGTCCATTGAATAAGTTGGGGTTGGCGATGGATGGGGAAATAATCTATTAATGCAAAGAGATGGCGCATTAATACAAATTTGTCCTTGTGCTTCAACAAACATGCTCAGCGGTTCTTGAACAAGTATTACTCTTTATTTATTGTTTTAGTATTAGTAGTTATGCTTCCAATGTAGTATAAATTGAAAAAGTTTCAATCCATCGACTAAGAATTAATTTTTATCTAGATATTATTATAAATTTTTATTACACGTTTTCCAATTATCTACTTGATTGAAGAGTATTCTTTTTATATACCAGATTTTAATCTATTAACCAAACTTTTCTTGTTTACACAAAGTCAAATTTATTATAGAGAGCCGAGAGGCTTCTACAAATAGTATTAAGAAATAAATAAACTAAATCAAGTTTAAATCACAATATTCTAGCACTAAAATATCTCCCCACATATATTCTTTCTCTGTTTATAACAAATACAATTCTTCATTTCTAACATTCTTATAAATAAACATTCATTATGCTAATAGATCAAATTAAGATTAGTCACAACGTTTTTCTAAGAAAGTATATACAGATATACATTAAACAATTTAATTATATCTAATTATTTTGAAGCCATATAGCCAAATATATCTAGTTAAACTAATTTCATTTCTCTATGAGCTAAAGGCTTCCCACACAAAGACTTGAACTATGTTTTAAAACTTTTAAAGAAAGATGCAGTCTCTGTTTTGGGTTTCCATACCTAGAAATAGATAGATTGGAGAAAAACATTTATTCACACCACAAAACCATGATATCAAGATATATTGGAATAGAAATACATTTAGAAATTTGATCTTCCCAAATAGAGTAATAATCAAATTGAATCAAGATCCAAAAATCAGAGTCATAGAGTTAAGATCTCCCACTCATCGATTTGCAATCGATTTATTTATATTTGAACAATTACAAAATTGGAAAATAAATTATAGTCGCAAGCCAATATTTCTATAGAAGTGGGGGGTTCACTCAATGAACTTGTTTCATAGCATGATCATTCATATGACATTAAATAATATATCTAATATCACTAAATATTAAAAAATTCCTCCTAAAATTGTATTCTTTAACCCCCCCTCCCAATATACCTTTCCAATTATGAAAGCCCCTAGTTTCACCATATACTGTAGGTGTCCATATTTATCAACCCATCTTTAATACCCCCTTTATATCATGTTACCAAGTTGTAACAAATAGGATCCCTAATGCATCTTAGCACAATAAAATAAAATGGTAAATAAAATTAATAGTCTAATACTAATAATCATCCCACCGGGGTTGTAGGGGTAACTAATCAATTTGTAGCGTTGGATAGTGGAAGACCCAAAAAAGTATCAGTGGGAATTTAAAGACAACCCAATCAAGATATCAATGTACCAGAGAATATAAAAGTATGGTAGTCTAATAGTTAGTGCAATTCTTAGAAAATATGCTAATTGCATATGTTTCACACCACAACCTACCAATCTATCAATTTTATGTCATGTAAATAGAAGCACAACCATAGAGAGATTATGTTTTCTATAAGCTTAATAAATTAAACTCCATAAAAATGTAAAATTGAATCCCTTTCATGGATGGACTTCCCTGCCTTCCTACAAAAGCAAACATAATTGATGTTTGAACTCAAATTAACATAGAAAAAATCCTCTTACTTTCCAATAAAACCATATGATCATGTGCATAACTTGCATTAGGTCATTCAAAAGATGCAATGAATTTCCTCCACTTCCTCTACATTTATTCTTGTAATAAATGGAATTAACAACATTTAGTTACTATTTTTTGGGTTATTTCTATTTTTTTAACCTTTACAAGAGAGGGAAAAAAATCCATTGTTAAGTTTCAAGCATGCAACAGTTATAAAGATACACAAATGGTAAAACTTGCATGATACCATTTAGAGGTAACGATAACGCATAGGGCATGTAAATAAGGATTTATATTTTCACTTATGTTCATGTCAGTTCAAACACGATATTAAGACGGATTCCTTGCATATAAGAATTGAAATTACAATTATGATTGCGCCAAATATAACTCAATCTAATAACTATTTGTAACTGACAATGTGAAAATGTTAAAGAAAAATATAAAAATTTGAAATAAATAATTAGTTAAGAAATATCGATCTAACGTTTCTTGGTTTTTGTGAGCTAACAAAGATTGATCACACTTTCTGTTGTTGTCATGGAGCAATGTTTGATTGAATCTTAATACCCACCTGAACTCCAACCTAAAAAATTATTCTATAAAAGGAATACTTTATAAGTATAATGATTTGGAGGTATAAATCCAACCCAAGATTTAGAGGTTATTCCTTATAAAGAGTTAGGAGTAATATGATTATATCAATCCATCCCATGGTTTGGAGGTATGAATCTGGCCCATTATTTGGAAGTTATTCCTTAGAAAAAACTAGGAATAATATGAATCCAACACATGATTTGGAGGTATGAATCCATCCCACAATTTGGAGGTTACTCCTCATCCCACCCAAATAAAATGATCCCTAATATGTATATTACTATGTCAAATTAAAAATACCCCATTGACCCATTAATACAATGCAATATATTTTTAAGGTTTTTAGGAGTATTGAAACCCCCAGTATGAATGGATGTGATATGATATTTCCTCGCTAGTGAACCCCTCATTTCTATAAACTAAAAAAACAATTGCAAATGTTTCCCCAAATAAAACCACACACCAAAATTTTGTTCATTCAAACGCATCTAAAGTGATAGAGGTTGTGAAGCCCTCTCGCAACCAATACATCTAATTACAAACCCATCCAAGGTTATGTGTAAAACAAAACTTATCTTAAATTTTTGTTAGTGGTTGTAAGTAATGTAAAAATTAATGTAATGTAAAACCCTCACAACAGTTTGAATTCCACATTAAAGCCGTGCAAAATCTTTTGAATTGAATCAATGACAAATGGGGGGTCGGGATGAAACTCCTCCCCAAAATGCATGCGTAATAGCCATGTCAATAAATACACCTAGTTGTGTTGTCAACTCATGTCCAAGGTTATGAAAGATAAGTAAATATACTCTATTAAAACCTTCGTTAAACCCTTCATATCAATACTGAAATCCACTTGTATCTCTCATGGCCTCGTCACCATATAAAAATTTATATAATAGTGATCGATTATACCATCACCCTTATGGTTTGTAAAGTCGCACGCTATATTCTTAAAAAAATGGCTTAAAAATTATCTTATGATCACTACAAATCCTTTCAACATCGCTTAACAAACCACCATTGTTTTAATAAACAAATATATATCCAATTTTTCCAAAACTCATATGAAGCGTGGGTTTAACATAAATCTTGAATAATATAAATGCTAGAAAGCTTAAATAGGACAAAGCCATAGGCCTAGGTTTATCTTCCTGGAGGAATAAATATTATGTTAATAACTGAAAACTTAACATCGCCTTGGCAAGGCTGCGACCAAGTTGTTGACGCTAAGAAGGCGAAACACCCTATCAACAAAACCATTAAAGATTTAATAAATATCATCCATGTAATTGAGTAAATAGTATGTTGCGACCATTAAGATTCATGTTGCGACAAGTATGAATAATAAGTAACAAAAAATTCAATTATGGAAATTACGGGTTTCTGACAGTGTAAAGTAAATTATTAAGGTTCAAGCTACTATAGCTTGTGCAAATGTGCATAAGAATCAATAAATCATCTTTTTATTCATTGTCCATTCTCTTAACAAATCTAGAACTAATATATAGAAGAAGGTCTACAAAGTGGAAAGATTTGGTTTGGAGGGTACTATTGAGAAGTGTATCAAGCAGTGCTACAAGAGAACATAATTAAGACACTTGTGCAAATGTGTATAAGAATCAATAGAGAATCGTATTCTTTGCCCTTTATCTTCACAAATCTAGAATTAAGATATAGAAGAAGTTCTACAAATTGGAAATATTTGGTTTGGAGGGTAGCATTAAGGAGTTTATCAACTAGTTGTACAATAAAACATAATTAAGACAATTTAAGTGTTTTCCTCTTCTAGTGGAGTGGGGAATATGGATGGAAATGAATGATAGGATATTTGAAAATACTCAAAATCATTTCTCTTAGATTACAACACAGGTATTGGCCCTGGTAGTTTCCTAAACTGCGGGTTTTTAAAGAACTATGCATTGGCATGAAGAAAAGTTAGAGTTACTTTTACTTGAATGGGGAATGTCAAAGAGTAGACAAATTATTTGGTTTTGGTGAAATACTTTAGATTTTGGAAAATGAAAGCATTAAATTTAATTCAAATAGTGGTAATGATTCAAGAATTAGGGTTGAGAATTTGTCTTTGAGAACATTACTCAAGTTAACAATTAGTGAATATGTGCGTGAGCTTCAGGTTTTTGGAGATTTAGCATTGACTGTAAACTAGTTGAGTGGTTCAAAAAAACTACTAAATATCAACTTGTGAGGTATTGGAAACTTACTAAAGGAGTTGGTGGGGACCTTCAACTCTTTCAGAATTTTTCATATATTTAAAAAGCTAAAAGAGAGAGTAGATTCATTATCCAAAGGACTCTTATTATCTACAAGTTCTAGAACATATAAGGGACAAAAATAGTGAAAAACAAATGCAACTCTACAAAATATATATTAAATCTATTACATTCTAAAGTTTTAAATATCTTAAAACTCTTATTTTTTTCAAATCAAGTGAATATATATTGTTCTAGTATAAATCACATTATGAACCATATTTTGTCTTTTGTAAAATATAAATAAAAGGTAAAATGGTAAAAAGTTACAACAATGGACTATTTAGTACAATAAACACACATTTTAGTTTTACTTTATTGATAAATAGAATTTTGACATTTTTCATAGAAAAGTAACTCATTTGTTTAGTACAGTAAACACATATTTTAGTTTTACTTTATTGATATATAGAATTGTGGCATTTTTTATGGAAAAATAAGTCATTATATAAATTAGTTAACCATGTATAATATAATAAACTAAAAAGTGTACTCGAATAAATTCACAAGTCAAAACATTCACAATTTTTTTTATCCATTCTTCTTAACACATAAAAATTGAAATGAGTGAGAATAGTCAATGGACTCTTACTATTCAATAATTTACAAGTATATAATTAGCATAAACTAACCATATGCAAATTGTAATTAATGATGTTTTTTAAAATGTTTTCTCTGGCTACCACAATTTATTACTTACATGCATGAAGACATTGTTACTAAGAGATGTAACATCTCCAAATTTCATAAAAAAAAAAATTAAAATATATATGAAACTAAATTTACATAAGATAAATAAATACATATGATGCACAGAAGGACAAAGTTATGATAAAATAATAGAATGCGACTTTAGGTCTAGCTACGATCTATGTAAGGTAATATAAACTCATACAACTTTAAAGATATGTTCTATTTTAATCCATTCGACCTAATGAATTTTTGTGACAAATATTATGATGCATCGTATTATTCTGTTTACTTCTCTTGGCTTCGTTTTTTTGGAAAGAAACGTCACATTGTTCTCTATCAGTTAAAGTCACAACCTTTAATTGATGGATATCTATTTGAATTTGAGCAAATAAATGAATTATTACGAAAAGAAACTAAAACAACTAAACTCTGATTTGACTTACTATTTTGACGATGCTACCTTAAAAATTGTCATAAGACATGAAAGAAACATTATATCTATTACCGTCTATTAATATTGTTGTACTTGTTGGTCATATTTTTTCTTGAATGCTATTTTTCCTTACCGGTTACTCAGAAGGTAGGGTACGAGTCTTACTTATCTTTTTATAGCTAAAGCAACTTTATGTAACTCTTTTGGAGGTATTTGAGGAAGCAAGGCTTGCTACAACTTGGTTAAAAATCAAAGCCTTAAGCTAAGGGTTTACAAACAATAATTCTAAGAAAAAGGTATAAGCACAAACAAGGTCAAATGGATGTAGCTTAGGTGGTTGAGAGGAATGAATGCTATCCTCCCCACCCAAGTTTTACTCTTGGAAGTGACATGATGCTCTTGTGGAGCCCTTTGTAATAATGTTGTGAATGATGAGCTGGCCATACCTTGATTCAGTTTGAATATCAGGTATTGGGATTTTCCGTGGAGTAGCCCTCTAACAAATGGTGAACCACATTTTTAAAAATAAGCACAAACAAGGAACATAAACAAGGAACATAAGGCTTATCCTTATCCTATGATAATGTATGCAAGAAATAATAAGGTTATGTTGCCGACACTGGAAAATTTTTGCATGGAAACCAAACGATTTGATGTTTTGGGTTCTAGAATGAAAACTCCTGTAAGGGTTCATTCTGTAATTATATAGGGTTCATTCTGTAATTATATAGTATCTTTAGCTCTTAATATTTATGACATGCAAAGACTCTCATTCTAAATGTCGTTTTCAATTTAACTCTGTAATTTTGTTTTAAATATTTTTAGGGTCTGGACGGTAGTTCAGTATTCATGGTTAAAGTAGTAGCTACGATTTGTACTGTTAAAGCCAAGAGACCATTTCTTTGTTTTTCTTCGTTTATTTTTTTAAAGGAGTAGAGAAATGCTCTGTCATGGTTATTAGTGTGATGTTCTCCCTTCGCTCCGTAAGGAATTTTTGTTTTAACCTATCTGCATTGGAGATTCCATAATTTATATAATTGATTTACTGTTGTGGGCATGGTCGTCCCTATGGACAAATAAACTCAGGTTAGGATGGTTTTATGAGTTGAAAATTTAATAGAATAGAGAATTTTGATTCTTGACCTAACCGAAATGCTTCGGCAGGTGTTGATATGGAAACTTAGTCTAGAGTACCTATATTCTAAGAATCCTTTGGGCCATGAGGCTGAAATATTGTTAGCTCTGTCATAGAGTTGATATTTTGATAGCTACTATATATGTTATATGGATTCAGCCATAAGGTTTGTTTTTTTTTAATAGAGGGTTACAATTTCCATCTTGATTTAATGAAGTTAGCACATATTAGGGATTTTAATAGATAAATACATAAGTATACTAATATTGTACTATGAAATAATACCTTCATGAAGTTTTTAGTGGAAAACTTTGAGTATAATTTTTTAAGTAATGTTTAATACTGTATAATTTTTTTAAGTAATTTTTTGTTAATAAATCTCTATCGATTCTGTAAGGTTTTGAATGAGATTTTGTAGAAGCTTAACATTTAATTCCTTAAAACCTTAGTTTGGTTAACGTTGATAAGAAAATAGGATAATACTGTCTAAGTAAATCTTAGGTATACCAAATAGTAAGAGGGGGATTTGAACTCTAGTTTGGATCTTAACAATTCTAATTAAATTAGATGTAATGTAACTATTACTAGATGAAAGGAAAATGCATTGTTTATATACCACTGATTATCATAACCTAGGACTATAATGATGGAAATTTAATCCATTAGAGGAATGTACAGAAGGACAATTGTTTATAATATCATAAGAAAATAACTACATCTTTTCTTTTTTCAGAGCACATAAAATATAGAATAGTTACCGTTAAAAATCTATAATTACCACCCATTATGTATAAACAAATAACAAATATAGAATAAAATCACAAAAACAATAAATAGTTTAGAACTTGGATAATTTTCAGAAGAGGAACAAACACATAGAGGAGACCATTCCAACCAACTGTCTCCTAAAGCAGCCAATATTAATTGCTTAGGACCTTCGAGCATGTTCATTAAACCGCTAGGATGAAGAGAGTATGAAGCATCCCAGACAAAACACTTTGCAACTTAGCACTCAGTAGCAGACGTAACTCCACAATTTCATGTTAGTTATCCCCTCATCGAATTCCTTCTGTTCCTGATTTTTTAGTTTGCAGCAATCACAAGGTACATTCACTAGGAATAGAAATGTAGTGAGATTTTTGCTCAATTCGATGTTATTTGTAAGATTTCCTAGGTATTTGTGTCCATTTTTAAATTAAATGAGCCACCTACTTAGTTCCCCTTCTGAGGGAAGATGTCCACAATTTTATGTATTTTGCTTCCTATAATAGCTAGAAAGTGAAATACTAGTGCTACCATTTGTCAATCAGCCTTCTACAGCTGCTCATTCCCCATAGTGGGTTAGTGAACCCTCTTTCAACAATATCCTTTGGATATGTTTCTCTGCTATTTAATTATTTACATAATTAATTATTCAATTACATTCATCCTTGAGCAACTTGGTCATAAAAACTTTACAATAATTTTAACATAATGTTTTCTCAAATAAATAAAAATATTTATTTTTTCAGTTCTAGGTGGGTTACAAACACCCCCCTTAAGTTCAACATCATTCTCGATGTTGTTTAAGTTTATTTTGAGTTTTCCTAGTACAGAGATGGATATGCCTCCGACATATGGCTCTCCAATTCCTTTGTTGCTTCCTCCGGACTGAGGTGTTTCCATTGCACCTTTACCTATCCAATGGTGCGATTCCGAAGAAAAATTTTATTCGTGTCGAGAATATAGTTTGGTTCCACCTAAAAATTCCCTTCGGGTTCTACCTGAATAACTTTCCAATCGATCACATGAGTAGCATCATGCACATATTTGTTTAATATGGAAATATGAAATACATTATGTATTCTAAGATTAGGTGGCAAGGATAACTGATATGCCACTAGTCCAACTCTTGTCAATATTTCGAATGGCCCACAATACATCGGTGCTAATTTAGCACAACTCCCCAACTTAAAGTAGCTATTTTGGGGTTTTACCTTAACAAATACATGCTCACCTACTTGGAATTATTTTAGAGTTCTTTTAAGGTCTGCATGACTCTTTTGTCTATCTTGAGCAGTTTTCAAATTGCTTTGTACTTGTTTCACTGTTAGTTCCAGTTATTTTAACAAGTTAGGTCCTAACATCAATCTATCAACTAGATTACTCCATGTAATGGGAGTATTACCTTATCTACTATATAATATTTTAAAAACACTAAGTTTAGCTGAATCTTGATAATGATTATTGTACACAAATTCAATTAAGTGCAAATAATCTTCCCATTTCTTGGTATAGTCTTTAACATACATTCGTAACATATCTTCTATTACTTGATTGACAATTTATGTTTGTGCATCCGTTTGTGGATGATAAGCTGTACTAAAATTCAATTTAGTATCTAGTCCATTAAACAAAGACTTCCAAAAATTAGTAGTAAACTTAGGATCTCTGTCAGAAATTATTAGCTTCGAAATTCCGTGCAACCGAAAAAAAATATTCAAAAATATGTGAGCAATTTTAGCATCCTTATGTGTTGTTTTAATATGAATAAAATATGTTGTTTTTCTTAGTTTGTCTACTACTACCATTATTGAATCATTTTGTTTCTGATTTTTAGGAAAACTAGTTATAAAATCAAGACTAATGACTTCTCATTTCCAATTTGGAAATGGTAATAGTTGCAAAAGACTTGTTGGGTGTTTATCCTTAGCTTTAACTTGCTGACATTCTATACACCTAGCTATACATTCAACAACTCCATTCTTCATATTAGGCAAAAAATACTCTTTTCTCAACATTGTTATCATCTTTTGATACATCGGATATCCAGAATAAGGACTTTTATGTACTTTATTTAAAACCAACAATTTAATTTCTGGTATGTTAGGCACATAAAGTCTATTTTTATATAGCATTAGGAACTTTTCATTTAAACTGTAATCTATTTTTACATTTTCATATTCATTCTGAGTTACTTTTTCTCTTACATTTGGGTATTCCTTCTCCAGTTTTATCCCTTCTTCCAATTTATCATCTAATTATGTTTTATAACTGATAATGGCAGCTGCAAAATTCATTATTTCATTTCTTCTTAAGGCATCAACCACTTTATTTTCCTTTCCTTTCATGTGTTTGATTTCAAATCATATTTGCTAAAAAACGATAACCATCTAGCTTGCCTTGCATTCATATTTTGTTGATAAAAAAAATACTTCAAACTTATGTTATCAAACATTAACAAAAATATTTTACCAAATAGCTGATGGAGCCACATTTTTAGAGCATGAATTATGACATCTAGCTCTATGTCATAAGTTGCATAATTCCTTTTATTTGTTTTTAGCTTCCTTGATTCATAAGCAATTAAGTGACCTTCTTGTATTAATAGTCCACCTAAACCTTCATTTCATGCATCAGTCCATATAACGAAATCCTTGTTTGAATCTTCTATTTTTAGTGTAGTTGTAGTAGTTAACAATTCTTTTAATTTATTAAAGCTTTCTTCACACTTTTTATCCCATATGAATTTTTTTCCCTTTTTCTGTAAAGATGTTATAGAATTCACGATTTTCGAGAATCCTTCCATGAATTTTCGATAATAACAATTAATTCCCTTGAATGGTCGTACATCTGTTACATATTTGGGAACATTCCAATCAATTATTTATTTTATTTTATCTAGGTCTTCTAATATCCCTTCCTCGGATATCACGTGCCCTAGATACTGTATCTTATCTTTATGAAAATTGTATATACTAAATTTATCATACACTTTATGTTCTCTTAAAACTTGTAGTATTATTTACAAGTATTCATCATGTTATTTTTTCATTTCAAATAAATTAATATGTCGTCTATGAATATGACTACAAATTTATCTTGGTGTTTACTTAAAACATTGTTTATCAAACACATAAAGGTTGCTAGAGCTTTTTTTAACCCAAAGGGAACAACTACAAATTTGTAGTGCCTGTATCGGGTTTTGCAAGTAGTTTTAAAATATCAGTCTTTAATTCTTACTTGAGGATATCCAAAGATCAAGTATATTTTTAAATTTATCATTGCTCCATGTATCTGATCAAATAGATCATCGATGCGAGGAAGAGGATATTTATTTTTTAATTTTCATTTTTTTCAGTTAACGGTAGTCTATACATAAACGTAATGTATCATCTTTATTTTTCACAAATAAGACAGGTTCTCCCCAAGGGGATACACTTGGTCTTACATAATTTTTGTCTATCAATTCTTGTAGCTATAATTTTAATTTGTTAAGTTCGAAAATGTGCATTCTATAAGGAGTCTTTGAATTAGGTACAAGTCCTGGTACTAATCCAATCATAAAATCTAGATCTCTCTGTGGAGGTAATCGTGGAATTTCTTTTGGGAAAACATCTGAGAGGTATTATAAGATTGGAATATCTTCCAATTTAATCTTATCTTCTTTATCCATGTGTTTTTTATTTATTATGTGTACAACAAATCCTTTACAACCTTTCCTTACAGCCTTTTTCATTTGTAAAGCTCATATTTGTCTAACATAAACTTTCCTAGGTATTCCTTTGACATTAATTCTTTTTTCTTTATCATTTAAACAAGTAAATGTTTTCTGAAAACAATCTAAAACTATTTGATGTCTTTCCATCCAATCCATACCTATTAGAACACACGAGGGATTCACCTTGTTGAGCAATATATTATCACGTTCATTCATAAAGGGCAGGTTTTAATTGTGAAAAATAAGGTCAATATTTTTTTTTATTGGGGGTGGGGAATAAGTTATGGGGGGTCTATAGGTATTGGGGGCACAAAAAGAGTTTCTATTAAAAATAAGGAATATCATTAAATAAGGTTTTTTTAATTCAAAATATGTATTCATAGGGTGGCTCAACAAAAGTATTTAAGTAAGTAATTATCAATATCTAGTGAATATAGGGGTATTCTTTAATATCCCATGAACGAAGGTGCTATGCCATAGTTTTACTAAGTGAAGACCTCGTGTTAGAACATCATAAGATCCTAATGGTAATACATATAACTTTAATTGAGTTTTGAACTGACTCATAAACAAGTCATTGTTTTCAACATAATTAACTAATTTCCTTTTAGTCCTTATAGCTAGCTGGACTAGCCAAGAATTTTCAAAAATAAATTGCATTTTCCCACTATGCTAGGTGACACATAGCTTAAACTAGCACTTGGGTCAATCAGAATGGAAACGTGTTGTTTTTGTATCATACCTTGTATTTCCACCATGGAGGTTTGATGATCACCATGTCAATTCTCCAAGGATGCATTGATTCTGGGCATTTCATTTGTTACATCACCAACCATTTCTTCCTCGTGGATGGTATGCACATTGCTGAAATTTCCCTTCCTTCTCGGACAATACTTTGCATAATGCAGTCCTTGACATTCCCAGCACTTTATAGGTTCCTTATGTTCATTATTTTTAGCATGGTATTAGGCATATCTTTGCCTTTTGGTGTTGCAATATTTTGTTGTGTTTTACTTTTAAAATATGTTTCTTGATAGTTATTCTTAGAGAAATTCCGAGATTTATTTCCGAAATTTTTTTTAGGATTAAACCCTTTTCCTTTTTTATCAAAGTTACTTTCTCTCTTATTCTTCCAATTAGGTATGTTTTCTCTCTTTTTACTTTGTTCGTAACAAAATTTAGCTTTTCTCATCACCTCTTCAAGGGTATTTGGATTATCAAATTCAATTATGTCATTGAAGCTAATAGAAAAAAAAACTTATAAAACATTGTGTTTTAGAATTTTCGTCAATTATATATGGTACATATCTTAGTAAACTTATAAATTTTCTACTTAACTCTTTCATTAAAATTGAACCTAGTTTAAGTTCATAAAATTCTTTAGCTCTTTCTTCATAATACTGCTTAGATAAGAATTTTCTTTTAAAGTGTTTTTTAAAGAATCTTCCAGTTAAATACTTTTCTTTAAGGTTTTTTACTATTTTTATGTCCTATCACTAGATGTCATCTTTTTAGGTTAGGTTGTAGATATCCACCCAAGATTTCAGTCTATCAGAGTAGTTATAAATATGAAAGTACTTTTTCATTCCCGATAACCAATCCTTGGATTCTTCACCCTTTTCCACTTCCACATTAAACATGGGAAGTTTTATATTTTTACATTCTCCTGAGATCTCTTCATAAGGTTTATACTTCCTCTTTCTATGATTACAGTCGCTTTCACTACTTTCACTACTTTCGCTTGCGTATTTATACCTTCCTCTATGTGACCTCACTTTAACTCCTGAAGAAGATTCACAATCAAAAAAATTTAATTTCTTACCCTTGTGTTTGTATGATACTATTCCATAATCAGTTTCATACACATTTTTTTAATCTTTAACTGTGTTGTGTATTTTGTCTAGTAAAATATGGTTTAGTTCCAAAATTCTTTCATTATCCTACTTTCACAGTTTGTAGTTCATCCTTTAATTCTTTCATTGTTGAAGTAACTCTGAGGGTTGATTATTTAATTCCACATAGATTTTATCTGTGTTATTATAATGGGATTTTTTTTTCAATAGATGCTTCAACTCCTTCCATTTCCTACAAAATACAATTTTCTATTTCTGTACAAAAATAATTTCAGAACATGATCAGTATATTTTGTTTCTTGTTTGCATGCAATTGAGCCAATCGAGCCCAGTCAGGCCCAGTGTTTGCAACTCACTTTGATACCACATGTAACTTCTCCAAATTTCGTAAATTAAAAAATATATATATGTCTGACTGAATTTACATAGGATATATAAATACATATAATGTGCATAAAGACACAATTATGATAAAATAACAAAATGCAACTTTAGGTCTAGATGCAACCTATGTACAAGGTAATATAAACTCATACGACTTTAAAGATATGTTTCGTCTTTATCCATTCGACATAATGACTTTTGCAACAAATCTTACGATGCATCTTATTGTTATGTTTACTTCTCTTGTATTTGTGTTTTTTGGAAAGAAACATCACATTATTCTGTGCAAGTTAAAGTTACAACCTTTAATTAATGGATGTCTATTTTAGAAAATAAATGACTCATTATGATAACAAACTGAAATGAGAAAAATCTGATGTGACATACTATTTGATGAGCAACCTTAAGAACTATCTTTAAGCCATGAAATAATCGTTATATATATTACCATCTGTTAATATTGTTGTACTTGCTGCTCATATTTTTCCTTGGATGCTATTTTTCCTTACTCGTTACTGAGAAGGAAGGGTACGATTATTACTTAGATTTGTGTAGCTAATTAAACATTATGTAACTCCTTTGCAGGTATTTGAGGAAGCAATCCCTACTACATCTTGGTTAAAAAACGAATCCCTAAGCTAATGGTTTACAAACAATAATTCTAAGAAAAAGGTATAAGAACAAACAAGGAAAATAAGGCTTATCCTTATCCTATGATAATGTATTCCTAAAATAATAAGGTTATGTTGTTGACGATGACAAAGTTTGGTGTGGAAACTAAATGAGTTGATGTTTTGGGTTCTAGAATTAAAACTCTCATAAGGGTTTATTGTGTAATTACACACTGTCTTTAGTTCTTAAGATTTATCACATGCAAATACTCTCAGTCTAAATGTCGTTTTGAATTTAACTCTATAATTTTGTTTTAAATATTTTTAGAGCTTGGACGGTCATTCAGTATTCATGGTTAAAGTAGTAGCTATGATTTGTAGTGTTAAGGATGAGAGGCCATTTCTCTATTTTTGTTCATTTTTTTTTAAATAAGTAGAGAAATGCTCTGTCTTGGTAATTAGGGGGTTGTTCTCCCTTTGTGTCATAAGGAATTTTTTGTTTTAACATAGTTGGACTAACGATTCCATAATTTATAGAATTGATTTATTGTTGTGGGAATAGTTGTCCCTATGGAAAAAAAAAACTCGAGTTCGGATAATTTTATGAGTTTAAAATTTAATTTAATTTTATAGTCTGAGAATATTTTATGCCATGAGGATGGAATATTGTTAGCTTTGTTGTAGAGTTGATATTTCAATGCCTACGATATATGTGATATGGATTGAGCCATAAGGTTTTTTTTAATATATTGATTTGAATTTGGTTTTAAGTTCATCGTTCATTTTGTTTGTGGAACCCTTTGTCATAAACTATAACTATATATATACTCTATGTTTATCGAGGGTTACAACTTGCATCTTGATTTAATGAAGTTAGCACAGATTAGGAATTTTAATAAATAAATACATAAGTATACTAATACTGTACTGCGAAATAATACCATCCTGAAGTTTGTAGTGGAAAAAATTGAGTATAATTGTTTAACGGATGTTTAATACTGTATTGTATAAGTAATAGAAATATTTTGTTAATAAAACTTTGTCCAGTCTATAAGGGTTTGAATGAGATTTTGTAGAAGCTTAGAATTTAATTCCTTAAAACCTTATTTTGGTTAACGTTGATAAGAAATTAGGATAATACTGTCTAAGTAAATCTTAGGTATTTCAAATGGTAAGAGGGGGATTCGTACTCTATTTTGGATCGTAACAATTCTTTTTAAATTAGATGTAATGCATCTATTACTAGCTGGAAGGGAAATGCATTGTCTATATGCCACTGATTATCATAACCTAGGACTATAATGATGGATATTTAAGCCGTTAGAGGAATGTACATGAGGAAAAATGTTTATAATATCATACGAAAATAACTATAGATTTTTTTTTAGAGCAGATACAGTGTAGAACAATAATCGTTAAAACTATATAAATACTACCCATTCTATATAAACAAATTACAAATATATAATAAAATCACAGAAACAATAAACGGCTAAGAACTTGGATAATTTACAATAGGGGAACAAACACCCAAAGGAGAGAGTTTCACCCAACCATCTCCTGAAGCAGTCAAGATTACTTTCTTGAGACCCCCGAGCATGTTCATTGAACCACTAGTATGAAGAGACTAGGAAGCATCCCACAAAGAAAAGTTTGCAACTTAGCACTCAATAGTAGACTTAACTCAACAATTTCAATTTAGCTATCCCCTCATCAAATTCCTTGTGTTCCTGACTTTTTCAATTTGCATCAGTCACAAGATCCATTCATTTGGAATAGAAATGTAGTGAGTGTCCTGCTCAATTCGATGGTATTTATAATATTTCCTTGGTACTTGGGTCAGTTTTGAAATTAAATGAGCAACTTTCTCAGCTCCCCCTCTCACAAAAATGACCACAATTTTAGGCATTTTGCTTCATGCAACAATGAGAAAGTGAAATTCTAGTGCTTTCATTTGTCAATCAGCCTTCTACAACTGCTCATTCCCCCTAGTGGGTTAGTGAACACTCTTTCAACAGTATCCTTTGGATATGTGTCTCTTCTATTTAATTATTTACATAATTAATTATTCAATTACATTCATCCTTGAGCAACTTGGTCATAAAAACTTTACAATAATTTTAACATAATGTTTTTTCAAATACAATTTTTTTTTCTTCTGTTCTAAGTGGGTTTCAAACACCCCTCGTTAAGTTTAACATCGTCCTCGATGTTGCTTAAGTTTATTCCGAGTCTTCCTAGAACGGATCTAGATACGCCTCTCGCATATGGTCCTCGAATTAATAGGTTGCTACATATGGGATGAGGTGTTTCCATTGCATATTTATTTGTCCAATAGTGCGATTCCAGAGAAAAATTTCCCTCCTATTGAGAATATAGTCGAGTTCCACCTGAAAATCTCTTTTAGGTTCTACCTAAAAAACATTCGAGTCAATCACATGAGTAGCATCATGCACATGTTTCTTTAATATGGAAATATGAAATCCATTATGTATTATAATATTAGGTGGAAAGGCTAATTCATATGCCATCGGTCCAACTCTTTCCAATATTTCGAATGGTCCACAATACTTGGGTGTTAATTTAGCACAACTCCCCAACTTAAAGGATCTCTTTTGGGGTTTTACCTTAAAAAATACATG
Source organism: Pseudotsuga menziesii (assembly GCA_001517045.1). NCBI lineage: Eukaryota > Viridiplantae > Streptophyta > Pinopsida > Pinales > Pinaceae > Pseudotsuga > Pseudotsuga menziesii. Next base: position 65,103 of record LPNX010319000.1, on the reverse strand, counting down.
CTCACCTACTTGGAATTCTTTTGGAGTTCTTTTAAGGTCTGCATGAATCTGTTGTCTATCCAGAGCAGTTTTCAAGTTGTTGTGTACCTATTTAACTGTTAGTTTGAGTTATTTTAACAAGTAAGGTCTTAACATCAATATGTTAACTGTATTACTCCATGTAATGGGAGTATTACATTTCTTACCATATATTATTTCAAAATAACTAAGTTTAGCTGAAGCTTGATAATGATTATTGTACACATATTCAACTAAGTGCAAATACTCTTCCCATTTCTTGGGATAGTCTCTAACATACATCCGTAAAATGTATTCTAGTACTTGATTGACTCTTCCTATTTTTCCATCCATTTGCGGATGATAAGAATTATTGAAATTGAATTTAGTATCTAGTCATTTAAATAATGACTTCCAAAAAATACAAGTAAAGTTAGGATCTCTATTAGAAATTATTACCTTTAGAATTCCATGCAATCGAAAAATTTCCTTCATAAATATGTCAACAATGTTAGCGGCCTTATGAGTTTTTTTAACAGGTATAAAATTTGTTTCTTTGCTTTGTTTGTCTACTACTACCATTATTGAATCATTTTGTTTCTAATTTTTAGGAAAACTAATTATAACATCAAGACTGGTGACTTTTGATTTCAAATTTGGAATTGGTAATGGTTGCAAAAGACATGATGGGTGTTGATGCTCAGCTTTAACTTGTTGACATTCTATACGCCTAGCTATATATTCAGCAACTTCGTTCTTCATATTAGGATAAAAATACTCCTTTCTCAACATTTTTATTATCTTTTGTAGCCTGGATGTCTGGAATATGTACTTTTATGTACTTTAATTAAAATCAACAATTTAATTTCTGGTATGTTAGGCACATAAAATCTATTTTTATACAGCATAAATCTTTTTTCATTTAAACTAGAATATGTTTTTAAATTTTAAAATTCATTCTGAGTTACGTTTTCTCTTATCTTTTGGTATTTCTTGTCTAGTTTTATCCATTCCTCCAATTTATCATCTAATTTTGTTTTATAACTGCTAATGGCAGCTATAAAATTCGTTATTACATTTCTTCTTAAGGCATCAGCCACTTTATTTTCCTTTCTTTTGTTGTGTTTTATTTCAAAATCATATTTGCTAAGGAAATCTAACCATCTAGCTTGCCTTGTGTTCATATTTTGTTGATCAAACAAATACTTCAAACTTATGTTATCAGGCATTAACAAAAATATTTTACCAATTAGATGATAGCGCGACATTTTTAGAGCATGAATTATGGCGGTCAACTCTAAATCATAAGTTGCATAATTAATTTCATGTATTTTTAGCTTCCTTGATTCATAAGCAATTACATAATCTTCTTGTGTTAATACTCCACGCAAACCTTCATTGCATGCATCAGTGCATCCAATGAAATCCTTGTTTGGATCTGCTATTTTTAGTATAGGTACAGTAGTTAACAATTCTTTTAATTTATTAAAACTTTCTTCACACTTTTGATCCCACACGAATCTTTTTCCATTTTTCTGCAAAGATTTTATGGGATTCACGATCTTCTAGAATCCTTCAATGAATTTATGGTAATAACCAGTAATTCCCATGAATGATCATACATCTGTTACATATTTGGGAACAAGACAATCAATTATTGCTTCTATTTATCTGGGTCTACCAATATCCTTTCCTTGGATATGACCTGCCTTTTATACTTTATCTTATCTTTATAAAATTTGCATTTACTGAATATAGCATAGAGTTTATGTTCTCTTGGAACCTATAGTATTAGTTGCAAGTGTTCATCTTGTTCTTCTTTTGTTTTTGAATAAATTAATACGTCATCTATGAAGACGACTACAAATTTATCTAGGTATTTAATTAAAACATTGTTCATCAAACACATAAAGGTTGTTGGAGCGTTTTTTATCCCAAAGGGAATAGTTACAAACTCGTAGTGCCCGTATCAGGTTCTGAAAGCAGTTTTAAAATATCTCTGTCTTAATTTTTACTTGATGATATCCAAATATCAAGTCTATTTTTGAAAATATCTTTGCTCCACGTATTTGATCAAACAGATCATCGATGCGGGGAAGAGGATATCTATTTTTAATTTTCATTGTGTTCATTTGACGGTAGTCTATACATAGACGTAATGTACTGTCTTTATTTTTAACAAATAAGACAGGTGCTCCCCAAGGCGATACACTTGGTATTACATAATTTTTTTCTATTAGTTCTTGTCGTTGTAATTTTAACTCATTATATTATAAGATGTTCATTCTATAAAGAGTCTTTGAATTAGGTACAACTCCTCATACTAATTCAAACGTAAAATCTAGATCTCTCTTTGGAGGTAATCCTATAATTTATTCCGAGAAAACATCTAAAAAATATTGTAAGATTTGAATTTCATTGAATTTTAGCTTATATTCTTTATCCATGTGTTCGTTATTTATTATGTGTACAGCAAAGACTTTACAACCTTTCCTTACAACCTTTCTCATTTGTAAGGCTGAGATTTGTCTAATAGAAAATTTCTTAGGTATTCCTTTGACTGTAATTTTTTTCAAGCATCTTTTAAACAAGTAAATGTTTTTTGAAAATAATTTAAAACTACTTGATGTCGTTCCATCCAAACCATACCTATTAGAACATCATAATATCCTAAGAGTAATACATTTCACTTTACTTGAGTGTTGAATTGACTAATAAACAAGTCACGATTTTCAACATAATTAACTACTTTCTTTTTAGTCCTTGTAGCTAACTAGACCGGACAAGACTTTTCAATTTTTTTCAAAAATAAATTGCATTTTTCCACTATACTAGGTGACACATATCTTAAACTATCACTGGGTCAATCAGAATGGAAAGAGGCTAGTTTTGTATCATACCTTGTATTTCCACCATGGTGGTTTGACGATAAGCATGTTGATTCTCCAAGGCTGCATTGATTCTGGGCATTTCATTTGCTACATCACCAACCATTTCTTCCTCCTAGATGGTATGCATGTTCCTAAAGTTTTCCTTTCTATTTGGACAATACTTTGCATAATGTGGTCCTTGACATTCTTAGCACTTTACAGGTTCCTTATGTCCATTATTTTTAGCGTAATTATTGGGCATAGCTTTTCCTTTTGGTGCAGCAATATTTTATTTTGTTTTACTTTTAATTATGTTCCTTGATAGTTATTCTTAGATAAATTCTGAGATTTATTTCTGAAACTTTTATTAGGCTTAAAAAATTTTCTTTTATGATCAAATTTACTTCCTCTCTTATTCTTCCAATTAGGTATGTTTTCTCTCTTTCTACAATGTTCGTAGCAGAAGTTATGTTTTCCCATTGCCTCTTCAAGGGTCATTGGATTATCAAATTCAATTATGTCCTTGAAGCTAGTAGGAAAACAACTTAGAAACCACTGTATTTTAAGTTATTCGTCAATTAGTAAACTTAGAAATTTTATACTTAACTATTTCATTGACATTGAACCTAGTTTAAGTTCTTAAAACTCTTTAGCTCTTTCTTCATAATACTCCTCAGACGAGAATTTCCATTTTAAGTATTTTTTAAAGAATCTCTACGTTAAATACTTTTCTTTAAGGTTTTTTACTCTTTTTATGTCCTGTCGCCATATGTCAGCTCTATTGGTTAGGTTGTAGACAACCACCCGGGCTTTCAGTCTATCGGAGTAGTCATAAATATGAAAGTATTTTTTCATCCCCAATAACCAAGCCACAACTTCTTCACCCTTTTCCACTTCCTCGTTAAACATGGGAGGTTTTGTCGTTTTAAATTCCCATGAGATCTCTTCATAAGGTTTATACTTCCTGTTTCTAGGGTTACGGTCACTTTCACTATTTTTACTTGTGTATTTATACCTTCCTCTATGTGACCTTACTATAACTCCTGAAGAAGATTCACAATGAGAAAATTTTAATTTCTTACCCTTGTGTTTGTATGATATTATTCCAGAATCAATTTCATATGCATTTCTTTTATATTTACCTTTCTTGTGTATTTTCTCTAGTAAAATCTGATTTAGCTCCAAAATTCTATCATTATCTACTTTCATAGTTTGTAGTTCATCCTTTAAGGGTTCCTACAAGAAGTTGCTACCCCATATGATGCAATGGGAGTGCGCGAGTGGAAAAAAACAAGAATGCGCACACACCCATGGATACATGCACATGCTCCTACTTTTGTAGTAGTAGACCTCCACGTCTAATTGCCAGCGTGGAGAATAGGAGCGCACACATGCACTAAATGGTGTGCGTGCACACGTATTTGGACACACATGTGTGTTTTGTGCGATTGCACACAAAAACATGCGCACGTCCCTGTTTAAAAAAAAATAATGAATAGTTTTGTTTTGTTCATAATGCACCCGCGAGCGTGCAAGGAGGTGAAAATGACCCCCAAGGAGCCCGACCGAACTGTCCAACCAAGCTAAAATGACACCCACGAGATTGGAGTAAGGTAGATGGAGTAGGAATGTCATTTTTTTGTTTATTTTAATTTTTTTTTTGTTTTTCAAATAAAATACAAAATTAAAAAAAAAATGAAATGGATTGAAATGGGAAAAAATTGATATTGCAGGTCCAAAATACCTAAATATAATAACAAATACCAATGAACCATCCCAAGAAAGTAATGAAACAAACCAATCAGAGGACCCAAACCCCGAATTAAACAAAGAAAACCCCAAAGATGAATTACACGGGGATATAAACCAATTAAGAATTTTGATTGGTGAACTGAAGAACACCAGGGAGCCCTCTCAGGTTTTCCTCTTTTTTTGTAAATTAAAGGACTATTCTATTGAAATAAGGAGATAGAGTTACAAAAAATATTACAGTTCATGGAAATAGACTCGCCCAACATAACTCGTAGGTAGGACCAATCAGGAGTGCAACCACAGACCCTCCCTCCAAGAGGGAAAATGGGTCCAAAAACATGGAGCTAGACCCTCCCTAGTAAAGGGAAAATAGGTCCCAAAAATATTAATAGTATACTTAGAACCATAGTAAACTGAAAAAATAGATAGACCGAGTTCAGACATTGGTAAACCAGTAATGTTCTTATATTTACTAGAAATAAAACAGAGAAGAGAACCTGACTAAGGTTTGTTGCATGGTTCCTCATCATTGGGGCATCCAAAGCCAAATGGTGGTGGAACAGATCCCTCATCTCCAACTGCCAACGTGTCCTCACTTGGTGAGCTGGAGTCTTAATTGTTTTTAGAGTCTTCCTCATCCTCGTCCTCTTCACCTGTAGAAGGTTGTTTTATGGGCAAGGGGGCATTATTTTTGGCAATGGCGGACGTGGGGGCTCTTTTCCCTACTTACAGAGATTTTATACGGCCCAGAGTGGTGGGGGGAGGGGGTTCACAATCCATGCGAATGGCAAGGGAGGGGGTGGAGGAAGTCGAGGTAGAATTTGAAGCAGGGGTGGCAAAAGGATTCAGCTAAAGTAGGTTGAGGGGGAGGACGGGGAGGAGGAGGGACATGAGGGATAGTGGGCACCGGAGGAGGAATGGGAGTCGAAGGAGCAGGTAAGACTGGTGGAGCCAGAGCCTGAGGATAATAATTAAAATGAAGGATAAGCCTAATAAGCATATTTTTTATTACCCAATAATTCTCGCGCTGGTTCATCGAGCGCCCCATAGCATTTATGACCCTTGTAAGTTCTGTTGGGTGTGTTCTACTATCTTAAATACACCTAATATTTAACTATCAAATAGGGTTGGTAAGCTTAGAGTTTATACAAAATATATGGAAAGGTAAAAAGGCTCCTAGGGTGTCGTGGAGATATTTTAATAAACAAAAGATCGAAAGATCTTTCAAAATGAAAAATTGAGCCAAACTCCTAAGAATCAAATATTAAAGTAATTGGATTAAAACAGAAAACAGTATGAGCTACTCTATTGTATTTGAAACAACAATTGAGTTAAAGGATAATTAACCTTGGATAAAGATACTATCAACAACTATCTATTCAAATGCAAGGTTAGGGTATACAGAGAAAAACTTATAACCAAAAACATAAAACTTAAGGAAAAGAAGCAAGTAGAAAACTTAATAAAGATATTCAAACTCTATTCTTCAATAAATACATACCAAGAACAAGAATGGTTCCTATGATTACAAATAATCTAACTTCGTCTTAAAAATAATACATCTAACCCTAAACTCTATATGCAAACAAAAATAATCATGACGTAAAACAGTAATAAAACGAAATCAGTGTTTAATATTCAAGAAATAAGGACAACTATATCCATATTTAATTTAAGATGAAAATAAAATAAATTAAAAATAATAAAACCTTAATCAATAACCTAAAACAATCAAACTTTAATTGTAATGCTTAAATAAAATGATCAACTACAAACATAACCCAAATGTTGACAAAACAAAGCTAGAAACAATCTTAAAATACATAAAAACACTAAAAACAGAACCGAGGGTTAAATGACACATCAAACAGTAGGTCTATAAGGGGTGGCTGAATGTTAGACTCGACAGATGGTCCGAATGGCACTCCATAAAGTTGAAAATGGTAAAAAATAACCTAAATGAACTAATTCTTCAGCTGAAGTTATGGAGATCTAAACCTAGTGCATGGAATCAATAAACAAACATATTTAATTAGCAAATTAACTTCAAACTAACTTTTAAACAAAAAGAAAGCATTACATATTAAACTAATTAGTAATCTAGAAATTAATTTAAACAAACTGGAAATTCACTTAAGCAAGTTCATGGTAGGAAATAAATAAACAGAACTAAATCTAAATGAAAGCAAACTACTTTATATTAGCAAATACATAACAGGAAATAAATAAACAAGACTAAATATAAATAAAAGTGAACTATTTTATATGTTTGGAAATAAAGATTGAAAACAATACTGGCATGAAATGACTATAAATAAAATAAATGAAATCAAAAAACTAAAAATAAATGATTGGAAACAAATAACTAAAAGCAAAGCTATGCGGGTCTCTACTTATTTAACTGCTGAAATAAAACTAAGTCAATGCAATTCAAGAAATAAAATAGCATTTACTATTATATAATGAAAACAAACTGGAATTTAAACTAGACTAGCTAAAACAGAAAAGAAAGAACCGGATTAAAGAAATAATTGAACCTCTGGTTGATGAGGGGCCCTCTCAAGAATCAAGGGTGATTCCTGCTAACTCCTACTCAAACACAATCTTCAACGGTAATGCATACAACTCTTTATTCAAATTTAGAAACAAAATTATAGTGTTTAACAAAATACTTCTATAACTCTCTCATGACTAACTCTGCTCTTTATTTAGAGACTGGTATATATAGTTTACATGAGATATGAGCAAGTCGACCCTCAAAGGTCGATTGCTCTCTAATATTAGTCAATCTTTAAAGGCACATTATTGATTTCAAGCTAGTGCATGGACGTCTTCTTTCTTCAGCATGAGCATGACCTCTACAGCGTAAATGTGGCATGATATTCCTCCTTTTACATGGGAATATCCTCTTCAGCGTGGTGGCAATCCCTTCCTTAGCGTGGTTGATGGGTTCGTTTCCAACGCAGGCTTGTACATAGCAGCATATTTCTAGAATGTAGGTCCCTCATCAGTGTGAGCATGTGGACTAGTGGTGTTGTGGACAGCGAAGGCAGTGACACAATTGGTCTTCTAGAATGCAGGCCATTCTATCCCTTTGAATCACGTAGATATGAGAAACTAGGTGGCAAGCGAATGAGATTGCAAGCTGGTGTGCTATCTAGAACATGGATTCATTACCCAGATGCATGGATGATCAGTTGGTTACAGGTTGTTTCATGTTTAAATGCCCAAAACTAATTATGGACAGCACACAGGCTGATGGGCAAGCTGAACAGAACATTGAATCGTGAGCTGGACATATTGTGCGTTGATATGGGGAAAACATGGCAAACCAACAACAAATTTCGCACGACGGCTGGATGACGAGTTGTATGCCAAGCTAGATTGTGAGTTGGACATGTCAGGTGAAAGGCAGACTGAATGCGTTTTGGTGTTAATTTTCCCAAACAAACTATGAAATATGCAAATGAATATACATATTAGATAATTGATTAAATATGCTTTAAATAATATAATTTTGAGTTAATAAAATCATAAAAATGATATTAATAACTAAATTTGAAATAACATCAAATTTGTTCTTACCTTGTGCTGAAATAACGATCTGCATGACATAAAATATACTAAAGATAATAAAATATGTGTTAAAATGTGTTATTTAATTGCCAAAAATGATAATAAAATGAGGCTCCACAAGTTCATCCTCCCAATCATTCACAATTTGGTGAACATGATCAGGAATTTCATCGTCAAATCCTTCTCCACTTGTGAGAGCATTGAGCAGAACAGGCCGCTCATTCGTTGCTCCTCTCTCGACATGGACTCTACGTGGAACACCTCTCTACCTTCGCGACATGTTTCGGACGCTAAGAACAGAGTGCAAAAGAGCCAACATGAAGAGCAGTTGAGCACAAAGCTAGGAGTCAATGCAAAGGAGTGGAGAGATGGGACTGTAAGGTTTATAGTCAAGAGTCAAATGAACATGAATGTGCAGAGCATGGACCAGTAGGTGAACCCAGAGAAAATGAGACAGAGAACAACCCCGCCAAATATTAAATAGGTTGGTGCATCCTCCCATGATGCAGGGTGGAAAAATAACTCCAACATGTCTTGAGATTATGGCATTGTCTAGTCCATAGTCCTTGAGACAGGCACGTACCCTATTGAAATTAATGGCAGTGGTAATTAGGGAATGTGGGGCTGTGGAATCCTGCTAACGCCATGTCTGTCCCACTATTCCTTGCCAAATGGGTACCCAAGTCACCCGAGAGGCCCATCTCATTAGTGCTTCCCACATGCATTTCCATGTCACCCGCATCTGGGTTGAGATCTCTTGTAGCGAGATGACAACATTCCTATTTGAAGTTTGCATCTAGGATATGATCTATGGTGTGTTACTGCACAAAATAAGAAGAGAGAACCCCCTTGTTAGAAACCTTGTCCGCTAGTGAGTTTGCATCTTGTTGGACGTGCTGAAAGTTGATATCCAGTGGTAGTGAGAGAAGCCCTGCTAACTGTTGAAGATCATAATCAAGTTTCCAGCTGGAAGAGAGCTTAGCATAGATGGAGCCATTTTGGAGTTTAATGGCTAGGTTGAGAATTAGCTGAGAATCTCCTTATATGATGAGGGGGAAAAGAGCAAATTTTGAAGTTGTTTAGATACCTTGGAGGAGCCCATTTAGTTCGGCGACATTGTTTCTTTCCAGTGCTAATTTTCCATAGTAAACATGTGTAATCAAACCTACATATGTTCAGAAGACCCATCCAAACCCTTCCAACCCTCGATTACCTTTAGAAGGACCATCAAAGTTGAGCTTGTACAAACCAATTGGGGGAATAGTCCACGACTTGGGATAAGAGGGATGAGGGGTGCGGGTGAGGTTTTTGGTAGCAGGTGGAGGAATGTGGGTGACCTAGTGGTTAAGAATGAGTTTTTCTCAGGGGTGGTCTTGGAGATATTTATCCTGCCAATTAGATGGCAACGTGACCTCCTTGATGTGTTGTGGAAATTGGACCCAAATGGTATCCACAGAGTTAGCTTTGCCTTCAAAAATATTGATATTTTGCACCTTCCAAAGCCCCCGGGTAATGAATGCTAAGATGAGTTTCCAAATTATTTTTAGGGTTGGAGTATGGTAAGGATGATTATGCCAAATTTTGATGGTGTCTATGAGATTGTTGGGGATGCAGTCTGTGTGATTGCAGGCAGAGGCAATGTGGGTCCAAAGTTGTTCAGCAAAATGACATTGATTAAGAATGTGTTCCATGGTTTCTTCTTGAGCCTTGTAGAGGAGGCACTGTGAGGGTCCAATGAAACCCAATCTAAGCATATTATCCCAAGCGAGGATGCGTTTGTGTAGGATGAGCAAAAGAAAATATGTAATTTTTTGCCATATTTTTAAGCTCTAGAGATTGGTCCAACAGGGGTCAGGAGGTTCATTAGGAGTGTTGAGGATTTGATTAGCTTCTTCACTAGTAAACATACCTTTTTTTTTATACCCCCAGTGGAAAATTTCATTTCTTGGTCTGTTTCTGATGTAGTGTTGTTGCAGGTCTTCCCAAAGGTTCTCTAAGTGGAGATGTTGCTGAAGTGGATGCCAATTATCATGAGAGATCCATTCCTTGAAATCCTCCTATCTTTTTTGAAGCCAAAAGCAGTGGATTTTGTCGAATGAGGGAATCGAAAGGATATCCTATGGGACCTGTAGATTGAAGGTGTTTTCCATGGGGGGTAGCTGATTCCAAGAGTCTATCTAGAAGTTTGCTAGGGAGTCATTATGAACCTTTGATGAGGGTGCCTTTGATGTTTTCTTAAAACCGTACAAGATGTGGCACAGTCCAGTCAGCTGCGTACTTTTTGTTCCATAGTTGGGCCCATTGACTTTGATTGTTGGAGACCCAGTTACACCAGATTTTTGCATTGAGAATTTCTTTTTTTTGCATAGGATCTCTCATCCAAAGACCCCCATCGACCTTAGGCTTGCAGACCGTGTCCCATTTAACGAGAGGCCATTAGTGGGAATTTTTGTTCCCATTCCATAGAAACATATGTTGGAGATTTATGATGTCTTTGAGAACCCAATTTGGGGCAGCTAGGAGTGAGAAAAGATAGAGGGGCATGTCTTGAAGAACGGATTTGATGACGACCATTCATCCAGAAATATTCATAGTTCTGAAGGTCCACTAAGACAGCTGAAGTTCCAATTTGGTGAGGAGTTCTTTCCAAGAGGAATGTTTAAGGGCAGTATCAATGTGTATCAATGATGGGGGCCCCAAGATATTTAGAGGGGAGAGTAGCTATTTTGAAGTTCAAGATGCAGGAAATGTTACGCTGCAGTGGGAGAGTATTTTTGAAGAAAAAGATTTCTGATTTTTCCTTATTAATGGTCATTCTTGATGCTTTAGAAAAGGTGGAGATAATGCTTTTTAAGGTCCTGGATTCCTAGACAGAGGGATGTCCCATGAGAATATTGTTGTCCAAAAATTGTTGATGGGTGATGGGGGAGTGATTGTGGATCTCGAGGCCCCTGAGAGTGCCTTGGATCTTAGCTTGAGAGATCTTGCATCCTAGCCCTTTTGACATGAGTATAAAGAGGAAGGGGGAGAGACGATCTCCTTTTCTTATGCCCCAAAAGGGGTTGAAAGGGGGAGAGGGACAACCATTGAGGAGGATGGAGAAGATGGTAGTTGAGATTAAGTTTGACACGTAGTGGATCCAAGAGGAGTCAAAGACGAAAGCGGTCATAAATTTTTCCATGGCAGCCCAATTGAGCTTGTCAAAATCCTTGTAAAGGTCCAGTTTGAGTAGGATGTCTCGATTTTTGGATGACTTGAGGGAGTGGATAGTTTCGTGGGCTAGGATGATACTGTCAAGAATTTGACGCCCTTCAACATAGATAGTTTGTTTAGTAGATACGAGAGAAGGTAGATAAGGTATCCTTACTTTAGCTAGTAACCAAAGACAAGGAAAAAAAATTTATGTTAATAAAATGCTTAGGTGGTTACATTGGATTTCTGATTACACTTAACCCTTTTATATCATGCTTGGAGTAGGAAAATAAGCTCCTTGGAAAATTCTAGTATGGAAAAGCGGCATTCAAAACTCTTATATGATCATGCAGAGTCATATCATGTAGAGCCACATAAGGGTATCAGTAATGAAGACATTGAGAAACAGTATTGTGAAAAGTCAGATGTGATGCAGTCAGTGGATTATCAGTCGCAACCATCTTTTTCACATATAGAGGTTCCTTATGATTTGGAGTTGCTTGGGGCTTGTGCAAAAAGTTATCATTTGATAAGCCCCGGTGATCAGTATGATGATGTAGTCAATCTGCCTCATCATTCTGATTGGTATATCAGTCCTATCCAGTCATGGATAGAAGCAACCTACATGAGCACATACAAGTTGGGGAATAATTTTTATGACATTATTCATGCCTATGATCTCCCATCCATCCCACCCATTTTGAATCATCACACAGGTTTGCATTTTCTAAATAAGGTATCCTTACTTTGGCTGGTAACCAAAGACAAGGAAAAAAAAATTATGTTAATAAAATGCTTAGGTGGTTACATTGGATTTCTGATTACACTTAACCATTTTTATATCATGCTTGGAGTAGGAAAATAAGCTCCTTGAAAGAGAGAATTTACTTTCTGCATTTCTATTTTATACTTAGTTGTAATACAACTTTGCTTCTTTTAGTTAGTTACATTTATTTTGTTTAAATAAATCATCTTAATGGTTCATTTGGTTTTTATGTAAAGCTTGTGCTACTGAGGTTTTCTTATGAAGTTGAGATGTTTTTACAGGGTGTATAAACCAAAGATTCTAGTGTTCTCGTATCCTCTCCTTGCCCTATGACCAGATTGAGCACACGTCCCACAGTTCGACCCAGAATGTTACCATCTAAGTTGTACTTAGTGGTTTTTTATCAAGTGATCCTGGTGAACTGGACAGGGATAACTTGTTCATACTTTAGAAGACCTTTGGAAGTACTTCTAGGAAGTGCTTGTTGTACTATATCACATGTTCATACCCCATGGGGGAATTGTAATAAATGTCTAGCATGATAGTGTCTGTAAAAGACTCGGTCTCTTAGACTTTATTTGTCAATCTGAACAGCCCAGGGTGTTTTTTCCCTTGGTTATTATTGGTTGTTGAATAAACGACTGATAATTTCTGAGTTTTTCACTCCATACCTCTAAAGTTGGGGTGGTTGGCTTGCCATTTAGGCCTATTGAGGTTACTAGAGTCTATGTGTCAATATATAAACATGCTAGACATCATGGTCGAGTCATATGAACATGTCTAAGTCCCCCTAGGGTTTTTCAACTTTTTTAAATTTTTTATTTTTTCAGGGTTTTTTTTATTAAAATTTATTTTTTCCAAAACCTAGGCTATTTTTTAATAGTTTAATTGGAAAAATTGATTTTGTAATAAAAGTGAGCCAAATAATCAGTTTCAGTCATGTAGGTGCTCATTTTCAAGCTAAGAGCACCATGTAAACCCATGGTCCCACTTTTTCCTAGTTTTGAGTGATTTTCTATCACTCAGGTCAGAAATCCTGAAAAATCAATTATTGATTATTTTAATTAATAAATTGATGAATAATGGAGCAAATCCAAAATCATAGATCAGTGGATTCTCAACCGATTTCATTGAAATCAGTCAGATCTAAACCAGATTGACTGGATCTGACAAATCCTTGACTGAAGGAGGTGATCAAATCAGATTCAGAGTTGATCTTCAGCATCCTTTATGGGGAATTTCACCCTCCCTCTCTCCTCCACACGTTTTGGCTCATCTAGATGAGTTTTGGTGGATGCTTCAGTCAACAAGTTGAGGTGTCAGTCAGATCAGCTTTCTGATTTACAATTACACTCAGTGAGACTCAGATCTGGCTTAGTTCAGCTTCAGATTTGCATTGATTGACTCTCCATCAGCTGATTTGGTCTATCTCCTTGGGATTTGTGTCCCCCTGGGCTGGATCTCCTAGTTTTTGTATATATCGAAGCATAAGCCTCCTCTTCCAAGATAGTTAGAAATAGGATTGAGGTGTTACTGCTATTGTACTATTGTTATTTTTCATTTGAAATAAAGAGAAGCTTTGGAGGCAAGACGGTGTTATGCCATTGTATGTGTGGATGATCATTGCCATTTTTTACTGAGGTAACCTGTATCTGTGTTCATAATTTGCTGATTGCTTGTGGATTAATTGCTAAGATTGATAATAAGCTTATTATAATCTTGATAGGAAAGGTGTTTTTCAATAATTTTATTGGCCATCTCTTTCCTTTGATGCATGTTTAGAGATCTAGATCCAGCATGTTCTATAAGCTTATATGCATGTTATTCTAAATCTCTGTGTATGTACTAATCGGATCTCACAAGTATTTTGGAAAGTTTTTTTATTTCAGTTGAGGTGCAGGTTCCTAGATTGGAGAGGATGTTGATCTAGTTTACTTCTTCACTCTCTCCAAAAACTTCCAAAGGCATAGTCCCTCAACATTCCACCTGAAAGCTCCACGGTGGATCTTCAAGGCTACCAGCATTTCTCTCCTCCTCTTCCTCCTTCAAAATCAATTCTTTTACCCGGTTACTTTGTTCACGGCTTTGATATTGTTTATATATATCATCTTAAAGTAAATTTAACATAGATCTATCTTCTCAAATCCCATAATCTAGATCTTGTTCTTAAAAGGTTTCATAAGCATTCTAGATCTAGCTTTAGGGAAATCGTCCTTTTTGAATGGAATTTTAAAGAGAATTTGCATCTTGCATGCATTAGATTTATATTTTCTGTTATAAAAAATAAATCTAGAAATCAACACACATCATATTGGCTGCCTAAAAGGCAAGCCAAGATCCCAAGGAAAGCTTGCTTTCCTTGGTTCCCTTTTTACCATTTTTATCTAGTTTTAACTTAGCTTTTTTTGGTTAAAAGTAAGCTGACCCAAAGGTACTTTCAAAATGATTTTGGGCATATTTCAGTCTAATAAGTTTGCTGTTTTTTAGTAGGTGTAACAGAAAAGAGGAGGAGCTACTGTTTGAAAGTGACTTTTGGGCCTTCTGAATCCCCACAAGGGTCTCCCTTTTTGACTGAAATATTTAATTTTTGCACTTTGTAAGCTCTTGGCTTCATTTTGTATAAGATTCAAGAGGCATCATATCAGTTTGCTGATATTGGAACTGCTGGTAATAAAAATAATTTTGAATAGGCTCTTTTGATCCCATTCCCCATCCCCCCTGGGGGGGATTTGCGTCCATGTCATTTTTTGCTTTTCGTTCATCTTTTTTCAGTCTAGCATAGTTTTAATCTGTAGGGTAGCATACTTTGATTTAAAATCAATTCCATATTCCATTTCTATTGTTTTAAAACTAACTTTAATACTTACCCCATGAGCCTCCTTTTGAGCCGAAATGTGCAGAAAGGTTCATGTTAGTCTAATTAGAAAATTGTGGTTTGCTTATCTTTTTATGTTTCATTTGCTATCATCATTTGTTTCAATAACCATAATAAAATCAACCCCTCCTTGATTCCCCAATTGAGGTCCACTTGGACCGAAAGAGGTTCCTGGAGGGTTTTCTTTTTAACAAGAACATCCATCTCAAAATTTACTAAAATTGACAAGACTCCGGTGTGTATGCTCTGCACTTGGCTGCGGTTCATCCGATCATTCAAGCTGTATCAAAACCATTTGAGTGACTAGTATAATTAGGATTCATTCTCCTAAATTGACAAACCATCAGGTGAAAATCCAACACCTAGATCAAACCATTACGGTGGAAAAATACCCAAAGGAAGCCGGAACTTCTGAAAAGTGACCTCAGGACGCCGATCTCTGTCACACCCTAATGGGTGCATTATGAACAATAGCCCCAGAGACTCCATTCAGCCCACATATTCCTTGCGGGTAGCCATGAAGGTTTAGTTTTGGACATACTCCAAGTACTCTCAGGTATATCTGGAATCCACCCCTTCGCCTAATTTTAATCAACTCATATTTCACATTAACTTGAAACATACCAGGAGGAAATTGCAAAACATTCACTCTAAGCACATGCAAGTACATTGATTTTATTTTGACTCCATTTTAAGGCACTAGTTATTTTCTTGCTATATATATATATATATATATATATATTGTGTCTCACCATTGTGCTTTCGTGCACTCATTTTGTATCTTGTCATCTATGGTTGTTTTTGGTTAAATTTCAAACTCCTAAGTAATTCATTCAATTTAACATCACCATACTAAGTAATTAGCCTTAGTAACTTAATAGGGTCTACCCCCCTTGGCTTCGTTAGGAGTTGAGTCTAAACGGAGGAGTCAAGAACAAGGTGACATCCTTGACTCGAGACTTGCCCCCAAGGACACACCGAGTGGCTTGAAGATTTCTGCCATGTGACCTAGGTGTGTGAAAGGTAGCAAAATGTTCCAGCAGGCATGAAAGAAGTTGATAATGAAGCTGTTTGGACCAAGGGCCTTATATTCTTTCATTTGAATGACAGCCATAGGAACCTCCTACAGCATTATAGGTATCATTAGTGTGGTTTTCTGCTCCTAAGAAACCATGGAGGGAATATGAGAGGTGACCTCTTGAATAGATGCGGCTCTATCGTGCTCGTTTTTAGTGACTATATCTTCAAAGTGGGTGACCATTTTGGTTTCGATGTCCTTGTGGCTTTCTAGGAGGCGTCCCTCATTGGTTTTGAGGTTGGTGATGTGGTTGTTCCTATGGTGCCGAATAGTAGATCACTGGAAAAATGAAGTATTGCATTCCCCCTCGTGGAGCAAGTCTATGTGAGATTTATGTTCCCAATAAATCCTCTCATGTTTTGATCGTTCCGTAAGCTGGGTGAGGAGTTGTTGTTTCTGGGCGATGGATTCCTTAGTTTTCCCATGGGTGATGATCTGCTGCTGAAGTTGCTCCATATCTTGTTCCAAAAGGGCCTTTCTTGTGAAAATGTTCCCAACGGTATGTGCGTTCCAGTGCTTGAGATGTAGTTTGAGCAGTTTCATTTTGGTTTGGAATTTATGCATGCATGAAATTCCAGCTACCTACATGTTCTGCCACCATCTTGTAATCATCTCATGGAAGTCTCCATGAGTGAGCCAAAAAAAATTTAACGGGAACGACTTCCTTTTTTTGTCTACATCAATCTTCCAATGAATACATACTGGCCAATGGTCTGAGCCTGTGGAAGGGAGGATGTGTTATCCACTTGAATGGAACTTCTCCGTCTGAGTGCGGACATTCCCTATGTTGGCACACAAAAGGACATTTACGGATTGAAGGTTTCCTAAAACACTATAGATGGGCATATTATGAACTACATTTATCATCTATCCAACTAGTTATTTTTAACTTTAAATGTCAAGTGTTGTATGCGCCTCTTCCTATATGAAACTCGCGTACATACGCGCCTTTTATTAAAGAATATCACGTGTTGTACACGAGTATCGGTAATTGTATCTTGCATACATATTTTTATGTAGGTTCCCCTTAGAGAAACTCAGGTGAAATACGCGAGTTGCCAGTATTAATACCCACATACACCTTCCTTTGACGTTAAAAATAATAAATCGTGATTATCTGAGATTTGTTAAGCCCTTAACTATAACTATCTTAATTGTCTCAACCTCCTCAACTTTCGAAAATTCCTTATTTCACTAAGTATAAATAAAGGCCTTGGGGAGGGTATTAATCAATCATACTTGGAGAGCAATGTTATGCTGGTGGAGTCTATTCAGAAGTCTTTGGAGCAGTGGAACTCAGAATCCTTGGGTTGCAGAGGAGTCCTTGTCTCAGGCATTGGGTTGTAATCTAAACTTATTCACTATTGCTAATAAAGAGAATCCTTTTTCCATATGTGTCCAGAATTTCTTTCATGTATTATGGTTTAATGAATACTTATGATTAAGCACTCTATATATGATTTATCTAACTTGTTTTATATACATGTATCATCTTTCACTTGGAGGATTTGCTTTTTATAGGTGAAGGAGAAGCATCCCTGAAGGCTTTGGAGAAGAAGTAGAGCAGAAGAGGACAAAGCTAGGATCAACCGTCGTGTATCGGGTGAGTCTTTTCTATCCTCTTATTTCCTTTTCTGTACTCTAGAGTTGATTGCCTGCAATTTTTATCAGTATGTTGGTAACCCTAGACCTTTGGTTATAAGGTGTTTATTCCTATACAATATAATTGGTGACTCCGCTGGGGAGCCCAGACTGCTGTAGGTTGTTTCTGTCACCCTTGACCAATTTTTTCCTTGAAGTTTGTGTGTGGTATTTTATCCTAGTTCATGCTTACCATATTGTTTGAAAGCCTTGTGGATTTTTCTTGTTTTTTAAGAAAAATTTTGTACCTATACATCGGTTTCTCTTATACACAATCGCGTACAGAGGCCTGCATACACGGGTTTCTGTATTGGACAGTCATGTATAGTACGCGAGTGGCCCTGGAACATAGTCGCGCACAAGCCTGGAAATAGGGATTTTTAGGCCAGGGTTTTGCTTGTCCCTGTCCTTTGTAATTCATGTTTGTTAGTTGGATTTATTTATGAATACTGTGTAGTTATTCTAAAGGCCTTGGAGACCACACTTTGTTCTTTCTTGTAAAGCCCTTGGGTTTATTTTGTTTGGATTGTCTTATGTTTGCGTTTTGGAGTAGGTTGGCCTATTTGGGTTATAGGTTGAAGTGTCTCTATCCGAATCAGTGATCAGGGTTTTGGGCATTGTTTTCCCAGTCTATCTTTTGATAGTGGTTGGTTTGTCACTTACCTTTGGGGGTTTACAGTGATTTCTTGTCATTGTACACACCCAAGCTAGGTTTTTAGTCTTCCTTTGTTGGTTGATTCTTGGTTGTATTGACCTGTTTACTTTAGTTTGCATATTTTATACAGTTGATTAGATCCAAGTATACTCAAGTTTAGTGCATTTTAGGTGCATAGTCGAGTTTCAGCATTTTTGAAAAGTGAAAAGAAAAACATTTTCAAGCTTTTGCATAAGTAGTTTTCATTTCAGTTTTAAAATATAACCTCAAAAACTACAAAAACATAGTCTTAGTTTCTCTTTATCACTTGCATTTGTTCATCAATCTATATTTACAAAAAGAAAAAGAAGTTTGCTTTAAATAGTAGTAATTTGCTTTGAAAAAATACACCTTTACTTTTTTATTTCTTATCGATTAAAAAAAACATAGTTCATCACTCCATTTCCTTCTGAGTAAGAAAAAGCCCTTTAAAATGAACGCAATAGTTAAAATTTACTAGTAATTTTTGTTTTTAAGGGCCTTTCACCTACTATCTTAGGTTAGACTTGTGGGATAGGAAGTGTAAACTTCCCATAAGTTTTAAAATTTAGACGTAGTGGACCTTTCTTTAGGTAAATCCTTGACTTTATCAATTGTATCTAGGAAGCTCCTCTCAAAAGGGAGTCACGCACGAGGCCGTGTGGAGGCATTGGACTGAGGAGATAACCATCTGATTCCTTGTCAAAATGTAAATCAGGACTTTTACGCATTTGAAGATTCTGTCCTAAATAGAGTTTCAGGCTCAGCTACCCTACCCATGCATACGAGTCATGCTTGGGACTGTCCCCCCAGACTATTGGTCTAGCTAAGGTAGCCTTTAGTCTCTTGAAATTTAGGGTTCATACCTAGGTAAACCGGAAGACTATTTTTGGTTCACCTTGGATGGGCTTGGAAGGTAACTCTTGTTGTAAGTGTAGGAGGGCGATGGGTGATTCCTCCACTTGTGCCTACGAACCACTTCAAGGACGCCAAGTAATCATTCTTCAGCTTTCTTCGGGAAGGCATATCTTTTACCCTTGATTGATTGTTTGAGGCTTTAGGATTTTTTATAGTGTGTGCTCTGTGGTTATGCTTGTGTTTAGTTGGCCTTAGGGTTTGATTTGTTAAATTTTCAATCATGGAGGACCAACCTATAAGAATTTCAAGAAGGTTACGAAACATTCCTCCTCTCATCATATTGAAACCTCCACCTCTACCCCAAAGGCGGAGATTGGACACGGATGGTTCGTTTGAACCGATAGGAGTAAGTGAAGTTCTAGGTGAACCAAAACTTATAGATAACCATTTTGATCTTGATATAGTTGAGATAGAATACTTGCAGACTGATGATTTTGCAAGGAATTTTAACACACCCTTAACTGATTTAAATGATCATGTGATCGTTCAGGTTAGACCTTTTGATTCACCTATTTTAGGTGTCCCTATGGGTAGGATTATGTCTTCTACGAAAGAAATTTCTTTTGTGTTCACCTCAGCCATTCCGGTTGAAGGGATACTACCTACCTCGGAAAGTGCCCCTAGATATAGTATACCTTCTACACCTTTGACTCCAGCGAGCTGGGTGGTCCAACCATCGGTTCACTCAAACCTAGAAGGTACTTCTGGTGATATGGTTACTGGGATTCCTAGTATACCTATTGTTCCTTCTTTCTTTCCATACACTACCCAGAGTGGTTCGGTAGGATCCTTGGCGTTCGTCCAAGGATTTCCTTGGAATCGGGGGCACATTCCCCCATCCACTCCATATGTAGGCCCATCACCTTCGTATGTAGGAGTGCAGTTTGGGAACAATACCTCGTATGGGCAAAGTTTTCAAAGTCCGATTTTGGCCCCGTTTACAAGGTCTCCCTTTTTGTTATTTAGTGGAGGGATACCGGCTCTTGTCTTTTAGACCCCAGTTTCGATTGGGATGGCTCAAAATTCTTATACTGCACTTCCCACACACAATCCTGTGGCTTACAGATGGAATCTGTTTTAGAGTAATCTACCCACTTCGCAACCGATGGCAGGGGGCAACCCCACTTTTACCTATGGGCATTCAGGGGCAGGTCCCTCTAATCCTAAGGACGGCACATTTAGTACCTTGGTTCGACCCAAACTTCCATTCCTGGCAACATTAAACTTGTCAGATTTGTCAAAATTGATGAATGAGCCAGTGAGGCATGACCCCTTGTGGCCACCTGTTCCCACCAAATTGCCATCAGACATCCCTAAATTTGAGGGCAAAGTTAGTGAATATCCTAGGGCTCATGCCACTACATTCCATTTATGGTGTTCTTCGAATTCACTGAATGAAGATTCAGTTAGGTTGAGGCTGTTCCAGAGAACGTTAACAAGTACCATGGCAAAATGGTATATTGAATTGCCTTCTGCTGCTTTCAGTAGTTTCTGGGACTTGACTAGTGCATTTATTAGCCACTTTCAGCTTTCAGTCCGATGTGATTTCGGAACGGACTTGTTATCTACCTTTAGGAAGAACAAGGCTACCCACATCTCGGATCATATCCAAGAGTGGAGGAGGCAAAAGATCCTTATAAAAGCCACTATCCCTCCTGAGTTCCTTTTAGAGTGGTTCCTTAAATCCCTGTTGCCCTACATATCTAAGGACTTATCCACCTCAGGAGTGATGAATGAAGAAGAATCCATTCTCAAGGCCCAGCAATTGGATTTGATTTATTCACAATCTAGGATCTTATATGAGATTATCCCTGAGCCACCGAGGCCTACACACAATGCGGAGAAGCCTAAGCCTGGACCCCATGCCGATGGTGTGGTTGGGTCTATTAACTCTCCCACCATAGAATATTTGGCTAAGCAACTTCATCAGTTGTCTGTTAAGCAATCTACGGTGGAGGCAACAAAGGCAGCCCCCTCCCCCCATAGTGCAAATGTTTTTGCACAAACTTCTTAGAAGGGCAATCAGCAGCCCGGTGGGAAGAAAAAGAGAGGAAAGAAAGGAGAGGGAAACCAAAACAAGCAAAAGCCCCTGAATAATGCTGATGGGGGAAAGAAAGAAAAGAAGAAGGTTAAGTTCCTGTGCAAGTTGTGCCACGAGGACCACCTTACTCACCTTTGTCCCCTTATGGAACAAGCCCAGAAGCTACTTAAAGCTCAACAACCAGCTGTCCTAAAGGATCCTTTTCCCCAAGGACAGAACTCTGCTTCAGCTTCTAATGTAGCAGGGAGCACTCAAAATGTCCCTGACCCAAACTATATCAACATGGTTCGATCTTCGACCTTGTTACAGACAAGGAACAAAAATTATGAGAAAGAGACTTTTGAGAAGGGTAGAGCTGTAGGTGAAACTTCTAACCCTCTCATGATAGAGAAACCTGCTAAAACTATGCCGAAAATACCGAAAGGTGTTTTCAAGAAGACCTTGCATAACCCTAATGCTAGAGCTGCTTCAAATTACTCCGTGGTTGAATATTTAGCCCAAACTCCGTGTGCAATGTCAGCTTTAGAGGTGCTACAGAGTTGTCCCGCTCAGCGGGATGCCCTCTTAGTAGCTTTAGGTAGCATGGACTCATCGAGACTCATGGCAAAATTTCATTTGTCTGATGTTAAAATTCGCCTACCTTACCATGTAGCCTTATCAATAGATGTCATCCATGGTGGAAAGACCATTGGACGGGCAGTTGTTGATGAGGGTGCTTCTACCTGTGTTATGTCCTTGACCTGTTGGAAAGCTCTCGGATCCCTAGAGCTGGTCCCATCAAACACTCTACTTACTGCTTTTGATGGAAGGTCCTTCCATCCACATGGTATCCTGCTGGATTTTGAAATTAAGCTAGCAAGCAAAGCAGTTTCTGTTGAGGTAGAAGTGATTGATGCTACTTTGGACTATAATCTACTTCTGGGAAGAAACTGGACTTATGCGATGTCGGCTATTGTGTCGACTGTTTTTTGTGTAGTGGTTTTTCCACATGAGGGCAAGTTAGTTACTATTGATCAACTTGATTATACTTGAAAGGGTCATTTAGAGTCTAATGAGTCCGCTGTGCCATTGGTTGATCAGGTCAAACCTGCTGCACAGAGCTTGGGGGCGGGAATGTATACATCATTAATGGGCACATTTGATCTTCCAGCCCTGGTTAATTACATTGGTTCTACTTGTGTGGGGAGGTCCATAGCTACGGTTGTTGATAGGACTGATCCTTGGGTTCTCCCATCCCCCCACGAACCAGAGGTGCCCTTATCGGTAGTGGAGGTAGCTTCTCAAGCCATCACTCAAGCCACTATTGATCCCATTCCAAATCCTCTAACAGTCTCAAAAGATCTGAAAGAAGTATATTTTCCCGCATGGGCAGAAAACTCTTCACACTCTATAGATTGTTTAGACATGGTTTTACCTTCTGATGAAGCCATTTTGGAAGCTATGAGTGGATGTGGTAAGATTTGTGAGTATCTTCACCATCGATCCTATTTACTTCTAGAACTAAGTAGAATAGAAAATCAACAGTTTTGTTTAAGACTGTCAAAAGATGTTGATATCCCTATCAATCCCTTACCCAGGGAAGGAATGTTTGCCAAGGGGAATATGGCAAATATTTCCACCACTTTACCTATTAACATCTCTGTAAACCCTGATCTCGTGGAAAACATATACATAGGTGCAAATTTCTCTCCTAAAGAGATTGCTATCTATAGTGCCCTGTTTGAGGAATTTCGCGATGTCTTTGCCTAGTCATATGAGGAGATGTCAGGCATAGATCCATCGATTGTTGAACACTAAATCTGAACATATCCTGATGCCAAACCGGTTCAAAAAATTTTAAGACTTGTTAACCCGCGCAAAGCGGTGGCTATAAAGGCTGGTTTTATATATCCCATAGCTTTGATAGAATGGGTATCCAGCCTTGTTCCTGTCGATAAGAAGCAAGGGACTATTCGCGTCTTTACTGAATTTAGAGATTTGAATAAAGCCTATCCTAAGGATAACTATCCCATGCCATTTATAGACCGGATTATAGATGCTCATGCGGGAAGTGAGGTGTTCTCGTTTATGGATGGTTTCTCCGAATACAATCAAATTCAAATAAAACCAAAAGACCAACATAAAAATTCTTTCATTTGTCCTTGGGGTACCTTCGAGTGCAAGAAAATTCCCTTTGGATTGAAAAATGTTGGGGCAACCTTTCAATGGGCTATGAAATTTTCCTTCCATGATATTAAAGCCATTGTCGAACCATACCTTGATGATCTACCTGCACATTCTCGTAAAAGGATCCAACATCCAGATCATTTATGGTTGATATTTGAAAGATGCAGACATTATAAAATCCACTTGAATCCCCACAAGTGTGTATTCTATGTCGAGTCAGGAAGATTGCTCGGGTCCATTGTCTCTAGGAGAGGCATCTAGGTGGATCCATGAAAAGTTGAGGCCATTATAAATCTACCTCCTCCTCGTTCTATCAGGAAACTTCAAAGCCTGCAAGGAAAATCTAATTTTATTCGACGTTTTATTGTTAACTATGCCAAGATTACTAAGGGTTTCATGTGCCTGCTCAAAAAGGACACCCCATTTGTAAGGGATGAAACTGCACAACTTGCTTTCGAGGCATTGAAAAAAGCTTTGTTGTTGGCACCTTTATTGCGTCTGCCAGATTATTCTAGGGATTTTATATTATATCTGGCAGTGTCTGAGTCGAACATTGGGGTAGTACTAGTCAAGGAGGATGATAATCTTGTAGAGCATGTCATTTATTATCTTAGTCGTGCTTTTTCCGGACCTGAACTTAGATACTCCCACATTGAGAAATTAGCCTTAGTAGTTGTTTATGATGTTTAGAGGTTACGTCACTACATTTTATTGAGGACCACAATAGTAGTGGCGGATGTGAATCCGTTTCAATATGTTTTATCCCAATGAATTATTGGGGGGGAATTTAACAAATGGATAGTCATTCTTCAAGAGTTTGACTTGGATTTTTAGTCCACTAAGTCTAAGAAGTCCTTAGTTTTAGCTGAACTTATAGCAGAATTTCCTACTGAAGAAGATGTAGCTGTCGAAGATGACTCATTCCCAGATGAGCACATCTTCTTGATATCCACCTCTGATCCTTGGTATGGGGATATTTTTATATATCTCTGTACTTTGAAGTATCCTATAGCTTCCTCATGGGAGGAACGACATAAATTATGCCTTCATGCTAAGAACTACCTCATCATAGGAGATACATTATATCGAAGAGGGGTAGATTCCATTTTACATCGATGCCTTACCCATGAGGAGGCAGAGATTGTCTTGAATGATTCCCATAGTGGAGCCTGTGGGGGTCATTTATCTGGGTTAGCAATGGCCCAGAAGATACTATGTGCAGGTGATTTCCAGCCCATGATCTTCAAAGATTGTGTGGAAGCAGTAAAGCATTGTCACCCTTGTCAGCTTTACACCAGGAAAATGCAGTCACATCCTGCTCCATTATTTCCCATTGTCTCGGTAGGCCCCTTCATGAAATGGGGGATTGATTATGTGACATGCAACCCAGCCTCATCTAGGGGGCATAAATACATCATTGTCGTTGTTGACTACTTTACGAAATGGGCAGAGGCAATGCCTACTTTTAAAGTTGACGGGGAAACAACAAATTTCTTCGTATTCAATCCGATTATAACACAGTTTGGTATACCCAAAGTGATTGTCATTGACCATGGCAGTCATTTCCAAAATAGCATGATGACAGAAATGACCACTATGCTCGGGTTTAGACAAGAACATTCATCTTCATACTATCCGCAAGCAAACGGTCAAGTTGAGGCTGTAAACAAGACCTTAAAGAAAATCCTTAAACGTAGAATTGATGCAGCCTGTTCTAACTAGTACATCATGTTATATCCTACTCTTTGGGCCTACCAAACTAACGTAAAAACTGCTACGAGTTTCTCCCCTTTCCAACTTGTTCATGGAGTGGAAGCAGTTACTCCGATTGAGTGTGAAATCCCGTCTCTAAAGATAGTTATTCATGTGTTACTTGATACGACAGAGCTTGAGGAACGTCTAGTACATTTAGAACACCTTGATGAATAGCGTAGAGATGCGTTGACCACTAATCAAGCTCATAAGAATAGGGTCAAAACTCAATATGATAGATCGGTCAAACCTCGGGTTTTTTCTGAGGGGGAACTTGTCTTGCTTTGGGACCAAGACAAAGAACCCCTGGGGGTAGGAAAATTCAAGGCCATGTGGTCAGGACCTTATGTCGTGCTGAAATTATTGAAGAAGGGCACATATGAGTTAGTTGATTTTGATGGGAACAAGCTACCCGAGCCTATAAATGGGCTCGACCTGAAGAAGTACTATGCTTAGGCTTAGCACTTTTTCTTGTATTTTTATTGTATGTATTTTTTATGTACATTAGGTTGTCGGTTTTGTTTTTAATACCATCTGCTGGTTGTTGCAGATGTCTTTTGAAAGGTATATAAGGTTTGCTGACTTTTCCAGTCACCATACTTGTAATCTAGCTTCAGCAGCATGGGTCATTTACTCTCCCTTAGGACAACTAGTTGCCGCAGGAAGTGCTTGTTTAGGTCCTGCTTCTAATAATGTTGCTGAGTATAGGGCTGCAATTGAGCTTCTATGGGATGCTTTGTCACGTGGTATCATCCAGCTCGAGGTTCATTTAGACTCTCAGTTGGTGGTCTCCCAGCTCAATTGAACTTATCAGGTACGAAATCCTATCTTATTACGTCAATTCATGCAAATTCAGTTTTTGAAAAGAAATTTTGAAGTTATTATATTCAATCACATTCCACGGAATCAAAATTTATTGACTGATGCATATGCTAATTATATTTTAGATTGTCATCTAACACATATTTCATAAAAATATATAGCATGTACATGAAAAACACTTGTAAATAAACCGACAACATAAACAATATATATATATATATGTAAAATATATGTCCATAGATAGGTCAAGTATGATCCTTAGATCCCATCATAACAGTATAATATACAAAAATATGTAAAAATGTGGATCGCAGTCCATCAAAATGTCCTAGATCTAAGCAGGACCACCTTGGTCACTTGGACCACCTTAGTCCCCATGGTCTCTTCGTACTCTGGCTTCCTCAGCCTCTTCAGCTTCAGCAACCTCCACAACATCTATGTATACAAGCACCGCTCTGGCCACTCGCCTGAAAAGGTGTAACCAGACCGGTGGGACCCCAACAACGAACTCCTACATGGCGGTCGGGATATGCTCTATCCGCAAGGTGTGAACTCTTTGGGTCAGCCTGGCCAGCTTCCCCTCTAGAACCCTGATCAGCCCTGGATCTTCACCTATGACGGGATGAACAAACATGCATGGATGCCCCTCAGGGCGAACCGGTCCAATATCTGCATTTTGATACATTTATAGGATTAAGACTTGTACATAATATCTATCATTTTAAAATTCATAAAAAAATTTAAAATGTTAAAAGATTAAAAATTGTTTACCTAGCTCTCCCCATGCTCCTCCTAGAGGGAGGACAAGGTCTGGGTCACCTCGAAAATCCATGTCGGCATATGGAAACTGTTCTAGTGCTGGTAGCTATCGCTCGCACCAGATATATAAATCATCATCGTATACACTATGCACTGTGTCTCCTCTTCCTTGACGGAGGAAGATGTCTCCCCATCTACTCAGCCTCGGCTAACATGGAGATCAGACTGGTAGAGGTATGGTGGGGCTCAACCATGGTACTCTCTTGAAGAAGAAGGAAACCAATATGCTAGAATAACCAAAGTTCTTTTTCCTTCCTCTCTTGCAATCATAAAGTTGTCTTTTCATGATAGGGACAACTTCTGAACACCAATCATAGAGGGCACCATGCAAACAATCTACTGCCAACCTCATTTGGTTCCATGTATCCAAATGTAATGAAGAGGATCCTGCAATCCTCACGATGGTGCTCATAAGTACCTGTAGTGTAAAGTCACGGATATGTGCAATAGGGACACAACTCCCTCTCTTTTGGGTACCTGGTGTGCAAAACACATCTATATAGTTCTGGACACTTAAAGGGTCATCGCCTCTGCCGGTGCCCTCTAAGTTGACCAGTGATCCTCGTCATGACAGATCAGTAATGAAATACAAGTCCTCAGTAGTAATCTCCAAAGTTTCACCTTGTAGGTCGAACATCCCCCAATCATGATCCCAATAATTTATCATGAACTCTATTAGGAGGACATTGGCCCACATGGGTGATGTGCAAAAGAACTTTAATAGCCCACTCGTTTGCAATGCATGTATGGTGGGCGCACTTTGGAGCTCTTCTTGGTCCATTGTTTCATGTTCTCGTTCCCTCCATTCCAGCACCATCTTCACACCTAGAAAAACAAGTAATTTGATTCATTAATTTCATATAAAATTTCAATTTTTTTTTACTATATTTAGCTTTTTATCCTTCACGCAGTACACGCGACTATCTAGTTAGACATGTTGCATACTGTACGCACCTGTCTCTATAGACA
The DNA here is from genome assembly GCA_001517045.1 of Pseudotsuga menziesii. Classification (NCBI taxonomy): domain Eukaryota; kingdom Viridiplantae; phylum Streptophyta; class Pinopsida; order Pinales; family Pinaceae; genus Pseudotsuga; species Pseudotsuga menziesii. The sequence goes on along the minus strand of LPNX010319000.1, from coordinate 37,196 downwards.
ACCCACGTACAGAATGAGTGTACGTGAGTCTTTACACTGTGAACCTGCGTATGCGCCATGACATGCTTTAGGATGCTTTTAATTATGAAATTGGGACTCAAAATTAATAATTGCTAGGATCAAAATGAAGAGCTCGGGGTGTAGGCTTACCTGCAACTTATGGAATTTGATTTCGTCCACTAGATTGTCCACAACGATCAAATGAAGGTAGAGGTAAAACCTTGATTTTTATGGCTAAAAGAGTCAAATGGTGAGTTTTGTTTTGATTTTGAACTATTTATAGAAATTTTATTTCTCAAAGTGGGGTTTTCCCTATAGTTTGAAATCTATTTAACTAATACCATATTTCTTTTTGCTTTGAAATAGGTTTTTCATCATTATAAAGTGCTTTTTGCTCCCATAGGGTGGTTTTGTCATTTCCGATACATTTTTGGCATCTATATTCAATCCACATTAACCTTAGCAATCAACATTTTTCCACGGACTATGGTATTATAAACCATTGGTTCCCTGTTTTTACCATTGTTCTTCCATGGATAGGACCCTTTTTTCATGAGTATCTTCCTTTAAAACCTATGATGTTCTTTGATACTCATGCCGCAACTGTTTCAGGTATAGGGGTATCCTTTTAGCTATTTTTCACGCCAAATAGAGCTTCTTTGGAATCTCTTTTTACAAGCTATCCCTTTATAGGACTCCCTGCCCTTATGGAGTTTCTTTAGGCTCAGGTATGACTCCTTCAAAATAGACTTGACTGTCGAGTTAACTCGTCTGTTCAAGCTCATTAAGAATATGTGAATGGGCATGCACATTGGTGGTAGGTTATCTCTTTCTCGGAACATGCGGAATAATACGAGAAAGGATCCCTCTCTTTTCTATTTTTGAATTGAGAAGAGTATTCTCAGGCATAGGTTTATCACTTTTCTGGACCTGAGGGACTAAATTTACGGAAAAGGAACACCTGATTTGAGCTTAGTTTTCTCTTTTTCATGCTCTGGACATAAACATGAAAAAGATTCTGAGTATACTTTGTGTCTTTGTCATGCTCGTTAAACACTTAAGAAAAAAGAAACGAGTTTATTGTTGTAAACCCCATTTCTCGTAATCAAATGGATCTTTCCAAGTGATCTTGCTTTCCTTCACAGTTGTAAAACTCAAGCTATTTTATGTTGTTTTGGAAGGAGCGTTGGGTAGGTGGTAATTTAACCTTTTTTGGACCTCCCTGACTAAGTACAAAAAAGGTTCACCTTTTCTTCTACAGAAGTTAAGAGAGTTCTTCTATGGTATGTTTTATACTTTTTCGGCCTCGGGAGACTAAATTGGACAAAAAAGGACCCCCCTGGAGTCTTCTTTGGAGTTTTCAGACTCTCTAAATGTGAAAACACCAACTGAGCATGTACTAGTTAGGGCTCATTAAATCCACAAATCAGTGACACTATCAAGCATTATTTTCCCATCTCTTCAAGCTTGTTAAAAAATTAAGAGGGATCGGAGTTGACTTTCCTGGACACATTAAAATTTAACAGGGAAGGTAAGGAAGAATTTTTCTCTTGTTTTTAGTAGTGGCAGCATGCCATCCTTGAACATAGCACTCTCTATTTTTTTCGATACCCATGTCTCAGTGTTCACTTTTCGTTCAGCTATTACTTTGAGTTTCCTACTCCTCCTCTTGTCTGTTATACCTAGGGAATCTGATCATGTCTCCTACATATCAGATAAGTCTAGTTGTTCTATCTATGAGTAAAATTCTACCTTGGGTCATCTCTGTGTCGTGCTTATTGTTCAAGGATTCAACCCAATGTTTGATATTTATCTTGATCCCATCATTGTTATATTTGTTATCTATTGTGTCTCCCTTCTTTTACCCAGTTCCTAGTCACTCTTGTGATCCATTGGAAGATCTATTGCCTTCCCTATAACAACATGGTTCCATTTCAATACTTCCTGATGACGAAGACCTAGATTTTTGACGATCGTACCTCAGGATTCACTTTCATCATTGGTGAATTCCTTTGCTTCAGTTGTTAATTATTACTTATTGATTGGAAAACTGTTGAATCCTTTCCATGTTCGACTTCAACCTACCTTTATTCACATGGCTTGGATTGTGCTGGTTCTTTGGGATAGTTTATTAAGACCTTAATTCCTCACCTATGGACTAAGTTACGCAATATTATGTTCTATTCATGTACACAGCTGCCAGATCTTTGAAGACTCATCATTATTGTATATTGTGGCTTCAATCCACCTTTGTAATAAACGTGGTTTAATACCCATATCATATGATGTACTCAAATATTGTAAAGGAGCTAGTGTTCAGGTATATTGAACATAGCATCCTCAGATATGACTTTGTATATGACATTATTATGTATTTGTTTCAAGTACTATCTCTGCTCCATTGGATTTCTGATTTCTCGAAAGATAAAGATTATAACGTATTTCAGCCATCGCTTCCCTCTAACCTCACACATTAGGGGGCATCTATTATCCACTTGAATGGCACTTCTCCATCCGAGTGCTGACATTCCCTATATTGGCACACAAAAGGACATTTATGGATTGAAGGTTGCCTAAAAAACTATAGATGGGCATATTATGAACTACATTTATCATCCATCCAACTGTTTATTTTTACCTTTAAATGTCAAGTGTTGTACATGCCTATTCCTCTATGTAACTCGCATACATATGCACCTTTTATTAAAGCATATAGCATGTTGTATGCGAGTATTGGTAATTGCATCTCGCGTACAGATTTGTACGCAAGTTCCGCTTAGAGCAACTCGCATGTCATACGCAAGTTGCCAGTATTAATACCCGCGTACACCTTCCTTTGACATTAAAAATAATAAATCGTGATTATCTGAGATTTGTTAAGCCCTTAACTATAACTATCTTAATTGGCTGAACCTCCTCAACCCTTGAAATTTCCTTATTTCACTAAGTATAAATAAAGGCCTTGGGGAGGATATTAATCAATCATACTTGGAGAGCAAAGTTATGCTGGTGGAGTCTATTCAGAAGTCTTTGGAGCAGTGGAACTCATAATCCTTTGGTTGCAGAGGAGTCTTTGTCTCAGGTGTTGGGTTGTAATATGAACTCATTCACTATTGTTAATAAAGAGAATCCTTCTTCCATATGTGTCCAGAATATCTTTCATGTATTATGGTTTGATGAATACTTACGATTAAGCACTCTGTATATGATTTATCTAACCTGTTTTATATACATGTATCATCTTGCACTTGGAGGATTTTCTTTTGATAGGTGAAGGAGAAGCATCCCTGAAGGCTTTGGAGAAGAAGCAGAGCAGAAGAGGACAAAGCTAGGATCAACCATCATGTATCGGGTGAGTCTTTTCTATCCTCTTATTTCCTTTTCTGTACTCTAGAGTCGATTGCCTGTAAGTTTTATGAGTATGTTGATAACCCCAGACCTTCAGTTATAAGGTGTTTATTCCCGTACAACAAGATGGTGGCATTGATCTCAATGTTTCGAAGCATGATGTGTTATGAGATGAGGAAGTGGTCTAGCTTGGAGGAAATTTGAGTAGATCTTCCCCTGCAATCATTCCAAGTGTGGGTTCCATTATTGGTGTTGAAATTGACCAGGTTATTATTGTTAATGAACACTTTGAAAATCTTGTCTTCCTCAAATATCAAGCATCTTCCTCCCTGGTTGTCCTGTAATGAGGTAATGAGATTAAAATGACCACCAAGGATATCCATGGGATGAGGTTGATCCAGGAGAATCCACTGAAGAAAATGAAGGAATGAGAACTTTTGATCAAGTAGATGGGGGCCATAGACATTTTTTAGATGACCATTGATGTTGGTGCCAATGGGATGGAAAAGAGTGAAGATGGAATACCGAGAACCTAGTAAATGATCTAGTTCCACTTCAATAGTATTCCAAGAGATAGTGAGACCTCCTAAAGCCCCTAAAGAGTCAAGGGAAATGGACTGGTTGCCTATCCAAAGTCTGGACATTAGGGAGTCCATGTTGGAGCTACTGGATTTGGTTTCTTGTAACATGAGGATGGTTTTTTTTGTCTTGATGGATCTTCTTCTTGATCATTCTATGCTTTCTAGGGATGTTGATGCCTCTTATATTCCAGTAAATTATGTTCAATGGGTAATAGAGGGGTTGAGGGGGAAGAATTCAGTAAGCTAAGAATATTGACTTGACTCCACCAATTTATCTCCGAAATTGGTAATTCTCTAGAGAGCAGTTTTCCTTCCTCTCTTCTTCATGTCCTTGATGTTTTTATTGATTTCTCTGGGGGTGGAGGTTACTACCCCCAACTTCTTGCTGGATTTGCTCGTATGGAGGAGATCTATGTGAATATATAATCTCTTTGGGGCGATGTTTTGGAGATTATTATTATTGCATGCATCCTCCAAGCCTATGATATCCAGATCTCCTAGATCTATGTTGCCCATTTCCTCATCCATGATGACATCTTCTTCTTGCAATATTGGGAGAGAATCACAATCATGATCTTCCTTTGAGGCTACATGGGTTGGCATTGTCAAATTGGGCTTGGTTGTTTGGTTGGATTTTTGAATATTCTTTCCTTTTTTATTCTCCTAGGGGGGTTTCTTTGGGGCTTGGTGAGCGTTTGAGGTTGCATGATTTGGTTCCTCCAGATGTGAATCAAGAACCCCAAAGATTTTGCCAGTCGAATGGTTTGAATATTTACTTACCGAAGGGTTTTTCCTTCCCTATTTCTTTTTTCCAATGACCTTCCTAAAGCCGTCTTCATCTGTAGTTGTGGTTGGCGCCGTGGGTATTTCGTTCTTGGGACAGTCCCGATATAGATGACCGTGTTGATGACATTTTTGGCATCTAAAGGGAACGTGTTCATAGTCGAGCGGTTGAATCCATTATGTGTCCTCATGTGCTAGAATGATGGATTCTGGTAGGGTTTTAGCAATACGTATATAAACACAAATGCGAGCATATGATGTGTAACTTTTTTGTTTGGTTTGGTCGGGCACTTTGGAAAACTCTCCCATTGCATTTCCAATGTGTGTTTCCTCATCCCAATAGTCCTAGGGAAGTGAGTAGTGATGGACCTAGAATGGGGCCCAGGCAAAGTTTTCCAGATCGGAATTGAAGTGCTCCACCCAGTTCCTGAGAAAGAGACCGGCAGAGTTGAAGAAATAGGGCCCTCTTTCAAGCACGTAATCTCTATCCTCCAATAGAGTTAAAATGATTGTGAAGAATCCTTTTGAGCCTAGTTGTATGTCAAAGTGAGCCTTGGGTTTCCATTTGGAAGAGATCTAGTGGAGTAGAGACCTTTCAGTTGGCCATATTCCCATTAATTTTCTGATGAGGACATAGGTTTTCATGTAATCTATGTGTGTGTTGATCCATGAGGGGGGTAAGTTTATTCTGGTATTTTCAATAGACATTCCAATGAAGGTATTGGTGTGTGACTTAGCATCATATTGTAGAATATTTTCCTATTCCTTCATAGTCCTGATGTCATCAGACAGCAATGTGCCTTTAGAGAGCGGGATGTTCGGGCTAGTAGTAGAGTCCAGGGGTTGCAAAGAGTTGGTCACGGGCAGCTAGAGGGGGGATCCTGATGCTCCCCTTGGGGTGGTGACCATGGGAAAAGACATAGAATGGGTGAGAAAGCAGCAGCGAGGTAGAAAGGGTGGTTACCGAGAAGCCATTGAACGTTGTTCAAAAAACCTAGATCAATCCAACCATCTAGCATAGAAAATATGATCGTCTTATCACTCCTTCAAGACACTCTTGGGTTTCCCTCACTGTATCACTAGAAAAAATAATAGAATCTATCAACATTTCCCATAGTGAGATAACCAGTTTGAGAAAATATAAGGCTTGAATGAGACAACATTATGGAACTGGTATATCCATAGAGGATATAAAAAACCTCAATATCAAATAATCCCAATTGTGGAGCAAATTTATAGATTCGAGAATAGGACAACCTCCAGATGTGAGGAAAAGATGAGTTTGCATGGACTAGTGTAATTACCAGCCATGGAGAGAAAACTTGAGGAAGAGATGGTTCATGGTTTTTGACAAGCCTCCATGCAACAATGTTGAGGTCCCACAGTATTTTCTTAGGAAACTATGGGCTGAGTTGGTGTTACAGTTCCATGTTAACTACTTCGACATCACCAATTTCTATGGTGTCGGTTTTGTCTCATCCCAAGATCGACCTCGCGCCCACTGAAACCCACTCAAAGGATCTCCTGAGCCTAGGCGAGAGCCAAACCTGCTTCCTCAACCCCCTAGGTTAGGTAGAGGGCTAGATGATATCCATGAGTCTGTTAGAATTAACACATGGCACCTTCTCAGGCATACCACATTTGTGGTTATGTCCTTGCAAAGCGAGTAGGACCACCCCAAGAGACACACTTCTACACGATCTACTGGTAGTAGGTGAGGGAGAGAAGGTACAGATGGTAGCCAAGATGATCCATCGAGCTTGACGGGACCAATGCCACATCATTGTTCTTGTTGTGGGAATCCATTTTAGGTTCCCATGTAGGAGCATGCCACACAGAGATACCTACACCAGGTTAGTTATTATTTTACTTAATGTTCATGTATTGATTATACGTTATGCAATCTCATAATCTATAATAAATTTAACTTAGAATCATATGTTGATGACTTGATTTTTTTAATGTGCAACTATTCAGTGTTCAGTCTCCAACACTTGGGTGGGAGGATGTTGGTTACTTTAACTTAGATGGATCCATGGCAGTTGCAGAGGACATCGTGGCACCATACACATAGGTATTTTTCTTTCAGTAATTAAATTTAATGTTAGTAGTTAATCTTGTCATCCAATGTAGTTAATATTTAGTAATTGAATATAAATATTTTTTGAGCAAATGAACAAGTTTTCATAGGATTGAGTGACCATCCATCCCCACTGGGGATTAGCAGATCCTCTCGTGAGTAAGTATCTTGTAATAAAGTACAAATTTAATTTCAATTTTGACGTCTTAGATTTGTATAGTTATATTGTTTATGTACTAATATATGAGGCCATGAATGTGTATGCACATCTAAGTACATAGACACGTCAGAGTCACTGTCTCTCCATAGACTACCTTTTCCCAATCATATATGCCAGGTGTATCCCCTGGCATACATGTCCCTTTCCGT
>LPNX010319000.1:0-30003 GCA_001517045.1 Pseudotsuga menziesii | reverse complement strand
CTCTGACCATGATACACTATCCATCCACATTCACCCATCCCTCCACCCAATCCTAGACCTCATCCCCCTCCCTCATCCCAGACCTCATCCCCCTCCCCCATATTCCCCCACCACCCTCATTTCCTCTTCGAGGGTGGCCCATTCCATTCTATAGCTAGTTGGCGTTTATCATCGTACATCACCACTTCTCCCACTCTATTCCATGCCCTCTCCCACTATGCCCCCTAGTGTTGTAGCCAACGTCGATGTGGCTATATCCTTCGCTATTCCATCCACCCTAGCATCAGAGCAAGTTGTCCAGCACACTGCTCCACCTGCCACCCCCGAGGACCAACCGATTGCTCCACCTACGAGCCCCCATGACCAACATGTTGTGTTCACGATTAGATTGATTAGTTTATGAAAATAGCATGCAATATTAACGAAAATTAACATAGGTAGTAAATTGTATGAGTTATCTTACTGTTTAAATGTTTTAGGGTGCCATTGCAGAGAGACTTGGATCATGGAGGAGGGTATCTCGTTCACCAGTTATGGTCTTGTCTCAGGTGAGCTATTTAAAATTTGAAAATGTAATTTTGATTTTCAAATTGTGTTTTATACTTGTATAATTGCATGTAGGAGTTGACATTAAATTGTTGTCATTTCAGAGCCCAAGGGGAGGTGGTCAAACCGACCGTAAGAACCAAGCTTCCTCTAACTCGAAGAAGAGAAAGCTCGATTTTGGAGGTGCACCTGGTAACTCCGAGGGTGGGAAGGATGATTGAGAGACCCTCCTATGTACATTAGCCATGATGTGGCATTTTGGCACGAGTTGCCATATTTTGTATAGGGAATGAGTTGCCATATTTTGTATATGGCACGAGTTTCCATTGTATAGACATTGGGAATGATGATCCATTTTTCACTACTATTGTATATGATTTGAAATTTGTGTATATTAATATATCATTTTTCACTTGTTTATATTATTTTTCCTTTTATTACATATTTACATACATTATGTCGAATGCAGTAGTAGTTTATAGTTGATGCGCTTGCAATAATTATTGTTGACGAAGCAATAAAATCTGTATGTTCACAATAAAATGCATAAAAAATTTAACACTGTAGGTTAGTTAACAAAAAAACACCTGATTGAATAGAAATTTCATAGTATTGATGAGCTGAGAATCATATTGAGCATGGCTATTGTTGGCTTTTATTTGTTACATCTACTTGGAAAACATTGATTTTGATAAATTCGGCAATTCATATCATTTGAAGATGAAGTTGACATTGCTTACTCTCACTGAATACATACATATTCATTATGCTATGTTGAGAACTTGCAATGTTAATGATCTATTTTACTTGTTGCAATTTTAACGATTTAAGCGTTAGCATGCATAACCTAGGGTTTAGAATCAATGATGAAACCCTAAACCTAAGAGGGAAACCTTAACACCAACCCTACCTAACCACCTCTTATGGACTTTTATAAAGTACATTTTTTTTGTATATGAGCATGCCTAGGATTCTGGTCATATGTCACATATTCTTACAGACTAATCAAATGAAATACTTCAAAGTTTAAGCATGGATTAATTCACAAAAGCTACAGTTAGATATTCATGAGAACTCCTTTTATAAACCATAGTGAAATAAGTAAAATGTATCTCATCTTCATCTTACATGTGTTTTGGACTTTCCTTGTCCATATCAATAGGCCTTCTACTCCATTTTCTAACCTTTAGTAACACTAGGATTGTCTATCAAACTAGACTGTAATACTACCTATTAGGCAGCCATAAGACACACCTAAACCATTCTATTCTAGCCTAACCCTTGCTAAAACCATTTCCCTAGACTCCTACCTTTCCCTTTCTCTAAATCAAGGATTATTCCTTTCATTTCCACACTACTTAGACCCCCATGGATATCCCTATATCTCTGACTGTAATATCCATTTTGGACACCCCTAGAACACAACTAACTCACCCTAAGCTACCCTAACTTCTTGACTATAATATCATATTTAGGGCAGCCCTAATAGCCTTCTTACCCGCCTATCATAGCTTAAGGTCACTTCCTTGCCTTCCTATCTTACCCACTTACTAACGCCTCACCTCAAATTTGTCCATAACCCAATTTAAAGTGGTACAAAGACACCCTAAAGGAACTGTATCTAAACAATCATTCCTGTCCATACTTAAACAAAATTGACAGTGGTATATAAACATCCATAACTTGGCAAAATACTAGAGAAGGCCTTGATATGCTTGCAATTCATTATGTCATCATTGCAATTCATTGTGTCATCAAATCCAAGTGAACATACTTCTTATCATTCCTACTTGACTGGAAATTACATCTTGGACTGTCATAAGACATTTTACTTGACTAGAAATTACATCTTGGACTGTCATAATATATTTTACTTGAATAGAAATTTGATTTGTTTTAAGAGTCCCATTGTCTTGGAAACTTGGCACTTATAATTTTTTTTATCATTGATGTTTACTTAAAAGATTGTACCTTTGCCTTGGCAAGCTAAAAAGTGAAATATAGGACTGTCATAATGCTAAATGATTTACTGGAAATACTTTTGTTTTGACTAGACCTTTCACTAATTCAAAGTGCCATTTCAACTCTTTTTTATCATTAGTACTTGCATTTGGGATTGTACGCTCATTTTGGCAAGTTGGAAATTAGTGTTTTGGACAGTCATAATCATTTTGACAGTCCTAGCTCAATGAAGAGTGTATTGGTTTGGGTCTATATCAATCTATGTCGGTTGCAAAACAGGTTGACATTGTACAATATGATGATAATGTCCCATCAACACCACTAACATGCTTCAACCACATGCATAATTGAAAGGAAAACATCCCACAATGATAATGTCCCATAAAAATTGTCCTTCCTTGATAAATAAAAAAATGAAACAAGTTCATTAATATGTGTCTTCTATAAAATACACATCATCCCTTTTGATCCTTCCTTTGGTAGCGACATGTTCTCTTTGGGTAGAAAGTCGCATGAAAATTTCATAGTATTAATGAGCTAAGAATCATATTAAAACATGATTGTTGTTGGCTTGCATTTGTTACATCTACTTGGCAAACATTGATTGTTGCAATTTTAACGATTTAAGGGTTAGCATTCATAACCTAGGGTTTAGAATCAATGAGGAAAACCTATCCCTAAGTGAAGTTTAAAGGTTAGCACGTATAACCTAGGCTTTGTCATCAGTGAGGAAACCCTATCCCTAAGTGAAGTTTAAAGGTTAGCGCGCATAACCTAGGCTTTATCATCAATGAGGAAATCGTAACCCAAATGGTGTTTTGGGGTTAGCATGCATAACCTAGGGTTTAGAATCAATGATGAAACCCTAAACCTAGGAGGGAAACCCTAACACCAACCCTACCTAACCGTATTTTCTGGCCTCTTATAAAGTACCTTTTTTTTGTATATGAGCATGCCTAGGATTGTAGTCATATGTCACATATTCTTTATAGACTCACTTCCTTTCCTTCCTATCTTACCCAATCACTAACACCTCACCTAAAATTTGTCCATAAACCAATTTAAAGTGGCACAAAGACACTCTAAAGGGATTTTATCTAAACAATCATTCCCAACCATACTTAAACAAATTTGATAGTGGTATATAAACATCCATAACTTGGAAAAATACTAGAAAATGCCTTGAATTGCTTGCAAGTCATTGTGTCATCAAAATCCAAGTGAATATATTTCTTATCATTCCTACTTATCATCCCTATTGATCCTTCCTTTGGTAGTGACATGTTCTCTTTGGGTGTACAATCATGGTCGGAAGGGTCATTTTGGCTAGTGAGTTCCTTTTATTTCAGAGGATCTTTCTTAGTCATCATCTTAATGGCCTACACAAGTGCATGATAACGTCAACATGTCTATCCTAGGATGATTCCTCAAACCCTAGGTTTTTGACTATCACATCAACACAAGGACCAAGACCACCATGGAAATCAACTAAACTTAAAAAAATGTGCTTATAAGCAAGGCATCAAAAGAATATCAAGACTTATCAAGTTAAGTTTTCCATGGTCTTTTCCTAACCTCCATGTATCACACAAGAATGGGACTGCAATATCACTAAAGACGTTAGCTCTTTTCTTTGTATATTATATAGGGTTGGAACCTTAATTATACCTCCTTTTTGCTTCAAGATATTTGTTAAATCACTTAAAAAATTGAGCCCAAAGTTTTCCCAAATTAGAACTCATAACCAATTCTAGAATATACCTGATCTTGAAGATAATATAAGTTGAAATTCAAATCTGCTAGTACACAATATTTGGACAACAAGAAAAATTCAGATATCACCAAACATTTTATGGTTGAAAATATGGTCAAACATTTTATGGTTAAAAAATAAATAATTAGTAGGATTCACCAAGGCTTCTACACTTTAAGAAATTATGATCCTTAAAATTTTCCATGCTTAGGCTTAAACAAGTGGTTTTAGTAGAGTAGTAATATTTGATGATTGTAATGTCCAAATTGAATAACATAAGTGTGATTGGATGAAAAATGAAGTCACTAGGCCATGAAAACATGGTAGAGAGAGCCCACTAGAGGTAATGGCATTCCAGGAGACCAACGGATTCGACGGCTCGTCAATCTGACCTCCGGTTGCCGAGTTATGTGGAGTTGAAAATTGCATGAAAATGTCATTCAGGGACGCTTGGTCACTCTCGGTCTGGGAACAAAAAAAAAATTGAGCAAAAATATTGCATGTTGTTGGCTCCGATAGGTGTGTATGGACTCTGATATGGGAGCACAACAAATACTAGCACAGTGGAGGGTTTTACAGAGTTGACCCACCAATGCGAGAGTTGCGTTGAAGGAAACTGAGCAAACCCCTAGTTTACAAAACCAATGCACAAAAAAGTCACTAGGCCATGCAAACATGGTGGAGAGGGCCCACTAAAGGTAATGACATGCCAAGAGACCAATGGATTCGACAGATCATCGAATTCCTCTTGTTGCTGAGTTATGTTGAGTTGAAAGTCACATGAAAATGTCCAGTTGAAAGTCGCATAAAACTGTTGTTTAGGGACACTTCGTCACTCTATTATTAGATAAATCTACTCAATCAGAATTAATCTAGATCTCCCTAGTCCAAGTAGATCTAGAAAAAATCAAATACAGAATACAACCTACTTTCCTAGATCAATAAAAAATGAAAAGACACAGATAGATCACTTACCTGATATTCACATATCCTCTTTTCTCTGTTGATCCAAGCTCCATAATCCTCATATCTATAGCTGAAAAATCCTGTAAAGCATGTGCAAACAAGTAAATAGCATATGCATATCCAAACATATAATTGATCTAAGCTAACAATTAAGGAAGAAAACTATAAACATTATCAACATAATAACGTTTATGGAAAGAGATTTTTATTAATGTAATCAGGGGATATACATAGAATTACATAAAAAAAGAACATTACAACCTAGTCTTAATGCTGCAATCTTCCATCCAACAATCCAAGCCAAATCTAAGCCTCCAAAGTAAGATAGTAAGCCACCTAGAAATTCCACCAGCATAAAAGTACCATAGACCTTCCTCTCCTCCAAATGGAGAGAGGGTTTAATTTATAAGGCTAAAGGGATAGAGTAGGTTGAGAATTAGGAGGAGGAGTCTAAGGTATTCCCTATAGGTTAGGAAATGAAATGCCACCTCACCTAGATAATAGGGATAGACATCCACCTCATCCACCTTTGATAAAGGGTATTGAATCTTTGTTTTTTGCCCTCGAAACAGCACCGATGCACTTTCCAAAAAGGGAAAAAGTGTCATCGGTGCTCCTAGCAGTGGGAGATAGAGATTCGGCATTGGCACACCTAGCATGAAGGGAAAAACCACCTTCAGCACTCCTAAAATGAAGGAAAAGACCACCGACCTTCCTAGAGAGGGAAAAAAGTAGGAAAATCTCAATCTCAGTCAACTTTAACATAGAGAAATTTGGGGATTAAGAAAAGGGTTAACACATGGATCAAGAGCGCAAGATTTCGATGTAACACACTCTTGGTCTGGGAGCGAAAAACGAAATAGAGCAGCAATATTGCATGTTGTTGGCTCTGATGGGTGTGTATGGCCAATGCTGATATGGGAACACTACCAAGAGTGGCACGGTGGAGTGTTTTACAGAGTTGACCCACCAATGCGAGAGTTGCATTGAAGGAAACTAAGAGAAACCCTAGTTTAAAAGAATGATGCACAATTAAGTCACTAGGCCATGAAAACATGGTGGAGATGATCCACTATGGGTAATGGCATGCCAGGAGGCCAACGGATTCAACGTATTGTCGATTCGACCTCCGGTTTTCGAGTTATGTCGAGGTTAAATTCGCATGAAAATATGATCCATGCAACACTGGAAACAGTGCACTGGCCCTGCAAAACCCTATGTTTATTTTTCAAAGGTGGCGTACCCATGACCGCTATGCCAAACACACCTACAGGTGCCAATAGAATCAGAAAACACCCCCCGAATTTTTTCAACCTCGACCTTGAATTGGCCAAGCATCCGTGAATGGCTTTTGCGAGCCTACTGCAACTCACCATAGAACGTTAACCGAGGATTCGATGAATGAATTGTCAGTTCTGTTGGGATTGTGGCATGGGATTATGACCAATATGGTCTCCCACCCAAGTCCGCACATCCCAGGAATGCCTTTAGGACAAATTTTGAAAACTAGGGTTTCACCCTAGTGGGGTCCATGCAACCCTAGAAATGGTGCACCGACCCTACAAAACCCTGTGTCGGGAAGTCGTGGGTGGTATGCCCATGGAGGCCATGCCCAAACACACCTGCATGAGCTGATGGATTTGGAAATCTCTGCCCAATTTGGTATGGGGATCACGACCTTGAATTGGCCCAGGCATCCCTGAATGGCTTTTGAAGGCCTATTGCAACTCACCATAGAATGTTTACTGGGGATATGATGGACAGAAATTTTGGTTATTTTGGGATCATGGCACATGATTATAGCCAGGGTGCCCTCCCACCTGACTCTACACAATCTAGGCATGCCTGCAGGCCATATTTTGAAAACTAGGGTTTCACCCAAGTGGAGTGTAAGCACAATTACCCAATATCATTCAATATAGCCATCTCGATCCTCTCTATTGCTAATTTCCTCCATCAATATCTTGTGCTCTAAATGAGGAAATAAGTAGTGTACCTTGGTTGAGTTCTTGTTTAACATTTTTTTTAGATGGATGTTCGTACCAACAATCAAGTTTGAGATGTGATAGACCACGGAACCTGGTCTCTAATCCATGAATACATGCCCACTAGTTCTTCTTGATTTCCCATATAGTGTAATATATTCACCCTCAACCACCATCGAGCCATTAGGAAATTAATTTCCCTTGTAACACCCCGGTTTCGACCCCATTTGCATTAAAAGATACATGATGTATATATTGTAATTAATCATGGTGAGGAGCTAAAGGCAAAAGCCCCACCATTGATTTGGTTGTGTATGTTTCGGCAATAGGGATAGTTGCCGATGGTAGATTGTGCTATTCGACACATTATAGTTTGTCATCATGTAAATACGCACATCAAATAAAATAAACCTACAGCTGCTAGGATAGTGCAACATTAAAAATGAAAAGGGCATGATTCTGAAGGATAAGGGTGGGGGATGTCAAACCTTAGTCTATGGGGGGGAACCCATGTGTTACCACCTTGTTTGATTTTCCATCTTCCCTTGTCTCATCCAACCACTTTAATGTCTTGTTGGGTAGTTGAGGCAGTTATGGCTGGGAGTGGAGTGTGGCAGGACTGTCAGTCCTTGCCCACGTGTACACTCCACCAGCAAGTTGATCTCACGTTGGAAGCAACCTCCACTGCCATTCTCTCCACGACTCCACTCTTTCCCTGGTCGGTTTTCACTCTCACGCAGGGACATGCAGGAGGAGGCCAGTTAACCTTCCTCATGCATGGAGTTGGTGTTTTTGTCTCCACCATTGTCGGACTGTGAAGAATCGCTGTGGGACCTCTTTTGTTGTTGATGGACTGTTGTTTTCTGTTTTGCTGGTCGCGTCCTTTCCCCTCACGCGCAGAGTGATGGAGAATCGGTTATTTTCCCATCTCTGTTTGTGTAACTTTATTTAGCATTTGCATTGAGGAATTGCATGCTATGAGCTCTTGGATGTTGGACGACTACTGATTTCCACATCCGTTGGCTGAGTTTTTCCCTTGTCTGTGCTGGGATTTTTCCTTCTTCCTCAAATACGAATTGTTTTTCATTGTGGGGTTGTGGCTGTTGATGTACCCTGGTTTTGGGTTGTTGTTGAGTTGTTTTGGCCATGCTAGGGCAAAGAACAACCCTGAGTTGTCTTGTGGATCTGAACTGTGATTCACCTGTTGGGTGGGATTGTCACCTGGTTGTCTTTGCCTTCTTCACAGAGCTGTGAATGGGTTGTTTTTCTGCGGTATGCAGTGGTTGGTCTTCGGACTGTTGTGAGTGGGATTAGAGGCTGGGTATGCATGAGAAGACTAGTGTTGAGGCTGCCAGCTTGGCATTTAGCCTATCCTAGCTCCTTGACGACCTGGTGAACCCTACTGTGTGGGTTTGGCTGTTTGGAAAACCTTGGCTATGTGTAAGCCTGCATTGACCCTTATTCCTTGAGGAATGATGCCCAGCTCAAGGGTGGCAGTGTTGCTGAGAGATTGATGAGCATGCTGGCCTAGGGTTGGGTGGAACGTTGCAGCGATGTAACTGGTTGCGGGGCGAGTTCTTCATTAAAAGATAAGTACTCATGACTGTTTCATCTCTACAATTATATCTACTATTTCATGAGAATGATGAACATGCTAAATGCTGGAATGTATATGTTTGCTTTTTCTGAATGTTGAGTAACCATGCATCCTTGTATGTTTTATGCATCTTAGTATGTATTATGTTAAGCATTTTATTTCAGCATTCATGTCTGATCATGTTCATGGGGCTGTTTTCCTGTATGCTTTGCGTTAGTAGCATCCTTCTCACCGGTCGGAGGGTCAGGGATGTTACATCCTTCATTATCAATCAATGATCAGTTCAATATTTGCTTACCTCAAATGCATCATTCCAACCAATAATATGTGCCCCATTCATTGTCTTTCGGGGAAAAACTGCATATATGTGTCCTAATTGTACAAGATCTACGATATGGTCATAGTCTGTCAAAATTGTTGACCGACCCTCCTCTAAGTGGGTTGTTTCACCGACTACACGTGGGTCTACTTCAAGTGACACATGATCCCAAGCATCAACCCAATCCATGCATTTCCATTCATCCCATTCATCACTACTACAAGGGCTACAAAAGCAAGCATGTTTCCGTGTCCATATTTCAAATAGGGGGTTGTTTGAGCTTTGAATTGAATAAAATCCACATGTTCCTTGTACTGTGCTGGAACTATAGGAACAAGATCGATCTATGTCAACCACATGCCAAAAATTCTTGACTATCCTTCCTACCCCTGTTGATGTATGTTGCACTTTAGTTCAGTCTGACATTGTTTCAGAGCACCATTGAACTATGGATTCTGCATCTTCGATATGGGGGTTTTTGGTCAACCTCATCTCCTCCCTTCATAGTGATGTCTTGATGCATGCACCAGCCCCGTCATTCTCACCTTCACTGTGCTTGGTCTCAAAGTAGTTCCATATATGCGGCACATTATAAGTCTTATGTAACATACTCATCCATTGGAAGACTCGGGAATTTTTGAACTAGCCTGCACAACCATTTGACCATATCCAATGCTGAAACATATGTATATCTCCCTCCTTTAGCTGATCATAGAAAATTCAAAAACAATGTTGCACATAATGCAAATCATGGCATCTATCATCACTTATGTAAAAGTTTTTCTCCTTCTGTATTATCCTATTGTTAATGCTTCTCTTAGGGCCATGCCGATACATAATATGTACCATGATGCTGACTTGGTCGAAATGGTAGTATTGACTCTGAATTTTAGTTTGTGGATGAAGGGTGTAGTTTTATGCAATATCCACAATTGACAATATGGTCCCAATGGGAAAGCTATCCATTCATTTTCTCTACTACTCATCCTGCCATCGCGCTACATGCACATGTTGAACATACTACTCGGTTTTCTTGTAGAACTCCATCAAAAAATCACATACCCGTACCTATTTCCATGAAAACAAGGGTTGTATAAGAACGTGACCTCTAAAGACTATATATGTAGAAACTGAACATGTAAGAGGAAAAATTTGCAATAATCATTTCCACTTATGACTTCACCAATGCAATATTTTTACTTTCCTTCACACTATATGATTAATAGGTTACGTACTTGAAGCTCTGCATCTCGATGCTCATATTTCCAAATTGATTCTCGTCGCTTCCATGAATGCAACTGTTCAAATGATCAAACCCACTACACCTAGAACAATTCCCATATAGACATGATTTTCCATATTATTTTTGTCCTTCATGCCTTGGGCACATGATGCTGACTCTAAAATATCTCGATGCATTCAGTGGTATTACAGATTCATTGCAGCCCTGCTCAAGGTTAGTATGTAAATCACAAAACATATGTTTAGTCATAAAAATATTCATATTCTACACGGTATCTACAACATCATGTGTTTCGATCAATGAATATATGAACATACCATGGTTTACATTTCTCAAAGGACCTTTGTCCCAGGTTCAATTGTGTGTGCTCATTCCTGAATCTCTCATAGAGTTCAGTCTGTGTTGTGTCAAGGAAGTGTTTGATGTGGGGTTCGCGTTTAGTAGAACCTTTTCTTAGCTTTAACACATCTCTTTTGTTAGATGAAGGTCTGGTATGATCATGCCAGAACTTTTGTACTAAGTCCTTAACAACACTAATTAGCTTCATATCTCGACAAGGAAACCTGCCGACAAAAGACCAACAATATTTTCCACCTGGAGTCTGAATAGTTTCTCTTATAACAGAGTACGTCTCAATATTTTTTCTATTTAATTTAATTATGTGAGAAGTGTGTGAAAGGAGGCGATGTTGCCATGTGGACTTTCTTACAACTGATTCTAATAACACACGATGAACCACACAAAGATATTTAGTACAAGACGTCTTCCCAATCGCATTAAAAGCAGATTGGAGATTTCTAACAATATGGTTGTTAGCCTTTGAACTTCTAACCATATTTATGCCTAGAATTCTCCTAACAACAACTAAACAATTTGACTTTAACAAACATAGTAATAATTCAAATTTACCTGCATCACCTTTGGATTCAAAATATTCCTTCATTAATTTTCTACATTGCCAATCGATAGTGCGTTTGGGAAACATACCTTCAAGGCATGACATACAAATTTCATCCACATGGATACATCTAGGAGTGCTTTTTATTGCAGTAGAAATTCGAGGTAAGGAAGGTGGACATGAGATACGGATCCCAGGGCTTCTTTGTTATGGTGCTTCATTCACATTTCGGTCCATATTGGGAGTGTTCTCGACATGGTTCTGGTCTTCTTAAATAGATTGAAAATTAGTCATTGCTCCTAGGTCCAATGCTTGATACTCGACATCTCTCAATATACCTATGTCTTCAAGAGCTTAAACATGGCTCGTTAATGGATTGTTGGTTGGAAATTGTGTTGATGTTGAAACTTGAGTTGGGTTCGTTGGACGCAACCGCTTCACCCATGGTTCTGAAGTAGAGGTTGTTATGTCATCAACTCTGTGAGGATCAGTTGCAGTATCGGTGGAAATTTTTGGACCATGTCTCACTCTCTCCATTGCCTCTCCATTGCCAACCTGGCCTTTTCCCTTACCTCATTTTTCTTTTCAACGAGCATATTCCTTCTAGTTTTTCTTGCTCTGTTACATAAGTTTCCCATCTCCAAATGTTTCCTTATCAAAACTATGAGTTCTACCTATGCATAAGAAGCAACAAACAAGATATTAGTTCCATTATATAAGAAACATGATGTGCTCCAACAAAATTAACTAAATTACAGATATGTTAGTATGGTAATTATTGGCATTGATACATAAACACTGATTAAAGGTTTCTATTTAAGTTTGAACTAAAGTTTCATTTCTATACTCTATTTGAGTCAAGTAAATAGAGTCAATTTTGCAGGCATTACAACTATAGGATTATGACTTCCTTTGTGTTCAAAAAGTATTGGAAGTTAAAAGAAGATGAGTGAAATATTGTTCATTTCCAACACCTTCGGATGAGATGGAATTACACGTAATATGCCACATTAGTTGTGAAGGAAGACACAAGTTGGTGTTTGGATGTCTTGGGAATAAATTGAATAAACTAGACTCATTAAGTTACAATTTTACTATTAAGAGAACAAATTGAGTAATTGCAAATTGAAGAGTCTCAATAGAGAACCTCATTTATTCCATCCTTGTGGGAAATTGAAATATATTCGTGTGCAAATGATTATTGGTCTACATTGAATACTTCATCTTGTATAGAGAATATGGACAACTTGGTGAACTACTCAATATGGACCCTTTCCCATGATTACTTCAAAGGTTTTTTTTTTTTTTAAATTGAAGAGTCTTAAGAGATAACTTCATATATGCCATCATTGTGTGAAATCAAAATATATTTATGTGCAAATGTACATTAGTTAACATTGCATACTTCATATTGTATGGAGAATATGAGACTTGTTTAGATGTGAAGTTGGGAATTATTGTTGTGAAATTAAATGTTGTCTATGCGAAAGATATTGTTGTAGGCATATGATAAAACATAAATCAATGAAATGATCTGAAAGCTTGTGAATGAAAACAATTATTTGCAATCCACCATACCTATTCAAAATGATCTCTTCTTGTAATGAAAACTTGTGTTTGAATGTATCCACTAACTTCTAATACCATTGATTATGTTTGTTAGATTCCAAGAGTGATCTTCCATCCAACATATCAAAGCGTGGTGATTGAGTGTGAGCCAAATTGTAGAGCTCAGGAGCACAAAATGTGCGAAGAGTTGTAGAAAACCTGTGAAAATTGGTAGCAATCCAGGGAATCCAGATCTCTGTTTTTTTTAACTAGTAACACGTGCAAGAATGCGTATTTTTTCATGTGCATGCATGTAAAAATACTGCTGTCGCGCATTGACGCGCATGCACAACTAGACGCGTGCACGCTCTTGCGTAAAATTTGCAGCATTTACTCAATAACATTTATCTCATTTAATCACTAGGGTTCTTCAATGACGTCTTCGTATTCACACATGTTCGAGTATTTTTACAATATAGTCTTCACCACTACTTTATTCTTAGGCCAATCAGTTCCATTATGAGGTCTTAGGCCCCTTGCCTATGGCTAGTGGAGGGTAAGGGAGGCCTCCAGCACTGACCATCATCACCATCATAATCATCATCATAATCATCGTCATCATAGTCATCCCCATCATCATCATCATAGTCATCATCCTCATGATCATCGTGGTCGTCATCATCATCATCACCATCATTGTTGAGCCACAAAAAGACCACATTTTATTCACCTTTTATATACAATTTGTCACCTTATTCCTATCTTATCTTTCCCTAGAACCATTAATATTCACCACTTTCATAATAAATATGGGTTTATATCACCATTTTCCAAATTATTTATTTTTGAGTATTTTGAGTGAATTTGTGGTTAATTATTGAAAAAAATAACATATTTTCATTATACTTTAAAGTTGGATGAGTTTGGCGATGCTTACAGGTGTATTTGAAGACTTTAACAAGCTCAAAAGTCACCACCTAGCCTCAAATTCGAATTTCATCTTCAGGATATGGGCTAATTTCAAGGATAAGATCATGGAGATGGAATATCTTATCTAAGATATCATGGAGGATTTGTACGGATGGGTTGAGAGAAAAGTGGATTTGTTGAGGATTTTGAGGAATAAGTTGAGACAATAGTGGATCTGTAATTATGATTAGTTATCTTGAATTCATGTATAAATAGGAGGGCTCTCTCCTCATTTTGGTTAGAGGCCTCTCTAGTGGTTTGGAATTAGAGAATAGTTCAAAGTTAGTCATAGAATATATTTTTGATTGTTATGTAATGGAGATAATGCTTAATGCGCATCCTTTGATTCTCTTATCTTAATTTCAGTTTCTTTCTTATGAGTTGATAGTATAAATTTATTGTTAGCTCACAAGTTAATGTTGATTGTTTTATATCAGTTTATTTCATGCAATTTCAGTCCTTCTTTATCAAGTTAATTTATTCAATTTCCTTTTTTCTGCAATTAGATTTATTTCTTTTCTGTTTATTATATTTGTTTTCTGCAATTAGATTTATTTTTATGTCATTTCCTGTTTTCATAACTTAGATTCAATTTCAGTTGTAGAGTAAGTTAGCAATACTCTACCCCTACATATGTTTTATCTGTACCTCACAAGTTTACAGTCTCTTTGGGTTGACAATTAAATAGTTGGATATATGTTATAAATTGTTTAATATTTTCCCCAACATTTTGGTGCCATTACTGGGGAAGTGTTAGAAGGGATCAAAGTTTAGATAGGTAGACAATTTTTTTATATAGAAAGGGGGAGGTGGAAGGGTAAGATGCAAGGACGAATTCACTACGAAATTTTCAGGATTTCCGTGGTGTAACAGCCAGCCGCATCCGCTTTAGCGGGTCACCCCAAATCCTTGTTGTTCTTGCAAGTGTGTTTATTTTTCTATAAAGTGTTTTCTTTTATTTTCTGCAAATGCGAGTTTGTTTTTATGCAAATTTTCTCTTTTCATTTTCAGTTTGGATTGTTTTCATTTTTGGGCTTGCCTTTATTTCATACTAACTTATTTTTTTGTATATGTTCATTTTTGTCTTGTACAGATTTTTGTGCACTTTTTATTATTGTTTCTGCACTTGTTTTGTACTAACCCATTTCGTACTGTTTTTTTTTCTGCATTTTTCATGTACTTGTTTTGATGAGTGTATGTTTGGATCTGGAATTGCTCACTGAGATCCTTGCAAAAGATGGGAACTCCTCTTCTCAATAAGAGGAGATGTTGACTGCAATTAAAAATGTAATCACTCATCCAAAAGAAAAAGAAGAACCATCATATGAAGAGTTCTATACATCTGCTAAGGAACAAGCATGCGAGAAGGAAATTGAGAAGGATGACAAAGGGATCTCAGGTGATCATCATGCAAATGAGAGCAGCATCGGATAATGTTTTCAAGTAAGTACTAGGCTAGATCAATTTTGTTTTTGTTTTTGTTTTGTTAATTTACATTTACAATCCCTAATTTCTCATACTTTTGAATATATTAGATTTCATTTTATAAAATCGTATGTAAATATTCTTTTACTACTTTCACATGTATGGTTCCACCGGAAATTTCAGTATACCTAAATGATTGTAAATTTTAATTTAAGTAAAGTAGGTAGGTTTTAGTTTTATTTCCAGTTTAAAATTAGCATGCTTTAATTTGCTGTAATGTTTCTATTTGTTAAAAATTTTATTTCTAATAGTGTTAGTTACTACTGTTTTTATTTTTTTTAGGAATTAAAAATAGTTTTAATATTTTAAATCTAAAAAAATTTATGAAAATCTTAATCTCTTTCCATTTTCATTTTTCATTTAATAAATTTTTTAGTCATACTCGGAATAAAAAAATAAATTAGGTTTCTTCTAAATGTATGAACCGGTAGAAAATAAAATAAATTAATGAACAAAAAAAACAATAAAAATCTATATAGTTTTTGTTTTAGTTTTAATATTTTTCTTTGTTTGTTTTAGTTTTAGAAAAAAATTATAGATAAACAAATCTAAATCAATTTGATCAACAATTTTTAATTTAAAAATTACAACAAAATTACATCGTTCTTTGAGGCATCATGTTTAAGAAAAAATTTAATTAAAAATTAATAGTTTCTCTGTTATCTTTTAGTTTAAAAAAAAAACCTCCAATTATAAACATTGAAATATATATATATATATATATATATATATATATTATATATATAAATGAAACTTTCAAAACTTTATAATATATATATATATAAACAATACTATTTCTGAAATATTAATTTAAATATTAAAAAGAAAAAAACTTTATTTTTCTTTTAAATGAAACATACTATTGAGTCTATCATACGAAATCTGTAAACAACACAGCCTTTCAGCCTTCCATGTGGAGCCTGCAAACAACCTTTTATTCCAACCTGAACACATAAAATTAATTTTTCTCCACATTTGAGCTTGAAGGAATTTCAGTTGGCTGTGTAAAAATCTTTGGCTACAATAGTATCTCAGCCAGGTCCGAGTCATACCAGCAACACCTATTAAAACTTATTTAAACTTGCAAATATAAAAAAACCGATAACATGATCTAATAAGTGTTAGAGATGTTGGATCAAGGATATTCACGATTTCCCTTTGGCTATCATGGGTTATCGATGAAACGGTCCTACCTATTTTTTCACCCAAATCTGCAGATGTACTCCTAAGAAGGCTTAAACCTTGTTTAAAATGAGATATATGCTCCAGAGATATTTGTGATTTCAACCATAGAGTCCTTGAAACCTGCATTCAGGTGCAAAATTTATCTCACGCTAAGAAACCACGCGACATATGTGATCTCCAAGATCGATACCCCTTCTTTTACGACTGGAAATATATTTTATCGCAATTTAACCAAATCCCCCTGACAAACTTATCAAATCTCGGCTTTCTATGGTGGTTGAATCCACAACGCTTGAGTCCCACTAGCCAAAAATTATCTAACAAATGGATTTAACACCCTGCAATTAAATCTGTTGGGCTCAGGATTTATAACATTTTCTTGCAGGTTTTTGAGACGATTGTTTATTTTCCGCATGTGCACACCGGCGAAGCTCATCCATTAGCTATTATTATGATCATTATTTTAGCTTATATATATCACATTCTTCCTGTACAAAAGATGAGCAATTTCATGATTATCCAAATGGTATTCATCCGATTTTATGCTACTCAAAGAAGGCCATGAAGAAGAAGTGTTTTGTAGTACTTTGCGAAATGGAGGGAGTCGCTATGGCTCATGTAGCGTGGCCAAAATTAACAATTGATCTATGCTTGTCATGAACTTTGAAGACTATCACTTTGTTTTCTCGAAAGCTGAAATATTGAAGGATTCAATGTTATATGATACTTGGCAGGAACTTGAATTGAAGGCGAGACAATATGAGTCATTGCTCAAGCTGATAAACAATTAGGAATATTTCCCAACGTCAATGCTGTCGACTGGGTATAAAATTCATGTATCTCATGTATCAGTGATTAAATGATCAACGCCATGTGTTTACAGCCACAGAAAGAGACATCTAAGGAAAATAACATGGATGCTGAAGGTAGGTTGACATTGGCAGATGCTTTGGTTTATGCATGCAGAGAAGGCGTTGATTTCTACGAATGGGTCAAGATCTCTTTAACGCAAATGGTGGATAGCTCCCTTATGTTAACCCAAAGATTGGTCACATAATTTTGTTATGTATTTATAAATTTAACCATATCACAAAGGGCGCAGAGGCATTCGGTTACCCATATAATTGATATTTAACCCATCAAGAGGCGCAGGGTAAGGGGACTGAAACCGTTTTGTAACCACTTGCCTATCTAGGGCGCAAAGCCATGAATTGTAACTGATCTGAAACGTTATATAAAGAGCTGCTATGCTCGAGAGATGTAATAGAGATAGAAGGAGCATAGATTAGATAGAAGAATGGAACAGAGATCAAATCTCCAAGCACTCATATTGTTCTTATTTTCAATAAAGCAATTAGAGCTTCATTGATACGACTTCTGTCATTGCAAGTTTGCTGTAAGTTATTCATTTTTCAGTATGCATTGATTTAAAGAACAGTCTGTTGACAGAGAAGGAAGGGCCCCCTTTGATGGAAACAAAGCTGTATACATTGCATTTACAGTAGACTCCATCTTCAGATTTGAACATCATCTTTTAGCAAAGATTTGATTTCAGTTTATATTGTCAGTTGTCTCATCGATTTAATAGAACAGAAGTAGCATTTGATTTCAGAACAGAAGTAGAAGTTTCATTTGATTGCAACAGAGGGTTTAGCATTTCAAGATTCAAGTTTAAATGTTATCTTTTTTAGCCATCAATTTCATCTTTCAATTGTTCAGTCTTCTTATCGATTTCATAGTGCAGAAGTAACAGTGACATTCAGGAACTAGTCTGGATATTTCATGAAATAGAGAGGTTTCATTTGATTACAATAGAGAGTTTCATTGCATTACGAGATAGAAGTTGCTGAGTTGTGTGGAGTGATAAGTAGCAGAAATGTAAGTATTGCTTTCAACCGTTAATGTTCAGCCATTGTTTTACATGCATATGATCATTTTCTGATTGATGTAGAATTAGTAGAGAACAGTTTTATGAAATTGGTACAGAACAGAGTAGTGCAGAATCAGTGCAGAACAGATTAGTGCAGAATGAATGTAGAATAGAGAAGAATAAAGTAGCTTCTTTCCAGCAAGTTTCTTTTAGCAATTCAAAAAATAGTTTAACATTCTTTAAACTCCCTCTTCAACCCTGCATTTCCTGTGCTGGTTCCTCTAAGTCTACCTTCCCGGGTTGACAATTAAATGTTGGTTCATATGTTATTTATTTACCCAACATTTTGGCGCCGTTGTCGGGGAGGTACTAAAAAGGATTGGAGAGTGGGTACTGCATTAATAGAAGGCAAAGGGGAGTTTCTCCAAGGTAAGCTCGTATTTTGCTCATTTTATGAATTTGTTGTCTGAGAAGTTCTGGTAGATAGAATTCTTTGACAGTACACAACAAGGTGGAGGGGAAACATTAAGACGCAAAGACGAATTCACTATGGGATTCCCATGGTGTAACATCCTGCCGCATCCACTTTAGTGGGTTTCCCCAAATTCTTGTTGTTTCCTTCTGCAACAGAGTCTTCATTTCAGCAGTGTTAGATTTGATTCAGCAGTTGATTTCGTTAGTATAAGAGGGTGTGCATTTGATTCAGTAGAAGCACTTTTCCTTTCAGCAGGGAGTGCATTTTATTTTATTTTAAGAATTATTATCATTTGGTGTGACTTTCGATGTTTTTAGACAACCCCCCTATTTGGTAGTGTGGGTTTCAGAATTATTATCATTTGGTGTGACTTTCGATGTTTTTAGACAACCCCCCTACAAGAAAAAAAAAAAAATCACAAAAAAATCGACTAATGGATCCAAGATTGAATGAACGAAAGAAGAGATTGTTGCAAGAACTTTCGTGCATCTTGCAGGAACTTGAAGAGATCTCTGCAGCTCAAGAGATGGAAGAGGAATCAGTTGACTCAGTGGTTCTGTGTGAACACCTTTGCCAACCTGTAGAGAACATTGAGCAATTAGAAACTCCAGCAGCAACAGAACATGGTATGCATAATCATATTGACCATTGGTTTCAATCTGTTTTACAGCCTTCGGATTCTCTTCTTCTTCAGTAATTCTTGGACATCAAGCAACCGTTGTTGCTTGCTCAGCATGCCTTGGTAATTATACATCTATATCTCCTATCAAAGGGCATGAATGCATTACTGATTCTGCTAAGACGGTGACTACATTGGTTATTTGCCTATACTTAAAGAAATGTTCCATTTCTTTAAATAGGTAGGTAGGATAGTGAATAAAAGATAACACCTTTAGATAGTTTATGTTTTCTGCAAATAAAAAGAGCATCAACTGGAATAAGAAGTGATTGAAGATTTTCTATCTAAATGATGAATGGATGAGTTGACAGACTATGCTCAGAGGACAGGGAATCTTCTCAGCAGTTCCTATTAATCAAGCTGGACAGTTCTTGGGACTGTTAACATTCTATTACCGTGCCATTGTTAAAGAGGTGAATTCGTTTGCATGAGGACATGCAAAAGGCTCGGCATGGGGGGGATGTTGGGCTCAGGATTTATAACATTTTCTTGCAGGTTTTTGAGACGATTGTTTACTTTTCCGCATGTGCACACCGGCGAAGCTCATCCATTAGCTATTATTATGATCATTATTTTAGCTTATATATATCACATTATTCCTGTACAAAAGATGAGCAATTTCATGATTATCCAAATGGTATTCAGCCGATTTTATGCTACTCAAAAAAGGCCATGAAGAAGAAGTGTTTTGTAGTACTTTGCGAAATGGAGGGAGTCGCTATGGCTCATGTAGCATGGCCAAAATTAACAATTGCTCTATGCTTGTCGTGAACTTTGAAGACTATCACTTTGTTTTCTCGGAAGCTGAAATATTGAAGGATTCAATGTTATATGATACTTGGCAGGAAATTGAATTGAAGGCGAGCCAATATGAGTCATTGCTCAAGCTGATAAACAATTAGGAATATTTCCCAACGTCAATGTTGTCGACTGGGTATAACATTCATGTATCTCATGTATCAGTGATTAAATGATCAACCCCATGTGTTTACAGCCACACAAAGAGACATCCAAGGAAAATAACATGGATGCCGAAGGTAGGTTGACATTGGCAGATGCTTTGGTTTATGCATGCAGAGAAGGCGTTGATTTCTACGAATGGGTCAAGATCTCTTTAACACAAATGGTGGATAGCTCCCTTATGTTAATCCAAAGATTAGTCACATAATTCTGTTATGTATTTATAAATGTAACCATATCACAAAGGGAACAGAGGCATTCGGTTACCCATATAATCGATATTTAACCCATCAAGAGGCGCGGGGTAAGGGGACCGAAACCGTTTTGTAACCACTTGCCTATCTAGGGCGCAAAGCCATGAATTGTAACTGATCTGAAATGTTATATAAAGAGCTGCTATGCATGAGAGATATAATAGAGATAGACGGATCATAGATTAGATAGAAGAATGGAACAGAGATCAAATATCCAAGCACTCATATTGTTCTTATTTTCAATAAAGCGATTAGAGCTTCATTGATACGACTTCTGTCATTGCAAGTTTGCCGTAAGTTATTCATTTTTCAGTATGCGTTGATTTAAAGAATAGTCTGTTGATAGAGAAGGCAGGGCCCCCTTCGATGAAAACAAAGCTGTATACATTGCATTTACAGTAGACTCCATCTTCAAATTTGAACATCATCTTTTAGCAAAGATTTGATTTCAATTTATATTGTCAGTTGTCTCATCGATTTAATAGAACAGAAGTAGCATTTGATTTCAGAACAGAAGTAGAAGTTTCATTTGATTGCAACAGAGGGTTTAGCATTTCAAGATTCAAGTTTAAATGTTATCTTTTTCATCCATCAATTTCATCTTTCAGTTGTTCAGTCTTCTTATCGATTTCATAGTGCAGAAGTAACAGTGACATTCAGGAACTAGTCTGGATATTTCATGAAATAGAGAGGTTTCATTTGATTACAATAGAGAGTTTCATTGCATTACGAGATAGAAGTTGTTGAGTTGTGTGGAGTGATAAGTAGCAGAAATGTAAGTATTGCTTTCAACCGTTAATGTTCAGCCATTGTTTTACATGCATATGATCATTTTCTGATTGATGTAGAATTAGTACAGAACAGTTTTATGAAATTGGTACAGAACAGAGTAGTGCAGAATCAATGCAGAACAGATTAGTGCAGAATGAATGTAGAACAGAGCAGAATAAAGTAGCTTCTTTCCAGCAAGTTTCTTTTAGCAGTTCAAAAAATAGTTTAACATTCTTTAAACTCCCTCTTCAACTCTGCATTTCCTGTGCTGGTTCCTCTAAGTCTACCTTCCCAGGTTGACAATTAAATGTTGGTTCATATGTTATATATTTACCCAACAAAATCTTCAAGAACAGTTCATGATCACTGATTGAAAGATGGAGAAACGTGATTTCGTTATTTATTTCATCTTGTTAGTATGTACTTGTGGTGTTGGCTTAGCTTATGTGCTTGTTAGTCTGTACTTGTGGTGTTGGCTTAGTTTATGTGCTCTTTGAATATAGGCGACCACACCAATCTCTCCTTCTTTCTTAGCCAAGAAGATAGGTGATTAGGTCTAGAAAATTGAATCATTATGGATCCAATGTCCCTCAAGCCAATAGATTTTTACTAACCACGTGGAGATGTTATTGTAGACCCGCCATTTAAGAATTCATGTTATCATCTAAGAATTCAATTTCCATTTAGATACAACCATTTCATTTTCTTCCAAATTTCATTTTCTTCGGATTAATATTTCATTACCCTCTCTATGCGAAGCCATAGAAGGAAAGAAAGATCAGATCAGGCCATCGAACTTGAAAGTTCCCAGGGACATGAAAATGGCAGCACGTGCAACATGATATCTCCCTCTAAAACCAAATGCATCGTCATCCTCATCTGCATATATTCACCTGGTAAGTGAACTGAGTCTGTAACAAATTATATTAATTACGACTGTTATCTTTAGTTTCTTCATAGATTTTGGTATGCACTTACACTGTTGAATATTTGTGGACGAGTATTCAAATAAATGGGTGGAGGTTACTGATTATGCAGGTTCAACACTTGATTGAAAAATGTTTGGTGTTCAACATGAATCAAAGAGAATGAGTGCAATCTCTTTACTCCAAATAATATTTCCCTTGGGAAGTTGTCCAACGCTAGCTTTCCTCTGCACTCAACGCCAATATGTTAGCTGCATGTTTCCTTATTATCGATACTAATACTCAACAGGCATATTGAAACCTTACTAGATTCCAAAGACTCTGAAAATTTGAGAATGTTTGTTATGTAAGACTAAATTTAGAAAATTCATTCTTACGTTGTCCATATGAAGAGACGGGTTCTTGGCAGCCGTTTCTTTTTTCTCCTACTCCGATGGACAGGTGGAGAATAAGTGTCATGGGGAAACCGGTCCTCTCTCTACCTATAAATGATCCTTCCAGAATACCCATCAGACAAGCTGAAGGAACGCATTGGTGCAGGGCAAGAGAGAGAAACCGGTTTTCTGTAATGTGCTGGGATCAAGTTTCTTCAATACATTGCAGGTGCACAGGCGTCTGGATTCAGTCTCAGGCTGTCAAGATGGATCAAGGTATTATTAATTTGCTGTCTACATTCCGCTGCTTATTTATTATTGATCAATAGAAAGTTTTCATATCCTTTTAATGTTTACATTGGTATCAGAGCAGTGTTTTAAACTTTCCTTTGATCGAATGTGATCCGTCTTAAAGATAAAACCCTTTGTTTTGTTAATGCTTGAATGCTTCATGAAAAACCGCAGTCTCTGTGGAATGGAGGCCTGTGCCACTGTGATTTCTTATTTGCGGCCCTGAATCTTAGGTTTCTTGTATTAATACTAAAGGTTTAACTAAGAAAGCAATTTTATTTAAGTATTTCCAAGGTGCGATCTTATTTGGATAAAAATTGAAGCCATGAATGAGTATTAGATTTTAAATTTAAAAAAAATGTTTTATTTCTAAATTATTATTTTACTTCCATAAAGAAATGAACCTGATTCGTCTTGTAAATCTCTGCATTTTAAGGATCAAGAGATCTTTCGTAACGTATCGGCTTCTTTAAGAAGAGACTAGCGATCTGTTTTAGAGTTGTAATTCTCTGTATTATACAACCAGAGATCTCAGCTCGGAAGCCCTTAATTTTATGTCAGGCTCATTAAACTGAGACTAGAGGTCTTCCTTTCACATTTATTTGCATATAGAGCGTGATTCAAACTTTAAATCTATTATGCGCTGAATGAATGGCAGCATTAAATAGATCTTTTCGATCTGCCTGAAAGAAAAGGGTTGCATTTTAATTTTATATTAACCAGGTAGGGGTTTTATATTCATGGTTGCATGGGAAGAAGATTAACTACATATTTGTTCCTCAGGAAGCTAGCAGATCAAACAAGGTAGTTGAACTGATAATGCGTTTGATTTTTTTATTTTATTTTCCATGGTCCATATCAGATCGGTTAAGATTTATGATAATGTGGTGGCTTGAGTTTTAAAACTGATAACAAACATAGAGCTAAATATATTTAACAGTAATATGCATATCTTGTATTTCAACAAAGACAAAGTTTAACCTATGGTTATTATATTTGCATAATGAGATTGTTCAATGTTTGTTTATTATATTCTATAGTTCATCTATGCATTCTGGCATAGAGGTATGCAGAGAATATAAATCATTGTATAAATTATTGTATAAATTTCTGGGTTTTTTATACTGTTACTCTGTCACATTAAAATGCTTTCTTTTGCCATAGTGAATGATGACAGAACTCTATTTAAACACATTATTGTTGAATCAATATGCAGAATCGTTACATTGATTTAAGGTCTATATTAAGATACGGTTTGGCAACCACCAAAGTGGTCCAACCGGAAAGACTCATAGATGTTAAGTCAAATTGTCAAAATTTAATACTTGTTTCCCCTGGTATTAAGAATGACTCTGCAAATCGCAATTATTTAGTCACAAGAATATTAGGTTGGCCCAAAGGTGCACCATTTTTTTGAAAGACTATTTAATTGGAATAGGATGATTGATGGGTATTCACAACTGAGGCTAGTACAGATACTCAAAGGTAACGTACTTACTTAGTTGTGAATATTTTATCAAACAGTCCTATTAGGTGGTAAAAGGAAATCACCATAATTGTCAATAGATTACCATAAGATTAGCCCAAAGGTGGGTCGCGGTGATACTATTTACTATTGTTTAACCATGATTTTCAAATTGCTTATAACTCTTAGCATTAATATCACATAACGTGTATTTATGATTGCAGTATCAGTTCCCATTTCGTTGCATTCGCATGCCTCTTCTGTCCCTCTCTTGAATGGAATGAACTTCTCAGATTGGAAAGAACAGGTTCAGTTTCACCTTGGTGTTCTGGATCTGGATGTAGCACTTGAAACTGCAAAACCAGCTGCTATTACTAGTAACAGCAGTACAGAAGAAAAATCTGCATTCAAAGCATGGGAAAAATCATCGATAAGTCAGAATTTTCTATTCATGGGAAATCGGGCTAAAGCTCAAGTCGAAGCCATTGGGACTTATCGTTTATTTCTAGATTCTGGTTATCATTTGGATTTGTCTCAGACTCTTTATGTTCCTTCTATTTCCAGAAATTTAATTTCCTTGTCTAGACTTGACATCGATGGTTACTCCTGTAATTTTGGAAATAAAAGTTTCAGTTTGTTTAAGAATACCTCTTTTGTTGGTTCGGGCATTCTTTCTGATGGTTTATACAAATTAAAACTTGATAATCAATTTGCTGAAACTATTCTTACCTTGCATCATAATGTTGGTATTAAACGTAGTCTCACGAATGAAAATTCCTCATACTTGTGGCATAAAAGGCTGGGACATATTTCCAGAGAAAGGTTGCTTAGATTAGTAAAAGATGGGATTCTCTTAAACCTAGATTTTTCTGATCTTGGAATATGTGTAGATTGTATTAAGGGAAAACAATTAAAACACACCAGAAAAAGTGCCACAAGAAGTACTGAGCTTCTTGAGATTATCCATACAGACATTTGTGGGCCTTTTAACAATCCATCTTTTGGTGGAGAAAAGTATTTTATCACCTTTATCGATGATTTTTCACGTTATGGTTATGTCTATTTGCTGCATGAAAAATCTCAATCGGTGGATGCCCTTGAGGTATATATCACTGAGGTTGAAAGACAATTAGATAGAAAGGTGAAAATCATTAGATCTGATAGAGGTGGTGAATACTATGGAAAGTATGATGAAACAGGGTAGTGCCCTGGCCCATTTGCTAAAATCCTTGAAAAGCATGTCATATGTGCACAGTATACTATGCCTGGAACGCCACAGCAGAATGGTGTAGCTGAAAGGCGTAATCGTACTTTAATGGATATGGTTAGGAGTATGTTAAGTAATTCCAATTTACCCAAATCATTATGGATGTATGCTCTTAAGACCGCTGTATACTTATTAAATCGGGTTCCTAGTAAGTCAATTCCAAAAACCCCTTTTGAACTGTGGACAGGAAGGAAACCAAGTTTAAGACACCTGCATGTTTGGGGCTGTCCAGCAGAGGTTAGATTGTACAATCCACATGAAAAGAAATTGGATTTTAGAACGATCAGTGGTTCCTTTATTGGTTACCTTGAAAAATCCAAAGGGTATAGGTTTTATTGCCCTAATCACAGTACGAGAATTGTGGAGACCGGTCATGCCAGATTCATTGAAAATGGTGAAGTCAGTGGGAGTGATAAATTACAAAATATAGTTATCCAAGAAGTTAGGGTACAAGTTCCTGTACCTATGGCTTCGAAGGAAATTGTTGTTCCTATCATTGATGAACAACCTGACAATATTGAACAACAAACTAATGAACCACCACTCCATAATGAGGCTGTCACCAATGAACCCATAGTAGATGAACCACAAGAAGTAGTATTAAGAAGATCTCAAAGGGAAAGGAGGTCTACTATTTCGGATGATTATGTGGTTTATCTACAAGAATCTGATTTTGATATAGGAACATGTAAGGATCCGGTTTCATTTTCGCAAGCCATAAAAGGTAATGATTCTGCTAAATGGATTAATGCCATGAATGATGAATTGAAATCAATGGACCAAAATGAAGTCTGGGATCTCGTTGAATTGCCCGAAGGATACAAGAAAGTTGGTTGCAAATGGGTCTTTAAGACCAAACGCGACTCTAAGGGTAATATCGAACGACATAAAGCTAGACTTGTGGCAAAAGGTTTCACTCAGAAAGGAGGCATTGATTATAGAGAGACCTTCTCTCCTGTGTCCAAGAAGGACTCACTTAGAATCATTATGGCATTGGTAGCTCATTATGATTTAGAACTACACCAAATGGATGTGAAAACTGCTTTTCTGAATGGGAGTTTGGAGGAAGACGTCTATATGGATCAACCTGAAGGTTTCTCCATTAAGGGAAAAGAACACCTGGCTTGCAAACTTAAGAAATCAATATATGGGCTTAAACAGGCTTCCCGGCAATGGTATCTTAAGTTTCATAATACCATTACCCCTTTTGGATTTAAGAAAAACACTGTTGATCGGTGTATATATCTAAAGGTTAGTGGGAGTAAATTTATATTTCCGATTCTGTATGTTGATGACATATTGCTTGCCACCAGTGATCTTGGTTTATTACGCGAAACCAAAAAGTTTCTCTCTATGAATTTTGAAATGAAAGATATGGGTGAGGCATCTTACATGATAGGAATTGAAATATTCTGGGATCGATCACGTAGAATGCTAGGATTGTCTCAGAAGGCTTATATCGAAAGAGTTCTAGAGAGATTCGGAATGGATAAATGTTCAGCAGGTGATGTCCCTATTCAGAAAGGGGATAAATTCAGCCTTATGCAATGTCCGCAGAATGAATGGGGACGAAAACAGATGGAAAGAATTCCTTATGCTTCTGCAGTAGGAAGTTTAATGTATGCATAGACTTGCACTAGGCCAGACATCAGTTTTGCAGTAGGTGTGCTGGGAAGATACCAAATTAATCCTGGATTGGAACACTGGAAAGCTGCAAAGAAAGTGATGAGGTACTTGCAGGGAACGAAGGATTACATGCTCACATTTAGGAGGTCTGATAATCTAGAGGTGATTGGCTACTCAAACTCAGATTTTGCTGGATGTGTTGACAGTAGGAAGTCTACTTTTGGCTATTTGTTCCTATTAGCCGGAGGAGCAATATCATGGAAAAGTGCGAAGCAAACCATAACTGCTTCATCCACTATGGAAGCTGAATTTGTGGCATGCTTTGAGGCCACGATTCATGGATTATGGCTGCGAAATTTTATCTCAGGACTTGGGGTTGTCGACTCTATTGCCAAGCCGCTGAGGATTTACTGTGATAATGCCGCAGCTGTATTCTTCTCTAAAAATGACAGGTATTCTAATGGTGCTAAACACATGGAACTGAAATACTTTGCCATCAAAGAAGAAGTTCAGAAACAACGAGTGTCAATTGAACACATAAGCACTCTACTCATGGTTGCAGATCCATTGAGAAAAGGATTGCCACCGAAGACATTTAAAGAACATGCTTATAGAATGGGGATTGAACGTAGCACATAACAATTGCTACCTTTATGAAATGAATCACATAATGTTGTTTGTTTTATTTGACACTCTGAGATCTTAATAAAAGTGTTTCTGTTTGATAAATCCTATTCTAAAAGTGTACGTACATGTATGAGAATAAATGAATGATGACAGGAATAGTCTCTGACAAGGGACATTATTGTTGGACCTTATGAAATTTACAGACTTATTAAACAGGTTACTAATGTCGTGGTGCATGAAAGGGACTATGTTGTCCTATTAACATGGAACCGTCATGACTCGCATTACTAGGTTGTTTAATTATAGTATTATGATGACCAAACTGAAAACCAAGATGAATGTGACTTATGGCGCACCTAATGTATACTTTGATAAACTCTAACATTAAGTTATCATATGTGCCAAGTGGGAGAATGTAAGACTAAATTTAGAAAATTCATTCTTACATTGTCCATATGAAGAGACGGGTTCTTGGCAGCCGTTTCTTTTTTCTCCTACTCCGATGGACAGGTGGAGAATAAGTGTCATGGGGAAACCGGTCCTCTCTCTGCCTATAAATGATCCTTCCAGAATACCCATCAGAAAAGCTGAAGGAACGCATTGGTGCAGGGCAAGAGAGAGAAACCGATTTTCTGTTCTGTGCTGGGATCAAGTTTCTTCAATACATTGCAGGTGCACAGGCGTCTGGATTCAGTCTCAGGCTGTCAAGATGGATCAAGGTATTATTAATTTGCTGTGTACATTCCGCTGCTTATTTATTATTGATCAATAGAAAGTTTTCAGATCCTT
Source organism: Pseudotsuga menziesii (assembly GCA_001517045.1). Lineage (NCBI taxonomy): Eukaryota > Viridiplantae > Streptophyta > Pinopsida > Pinales > Pinaceae > Pseudotsuga > Pseudotsuga menziesii. The sequence continues at coordinate 1,173 of LPNX010319000.1, read as the reverse complement.
TTAATGTTTACATGTTAAGCCTCAGCAACCCACTCTATATCGATTTGCTCCATTCATTTGCAACCACTCTCAACAAAAACAGTTAAGTAAATTATCCTCACGCTGGAAATCAAATCCACGACTTAACCCATTCATTAATCATTGATGTGAGATATGTAACAAAAATAGAGTGTTTACAATAGTAATCGGACCTCTATGGTCACCATTTATTAACCATCTTCTCACTCACACTTAACTTACAAAACCTAATTGTTCTTATACACATATATAAGGATTTCTTCCATCTCCTATAGTTTTCTTGTAAGTCTTCGAGATTTATGCAAAACTGAAATTGCCTCAACCTTCTCATGGCCTTTTTGAGTTATTTTGCAACTTAACACATATGAAGTAATCTCGCTGAACTCTCATAGTTTAGTGCAGTCAATGCGTACTTTGATGATATCGCATCACTCTTTTAATTTATGCTAACGGATTTTCCCAAATCATTTAATGAAAATATATTTCCTGGAAACTAAGTCTCTTTTATATCCAGAAAATCAGGATTGATTTGGCCACATATGTCTTCAAAATCAATTCAGATATGATAATGTGATAAATTACTTCAAGACCGTCAAGCAAATGGCTTGGTAATGACTCGATAGGAATGAGACAAAGAATCTGTGTAAAATTATTGCTTCCTCCATTCTCTGCGATTTTCTTTGCAAGGATATTGGCACTCTCAACAGTTTGATAATTTGGTGAAATATGTTTCAGTTACAACCTGATGTAACTTCCATAACTTCATCCACTAAGTTTAAATGAAACAAATTCTTTGTTACGCAATCTGCCATAAGCGGAGGGATTTGATTTGATAGTTAATGATTTTGTGTGGGTATCAGTTTCATAAGTGACATTATCATATTTTCTGAAAAATAATTGTACTGGAGCGATTCCTTCAAAATGAGCTTTCTGGTGCGTAAATTTCTCAATCTTTGCTGTAAAGTAATGTAAATAGGATTACATTAAAACTAGCATCCAAGCTTATGAGTTTTTAAGACTCATTCTATTTATCCAAAAGTCAAAGGTGTTGGATTTTTACTTTATGGGTTTTACCTAATTACTTTAAACCCTAACCAAGATCTACTCCTATGCAAGAAATTAAACTTGATGCACAGCGGAATTTAGAAATCAAGC
>LPNX010318993.1:11155-63653 GCA_001517045.1 Pseudotsuga menziesii | reverse complement strand
CCCCCCCCCCCCGGGAAACTACGGGTTTAACATCAAGATTCGGCGAGGCTGAGCAGAAACGCGTAGGTGAAATGGCTATGGTGTAAAGGCCAGGTAATGCGCCATGGAAATAACAGTCGACAAAAACCCGAAAACAATCTTCACACCTGTCTATCTTCTTCCTAACATGAAAGTGCAGGAAGGTTTGGCGCAGACGGCGTAACGACTGTCTAAGCCGAAAACCCCTAAACCCTTATGCGTGCAAGGCAGGAAAATAAAAGGCGAAAACAAAACCGCTCAAAAGGTTAAAACGCCTCCCCCATGGTCAAAAGATAAAAAATCCCACTGATAAAAGCTTAAGACCTAGTCAGACGAGGGAAACCGCCGGGAACACCCAAACCATGGGAGAAAACCATTAATAGTTTAAATGCGACGGGAAAAAAAAAACCTATCTGGCAATCCGGCTAAACGGGCGAGTCAATGACGGTTGGAATTTTACTTCTGCCACCTAGAAGCTGGTACAGCGACAGCATGACCTTCACTCACTCCAAAGAACGACAGCTCAACACTATAGTGCTTACCGCAACAGTGCTCGACAGTGACAAATAACAATAAAAAACCAAACTGTCCCCCCGTATACATAAACCTTTCACACGTGCGAGGAGACAATAAATCGGGCATCGGAGGGATTTCCAATCAGCAGCCAAGAGTGGCCTTCCCTCCGCAATGGCAGAAGGGCACAATGTGTACCAAGCCGGGTGCATACGTATGGCGGGAAAAAAAATCGGCCGATCAGCCGTCGGACGGTTCTCCAATCGGGAGGTGAAAGCTCGAAACCATCCGCAATGGTGGCAGCAAAGAACCTAAAAGATTCTGATTTTTGTTACATGCGTCGGACGTCGGGAGGATCTCAATTCGGCGAAAGAAAGCTCACAACCTTCCGGAACGGCAGAAGAAAACATGGTCAATGGTTCCAATTTAAAACTTGAAATCAGTCAAAAAAACACGTAAGTCGGGAGAAAACCGGAAGTTGACATCAAAGGCCAGTCACAACGGCGGGATAAAAGATCAAAAAAGCGTCCGACGCCCAATCAGAAAACATCCGCCATAAATAAAAGGAATCGACAGTCGGAAGGTTATGCAATCGGGGTGACAATCTTCAAAACAGTCGCAACGGCGGAAAACTCAAGCAAAACAACTTCCGATTTCAACAAGATTCAAGTACATTTAATAGCAGCAATCCGGCTAGTTTTCGAAGGCACTCCAAGGCAGAAAATAGAGCAACTCAAGCATTAAAACATTCTGAGAAAACATTGCATCAAATTAGGGAAGAAAAAACAGGCTAATCCAAAACAAAGGAGGGTCCCAAAATTTTTAGAATTTTGGGAAATTGTTGCAGGTGCAACACGCAGGTAAATTTTATTTATTTATTTTTCTCCTAAAGGGCCCCTTTAGGTTCCAGTTTTAGAACCTAGGGCTCTAATACCATTCTGTAGTGCTCTGCTTGCTGGGCAGAGCACTAAGTCCTAATATGTAGTAGCAAAATGACATTTATATTTATTCTGATTTTCAAGATTCATTTATTTGTGCAATAACGAGAGGGTTAAATCAAAAAATGCCTAGACTTTAGCAAGCTGAAGACAGTCCCTGAATCCTACTCCTATAGCCTTGCCTCTCCCTCATCTGAGCCTCTCCTGAGCCTTGATACCAAACCAGATGATCCACCCTATCGACCAGCGTTGAACCTACTGGCCCTAGGAAACCGACGGGTTTCCTAGCCCCCTAGCTCACGTCCCGATAAACGCGATAGCAAATTCCTTGTTTGATGAGCGTAATTCTTTCTCTAGAGTTAACCCCCTCCTCCAGTTTTATTCCCCTCTATTTCAAAACCTTCCTTCCTCCCTTATTCTACAAAATTTCTCTCCCAGCTCCTCTCCAAAATCATCCATCCCCCTTCAACCATTCGATCCCCCTCCTTATACCTCCTTCCCTTTCCTTCTTCCACCGCCTCTCTTCTTCCACAGCCTCCTTCATAAAAATAATAAGTATTAATTAGTTCTTTCTTGGGCGGTCCAACCTGTTCAGTTTATTTAAGACATTTGTTTACACGTAAATAGATTTTCTTAATTTGTACAATTCTTCACCCCCGATGAGGTGGTGGGAAATTACTACATGCTTATCCTATGGAATTAAACGTGATAGTTTAAAACATACCCAACTATCATAAAATTACCCGATATTGTTTGTTTAATGTTTTATGCTAATGGTAAAATGGTAATAATAATATTGTAATTTAGTATATGTTATTAATAACTTAATAATAAGTACTTAATAATAAACACTAATAATATACAATAAAATAAAATAATAATTATTATTATTAATCAATAAATAACTAATTGCGGTATTATTATTAATTGATTGAAATGATAACATTGACATGTTTATGTTTATTGTTAAGTCCCCCCCGCACATTAATTTTTAATAAATAAGGTACATTTACAGGTTTAAATAAATCACAATTACTTAGTTAACCCATCCAACTATTTAATGTTTTTTCAATTAATATTTCATACTAGCGTGCATGTGTGAGGTGTGCATGCATGGCCAGTACATGCATAGGCTGCACATGTACTATAGCAAAAATACCTAAATTCTAGCTGATACAAATAATATTTCACACAACAAGACAATTATACAGATATAATATTATTTCTTTGACATTCAGAGTTATTTAACAGTTATGTTCTTTATTAATCAGTCAATTAAGATTGGTACCTACCATCACTAATCCGGTATCATAAATTTCCAACACTCAACAATAATAACTTAATATGTCAAACCATCCCAACCTGCGTCCGCATCCTCCCTATCCTTCCTCTGCTAGTACAAAGTGGATTCCAGTTGTACTTACCTTCCCACACAGAACCTGAGAGCGGTAGCGTCGGCTAACTAGCGGACCTAGCCTCTCCCTGCAGGAATTCAACCATCGTCATCACAACAACTTGGGAAGTGTGTCTCAGCACTGGCCTCCCACGACCTCGGGTATCAAAGTGGCATAATGTGGAAAATACATCCATCCCTCTCAACATACTAGATATATACTCCATCAAACCATACTCCGTTGCTATCGATTTTATTGGTAGGTGTCATCGTACCATCACTTCGCAATTAAGGCTCTCTTCAAGATATGTATTGAGTCATACTTTGCATCACACACTTGGCTATCACATAGCCCCTGTACCCTGCAGGTAACCACTATGTAAACATGTATTCATAACAATATTAAATCAATAGTTGGTCCATATTATCAACATTATTTCTTTTCATCACATAAAATTACAAAATAAATTGCATTATGGATGGGTGCCCATGTACCACATCATACATATCACATCATATCAAGGATTACAATCAAATATCTGTTTTTGTTATGAAATAAATGAATCTGATGATGACTACTGCATTGTAATCGCATAAGCACAATAATTTCATATAAATGATAATGATCAGAACATCATAATCAAAGCATCTACATAGGAATGTTAATCATTGTAACATCATAATCAAAGCATAATATAAGCATGATAACATCATAGTATCATAATTAGAGCATAATCCTGATAACATCATAACATCAGTAATTAATAACATATAACATGCCAAAATATAGTTTATGAAGTATAGTCTAGTCCATAGATAATAAGTAAATACAGTGTAATAATTCCAAGTGATAAATATGCCTGAGTCAAAATGTGGGGCACTACAACCAAGGAAGGCAAATCGCAAATCAGTTGACCAGCACCAACACTTTGACAAGTGCAATGTTAATGGCATCGAAATCTCGACTCGAATGCAATGTTGTTCAAGAAATTCCACATTACATATGGTACTTAGATTTAGGATGCAGCAACCACATGACTAGTAATTTAAACTTGTTTTCCAATCTAGACAATTCAGTTCAAACTGATGTTACACTTGGAAACAATGTCCAAGTTACTGTTGTAGGAAAAGGCACTGTTGATATTCTAACAAAATAGAAGGAGAGTAAGTATATCCCTGATGTCTATCATGTCGAAGGTTTGAAACATAATTTGTTAAGCATTGGAAATTTGATACAAAAAGGATACAGAATCTACATGGAAGATGATCATTGTGTGATCAAAGACAAGCATACAAGCGACCAACTGATAGAAAAAGTGCCAATGACAAGCAATCGCTTCGTTTCCATTGAGGATAGTTCCTGACATGGAAGGGAAGACAACTACAGGAATTGCATTCAAGGTAGAAAATAAGGAAATGGTGGAGCTCCTCGATAAGAAAGAAAATGGTAGCACTAATTTGCAAGCTACATTTCAAATAGAAGTCTAGGATGAATCCTGGTTGTGGCATTTTAGATTTGGACATCTGAATTTTGGTGGGCCAAAGCTACTGCACACAAAGAATATGGTAAAAGCATTGCCATTGATCGATAGATGAGAAAGGGTTTGTGAAGGATACTTTTTTGGCAAGCAACACAGAGAGACTTTTCCAGTCGAAAAGTCTTATAGAGCACGTGCACCACTTGAAATTGTGCACTCTGATATTTGTGGTCCAATGTAGACATCATCCATTGGTGGCTGCAAGTATTTTCTAACTTTTATTGATGACTACTCAAGAAAAACACGGGTATATATTTTGAAACATAAATCTCACGCATTTAGTTATTTTCAGCAGTTCAAGGCACTCGTGGAGAACCAGAGTGGACACTGCATCAAGATCTTAAGGACCGTCAAAGGAGGTGAATATGTTTCAAATGAATTTAAAAATTTTTGCAAGACTCATGGCATACAAAAACAATTCACTGCACGGTATATACCTCAGCAAAACGATATTGCCGAATGAAAGAACGGAACCATCATTGAGATGGCACGCAGCATGTTGAAAACCAAGCATTTGCTAAATGAATATTGGGGTGAAGCAGTTGCAATTGTTGTTTACATTATGAATCGGACACATATGGACATGTATGAATCATAGTGTTTCTCATTTAAAAGTTTTTGGTTGTGTTTCATATGCTCATGTTCTAGATGAGCTGAGAAAGAAGCTAGACAAGAAGGTACATAAATGTATTTTTGTCACCTATTCTAAAGACACAAAAGCATACAAGGTGTATGATCCTATCACAAGGAAAACGATAATTAGTCGAGATGTTCAATTTGCCGAGAACGAATCATGGGATCGAACTATCGACATAAATGTCAAGATTGTGTTGAATGTCAACAATGATGATATGGAAGAGTAAGTGGTTCAAACATAACAACTAAGTCAACCGGTCGTAGAACCGTCAAATTCCATGACACCATGACATGGTTCACCACAAGGACCATCAACAAAAGTAGAATCTCAAGTTACACCGACAAGTACACCAAGAGGACAACATACTCCATCAAGCATTTCGTCGAGATCGACATCGACAGAACCGATGAAGACAAGAAGTCTGCGAGAGATATATGAAGATGGTACACCAAATTCATTCTCTCTCTTTACATTATTTTCTCCTATATATGATCCATTTGAAGAAGATGTTGAAGAAGAAGTATGGGCACAAGCCATGGATGAAGAAAGAGAATGCATTGAGAAGAACCAGACATGGGAGCTGGTTGATGTACCAAAATACAAAGATGTAGGGTAAAATCATGGTAATGTGTCTCACTTTGTGGCAAGAAAATTTGTTCTTTTTTTATAAATTTATTTAAAATATTTATTATAAAAAATAAAAAATGTGATTTAAAAGATTTAAAAAAATAATTTTAACAATCACTTGTATATTATTTCCATATTCATATGAAAAAGTATTGTTTTTGATGTCTTAAAATAATATTTTTTGGGTCGCGCTTTTACATTCACATAAAAATTATTATTTATATTGATAATTTAATAATAATTAAAATATATCATTAAATAAAATTAAAAAATATGTACAACAATCTTAAAAGTGTCTATAAATAACTTGTTCAAGAAAATTGGAATTAAAAAAGTAAATGAAGGTAGATATGGGGGGTTGCAGTTTTCTGACTACTTATGAGATGCCTGAAATAATGGTCAATGGCCTCTAAATAAAATGAAATAAATAATTTAAAAATAATTTTCTTATTTAAAAAAAATACAATATAAAATCTCATTCATAATGAAAAATTTTGTTTTATAAATTTCAGCACCACGAAATGGGAAAAAGTGAGACACATTACCATGCTTTTACTGTGTAATCAGTGTCAAATGGATTTACAAGACAAAGCAAGATGTTGATGGAAATGTGTAGAAGCACAAAGCAAGAATGGTAGAAAGAGGGTTCACAGAACAACCCAGCATAGACTTCAATGAAACGTTTGCACCTGTTGCATGCATGGATACAGTCAGAACACTCTTGGCCATTGCTACACAAAACAAATGGCATGTTTATCAAATGGATGTCAAGCCAGAATTCTTAAATGGATATCTAGAAGAGGAAGTATATGTGGAACAACCACAAGGGTATGAAGTTCCAGGTCAAGAGCATAAAGTGTACAGGTTGAAAAATGCACTCTATGGTTTGAAACAAGCTCCTAGAGCTCGGTACAGTCGGATTGATTCCTATCTCACTAAAAATGGATTTCACAGAAGTGAAAGTGAGCCAACATCATACAAAAAATTCGATGCGCAAGGTAAGATGTTAATTGTCTACCTATATGTAGATGATTTAATATTTACTAGTGACTTTGGCATAGCATATTTTAAAGTAGTCATGAAAAGGGAATTTGAAATGACTGATGTGGGGCTTATGAAGTTTTTTCTGGGCATTGAAGTTCAGTAGTCTGAAAGTAGTATTTTTATATCACAGACAAAGTATGCTAGTGAATTTTTAAAAATCTTTAACATGTATAATTGCAAAATAACCCCAACACCATTAATTTCACGTTTAAATTTGAGCAAGGATGATGAAGGATCGACTGTAGATCCTACACCGTTCAAAAGGCCTGTTGGCAGCCTTATGTATTTGACACTGACAAGACCAAACATATGTATGGTGCATGTCTGATCTCAAGGTTCATGGAGTCACCAAAAGAATCACATTGACAAGCAGGTAAAAGAATGCTGAGATATGTAAGTGGCACAATAGACCTTGGTATTATGTGTTCAACCTCAAAAAATTTTAAACTCATTGGCTACAGTGACAGTGACAATAGAGGAAGCATAGATGACAGGAAAAATAATAGAGGAAGCATAGATGATAGGAAAAACACATTTGCGTACACATTTCATTTTGGCACAGGTGTTGTTTCATGAGCTTCAAAGAAACAACCCATAGTAACTCTGTCTTCAGCTAAAACAGAGTATGTTGCAGTAACAAGTGCTGTATGTCAAGTTGTCTAGATGAGGAGAGTGTTAAAAGACTTGTCACAGAACCATCAAGAACCGAAAACCATCTTCTGTGACAACAATTCAGCCATAGCATTATCAAAGAATCATGTGTTTCACAAGAGAACCAAGCACATCGACACAAGGTTTCATTTCATATTAAGAGAGTTGGTGAATAACAAGGAAATTTGTTTTGAATTTTGCAGGTGTGAAGATCAACTTATAGACATCTTTACAAAATCATTGGCAAATGATACTTTTCAGTATCTATGTAGTTACCTTAGAATGACAACTTTTGTGGCAGGAACAAAGTTCCTCAATAATAGAATAACCAGTATAAGTAACGTATAAATGCCATAAAGGGAAAGTAATGTAAAATAAGATGTATGATAAATGATAGATTACAATTTGTGTCCGCCCTTATATATTGTGTGGACAGCCATGAACGAAGGTCCACGTCCCTTAACCTAGTATTACATATCACTAGTTAATATTTAATGTATTTATTATTATTGTTACGTTGCCTTCCCCTTAAGGGAAGCTTTGTCCTCAAAGCTATATTAATAGCAATGTCTGATTTCTTTTGAATGATCGTCTTGGGATCCTTTCATTTTTGTATTTACGACATTTGAGGAAATTATCCGATACGAGTTACGAATTCCCAAAGCAAATTTTCGCATCGTATCTGCTGTGGTCCATCCCATGTCTATTTTTATCAAAGCTCTGAGATCATTTTGTGGGATGATTCATCTCAATTGTTGCTTAGTATGTCTATATTTTTGCAAGTACACACAAGTCTTCTGTGAATATTCATTTTGACCCCGCCGTTGGTCAAAACGACGATTATAATTAGGATGTCTGTAACGTGTAGCTGTTGTTTGTTATTCTTTCTTTCGGACTGCAGTGAGGACCATATTCACTTCCTCAATTTGATTTTTAGGTGCATTTTCCTAAATTTGTGCTTTTTGGTTCTCCACTAGGTTGTTATGATTATGAATCTTTTCAATTCTTTCATTTTGCGACATTTTTTCAATTTATAACTCCTTGATTTGATTCTGTAGTTCCTAATTACGATTATTTAGAAACTGGTTTTATTCTTTCTTTTCGAGTATTTTTCCTTCAAGGTCTTCACTAAAGTGTTCCCTCTTGATACTATTTTTCAATTTTTTGATCTTTGTAATGAGTGTTTTGTTATGATTTTGTAGTCGACAAATCTCTTCGGTATTGCGTGATAATACCTTGTCGAATTTTGTCGATTCCAACTTATGTGTCTTCTTACTGTCATCATGTTGTTGTCAGAGTCTTTCTTTTTGTTGTTGATGATGACGTAATTTTGTTTCCTAATTTCCTAACTTTTCATCTACTTACGCCAATTCATCTTCTTTGTTGATGACAAATTTGTTAAGACGACTAATTTCTTCTTCCAATTCGATAATATTCCGATACAGATGTTCTTCAACTTTTTTTGACTTTATTATTTAGTCGTCAAGTTTTTGAATGATGCCTTCCAGATGTGATATTTTCTCATCTTTTTCTATTAGCATTTCTATGAGTTTTCTTTTACTATCTTCCAAAAATCCAATATTCATTTCCGAGGTAGTAATCCTTAGTTTTTGTTTGTCGATTTCAAATAGTAGAATTATTGGCGATTTCACATTCTTTTAGCTCATTCGAAACTGCCCATAACTGTGACTGTAATTTTGGTATCATAGTCGCCATGACTTCTTGAATTCCAATTTTTCGAATTGGACTTCTTATTTGATAGCAGATTTCAGTTGATTGCCTAGCCTTCTTTTCTTTCACTTTTTTAATGATAGAAGGTCTTCTTTGATTAGGTTAAATAACCCCCTTTTTTTCTATTTTTCCAAAAATAATATTTAATAATATTATTTCTTTCTATTTCTTTTTCTTTCTTTTTGTTTCTTCCCTTTTTATTTTATAATAATAATTATTAATTAATTAATTAATAATTATATTAATGTTTTTATAAACTATATATATAGTTTAATATATAGTTTTTTTAAAATAATAATTAATTATTGTATTAATTATTATATAATAAAAATCTTTATTTTATTATTTTATATAGTAAAAAAAATTCAACTATTATAAATATATTATAATAATTCAAATCAAAGAAAAACCTCATTGAAGATGGAAAGAAAAACCATGTGTTTGTTTTACTTGAAAAGCAAAACCATGTGCTTGTTTTACTTTATCTTCTTTTTTTACTTTTCTTTTTTCTTTCTTTTGTTTTTTTACTTTTTTTTTATTATCTTTTTTTACGTTTTTTCTTTTTCTTTTGGAAAGTGTCCAATATTTTAGGGAAACCGTAAAATAAGGCTATAATCCAAAAATCACACAAAGTCTGAGAATTAAGGCCAAAGGCCCAGTTCAACCAAACGAGGCTCTCATACCACTTGGAAGGAACAAAGTTCCTCAATAATAGAATAACTAGTATACGTAACGTATAAATCCCATAAAAGGCAAGTAATGTAAAATAATATGTATGATAGATGATAGATTACAATTTGTAGCCACCCTTATATATTGTGTGGACAGCCATGAATGAAGGTCCATGTCCTCTAACCTAGTATTACATATCACTAGTTAATATTTAATGTATTTATTATTATTGTTACATTCTATAGAGTGAACTCTCTCATAAACAGAGCATGTCTAAGCTCTGAAACATTTTGTAAATTTTGTTTTAAAAATCCCCATCTACTCATAATTAAGGGGGAGTGTTGAAAAAAGTAATTACTCGCAGATCCGTACCTGACTCTGAGCCGACTCTACAGAGTCTGTATTAGTCAAGATCTTGTCGGTTAGTCTCACAAGAGGGAAGAGTCCACAATTCGGCAATGTAATCTAGTTGAATTTATTTATAAAGCTAAGTTGTTAGGTAGATAGTTATTACATTCTTTAATAGTGAGTCTCTCAATTCATGTAGACTCAATTTTTCAGGTTGCCTATAAATAGAAGAAGCAAATTGTAAATCAAGTTAGACAATAGAGCGAACTCTCAGTGAGAAAGGAGAGAAAGAGAAGTTGAAGCTCAAGCTTCTTTATATGTGATTATGTCGAAGAGCCAAAGCTCTGTAAAAGGATCAATCGGTGAGCCGACAAGTCTCGATAGACAAGTTTGTAATACCTTTGTTATTTCCAGATAGTTATATATATGAAATAGTTTATGGTTGAATGCATCTTTATTTGGCTGCACATTATTTCCAGATTTACTTGTGTAAATGTCTTTTACTATTACATTTGAGTGAAAGATCAAGAACCCTTAAATTTCTCACTCTATGAAAGTTCGAGGTTTTACGGGACTCAAGTCTTCTTACATATTTGGGTATATGTTTTTATAAGTTCTTTGGATTGTTAATGTGTCCATTTTTATTTCATCTTACTCAGAGGTGAAAAACATTTAGACTAAGAAACATACTGTGTAGATTTCGACTAAAACCAAGTGAAACGAGAAGTTCGGTTGAGTATGTGGTCGAGGTAAAACAAGTCGGTAGAACCGACAAGTAAGTCGAAGTAAAAGAGTCGAGTCAAAAGTCCGACCAAAGTTGATAGACTTGTATAGTCAGAGGAAATAGGAAAGTTTCACGAGACAATTAAAAAAAAAATCTGCGTGAAAATATTTAATTTTAATATTAAGTGAGCCTTGAACTCAAGTTTAGTCGGCTTGGTTCTCGCTAACATCTTGAACCCATCCCAACAATTTGGATTTATATAATCTAATATTTTTTAAATTATGGAAACCAATTATAAAAATAGATTATAAAAGTAGTGAGGAAACGGATTATAAAACTTATATAAATCAAGAAAAAAATCTAGTCTTTTTTGAAAAAAGAAATTTTCCTCTATGCTTTCCGTTGCTTACGAATGCATAATCACATATCTTGCTTTCCCTTGCTTACGAGTGCATAATCACTTATCTTGCTTCACGGACAACTCATTATCGTATGTTTTTATTTTTTATTTTGATCTTTTGTCATTTTTGGCATCGTAATAAAGCAATTCATTATGTTATTTTTTTTTATTTTTTTTTATCTTTTGTCATTTTTGGCATCGTAATAAAGCAATAGAATAGGCTTTAAATATAGCCTCCTTTTGACGTTGAAGAATATATTCCTCACTCAAAAGTATGTAGATTGGCTGTGGACAGCAAGAAGAGGATCCTTTTGTTGTGCTTGTTTGTCTAATTTTGATTCTCAATTGTATCAATATATAAAGAACACAGTAAGCATTATCAGGGCATTATAGTAAGTAAGTGTTTGGTGTTATCCAGAATAGCATTATAACAACTTAGCAAGCAACTTGGCATGAACAATAAGACAGACTTTCTAAGCAGGCCACAACCAGAATTGGATTACACAGAAGCACAACTCTTAACTTAATCTTCACACAGTTTATAGTCCTTATCATCGACTTGACTAGAGAATGAAGCAAGGCTGAAAAGGATTTGAGAAAGTGGTGGAATATGGTTTCAATTTTCCTGTGTTTTTTTTTTAATTCGTGAAGTTACATTCTTCAATGTGGCCAGCGGACATGATGTGATTCGTTGGTCACATTTGTCAAAAATAATTAAGCAGTGAAAGAGTCGTAACACTCTAGACTTCAAAAAGCGGCTACATGGTGAATACTTGGACTTTCCTATACGCCCAGCAGTCCTTTTACTTGCAATTTTGAACTTATGCAGAAATGAAAATCTCCACTCAATTTTTTTCTTCTTTTCAAATGGTTGTCTGTTCAAGCATGCTGGAATTCAGCGAATCTAGAATTTTATAGGCTTTCGAATAGCATATAATTTACAATATTAGTCTTTCCATCAAATCACGGATTTAATATATTAAAATTTGGTTCATGTTAATCAGGCTTCAAATTTGAAGCCTTCAGAGCCTTACAAAGGCCATTCTAAACGTCATAGAAGGCCACAAAAAAATTTCCCATGCAAAAAAAATTTAGTTTCATTTCCAGCACTTCAATAATGAAATTGAGTAAGCCTCGCTAAATTTGCAACAGAAGGGCAGCTAAAAAAATTGCATTTCAAGGGTTTTTATTTAGTGGACTATGGGAGAGTTGGGACTCAAAGTCTGCCCAAGTGCCCTTGAATAGATCTTGGTCCCAATCGACACGGAACACTGTGGGAAACTGGGATGCCTAGTGTCAAGTTCAACTTGATGATTTAGGATTATGACTCGGGATTCGATGTTCACTTTCAAAGAATTTAATGACATTGGCATGCATTACTGATCCACCAACTTCATTAAATCTTGGTATGAGATGATGCCACCTACCAACTCGGTTTTCCATCTCTCATCTTATTGTTCATCGAGTTACGTGATCTCGCAACTTATAAGTCACTTGAGTATTTGAGTATATGATGTGAAATTAAATTCTCATATGAGTCATATCTATGGATGGTGAATTGGTTTGATAACCCTCCATTGTCAAGGCTCTACAAAGAAAAACTAATAGTGTTGTTTTTTGGGTTACAACTTACAAGTTTAAATTTACAATGTATTGAGCAATCTTTTATGTATTTGAACCTATCCTTGTCCAATGGGTATGTAAGTTTCCAGACCAGGGTTTCACCTAGTGCTAGACATTTCTATTATGACCACCACAAGACTGGGATGATGAATCTTTGGTAGAAGGATAGCAGCACACTGCCCTTTGTTTGTGCTCATGAATCATATCCTATACTAGTTAGTTCAAGATTCTAGGATTTATTCCAATTTCCATTCATTTAGTCGGGTGAAAATCATTCGAATTAGCACTCCCAGTCTCCCACTGTCCACCTAGGCCGCTTAGTCTACTTGTATCATCAGAGGAAGGGGGTTAGGAAGTAGAGACAAGGAAACTTGAATGGAGGGCCATCCAGAGAGAAGGGTTGTACAATATGCATATAGTCAGATCTAAACGAAACGACAGAATTTGTGAGATACCTAACTGAATATTATCATTACTTAATCTGTTGGGATACTTACGCGATAACTCTTGTTCTTGATTTGTTTATGAGGGTTTCCTATGTCGACAATGGCTACTATTTGGAGAGTCTTGTTGCCATCATTATACCACCAATGAATTGGTACTGCAAATATCGCTTTTACATCTCCCCTCCTCACTCACCTCACCTTTTGACTTGAGTCGTCTTCTTCTTCTTCCTCTTCCTCCCGTGGGCTCTCTGATCTATGCCATGAGCGCCCTCATAATGAAGAATGATCTCTAAAATTCTCTGGAGACCTCTCAAAAACAATACCCAGTTTTCCCTCACCTGCACAGATATATCTATGTTATGTAGATGCAATTATAAAATGGTTTTTTTATAATCATGTGAAATACAAAAACATGCATTCTCCTACCTCACGCAAGGTAAACCAACTCTAGAACACTGAGATATTGTGGAATTTAGATGGCATTGCTTCTAATCATCCTTATGTAGAAGGAAACCATTTCACACTGTATTTCCTCATTGTCTTCTGCGGTGGACAACTTGAAGGTTCCACCTTTGTCACAGGTAGGAGCAAGAGAACCAAAGGTAGAACGTTGGGTAGGGTGGATTGAGCCTCCCCGAACTTAAAGAGATTGGTGAAGTTTGTGGAGCAAAAAAACATTGTTTTGGGTTTACGAGTATAGGACA
This sequence comes from Pseudotsuga menziesii, assembly GCA_001517045.1. NCBI lineage: Eukaryota > Viridiplantae > Streptophyta > Pinopsida > Pinales > Pinaceae > Pseudotsuga > Pseudotsuga menziesii. Next base: position 49,646 of record LPNX010318993.1, on the reverse strand, counting down.
GTCAGAGGTCGAGACTCGGACTCTCAACTCTCCAATTCTATGCTTCAGTGTCTCCCTAACTTCTATTTCCTCTACAATATTATGCAAAGCTAAGCTGTCGACTTGGTTATCGTGAATTTACAGGTATGTATAAAATTTTATATGTGGATAAAAGTTAAACGTGTTGCTTGTTGGATTTCCTTTTGGTTCTATAAATATAAGGGTTTAAAATTTCTCCATCCAAAATGTTGTTTAAAATTGTAATGTATTATGTGATCGTGTTTCCTCCATACTAAGTCTCGAATACTCAATAGATGTAACTTTAAAAAACCCAATATTTAAATGAAATCAAAACCAAAATAGTGTATACCTGGGACCACAACTTTGTTTGGGGGGAGGAACAAGAAGAAAGGGCCTTGTATTTGAGTTCCAAATATGTCAATGTTATTTATGTGTCGTGAATTGTGAACATTAGGTTGAAAGAAAGAAGAATATTTGAATACAAGTGTTTGAATTAGTCCAATTTCCTTAATGAAATCCAAAGTTTGAAAGGATAAAATATTTAATAACCGATGCTGTAAATGTTGTAGACTTTGACCCCTTCATTTTCATGTCATCCTTCTAATAATGGAAACAAGAAGCACAAATTGTTTACCAATATATCTAAACAAGGGAATCCCTCGACAAACGTTCATGAATGAGGGACTGGGAGTGCAGTGAGCTAGAAAAGAACATGATTTCAACATCCTCGTTGTTGCAAGCCTCTCAAATGTGTGTTTATGATTCATCTTCCTTATTAACTATGGCAAACACTAGACACCCAACTTGTAGTGATATTTGTTGGAGAATTTTAAGTTCTTCCTTATAGTGGACTAATAAATACTTAACCTTTTCGATAGGGTTGATAAAATTGATATAGCCTTTGGAGGGACTATACATAATCTACTTAAAATTGGGGCTTTTGTTTGATCACTTCAAATTGGGGTATAAAATCGATATATATTGCAGGGAATATCCATAATCCACCTAAAATTGGGGATTTTGTTTGATCACTTTGAATTGAGCATCTAGGGAGGACATGATTCAATTCTAAACATAAGTGTTCAATTTAGGGTATTACATTTTTGGTTTTTTCTTTTAAGTAGGCCCAATCACACTTGACCAATAGAGCCACCATCAAGCGGAATCAATCCTCCATTCAAAGGTCCTTCCAAATTCCAATGCCTTATTTTATCAATAACCTAACAACCGAGTATTTCATCGGCCCGACAGAGTTGTCCCTTATCTAAGTTCAAAAAACTATATTCCCCAAGGACCAGGAGAGTAGAGACTGCTTTAGATATGTATGGACTCTCATTAGCTAAAATAAAAATAATTTTATATCCACGCATTTGTCTCCATATTTGTATGAGATCTTTCTCCATGACATGAATGGTGGAATATGTCTCAACGGTTTCTAATGTGAATCGTGTGAGGTCCATAGAGATGTGAATTATAGGTTTCCACACAATAATCGAGTGTGCAATATAGTCATCTCTTGTGGGCTCTCGGAGGTTAAATAAATAGTTGTTGCTCCTAAAACATTTAGGTGTTGGAAATGATTTTATTTTTATTTCTGATTTGCGATTAGTTTGTGTGCATTTGAAAGCCATAAACCATAATAGAACAAAAAAATATCAAAAGCTTAAAATACTTTATATATGTTGGATAATTTGAAGTGTTTCGGTCAAATTACTAGGATAAGATGTCAATATTGGAGAGAATTTTTATTTATTTATTTCCAATTTCTAGGATTTATATAATTAAGGGTATAGAAGGCATTTACTTTATGAGGATATCCCCTACATTAGGGAGTCCACATGGATAAGAACGTGCAATGTATGCATTGGATGCAAACCATTTCAATTTGTATTGACTTTGGTTCTTTCTTTGTGCTCCCTCCCTTACTACAATCTACCTACACACCTACTCTTGCATATGTCATGGATAGATAGATTTGTTCTTGAATATATAGACTGAACCATTATAGGCACTACGGGCATTCCAACTCAATTTCATTACATTATAGGAACTACATGAGCTGAAAGCAATATATAGGGAGAGGAGAGTTTGTTATTACATAAGTAAGATAACTTGTCTTTCATGGTGCATTTCACCTGGAGGGTTATATCTCCCTCTTACTATTCTGACTAGTCTCAATGACTATTCCTTTGGGGTACGCACTTATTGCTTCAAAATCATTTTATTTCCATTTCCAATTTCCAATAAGTTTGTGTACATTTGAAATTGACAATAACCTATAATAGACAAAAAAAATTACCCTTGAATATGAAAATAATAAAAGAGATGAATTGCTTTAAAACAAAAAATGTTTTTTTACCATAATTGAAATGATTTGCATTGTTCAAAGTGATTCCTCTCTTCAATTATTGCACTATTCTTTAATTAAATCCAGGTTGAATTTTATTAAAAAAAGATTAGATAGCAATACAAGATTAAGTTGTAGTTGATTAATCTTAACGCTTTATTTATTTTTATTAGAATTATGTCTTTTAGGTTATACTAGAGTAAATGAGATATGATAATTTAGGTTACTTTTTTACATTAAATGTTTCCTAGGTTATGGCCAATAACTGAGTAATTATTAAACATTTCTCTTAAATTATTATTTTATATAAAAATTTATAGTATTTCTAGGTTAGAATTAGATATTACATTTAGTTCTATATTTTATAAAAAATAGGTTAAGTAATTCACAATTTATTCGTTAAGAAAAATATTTGATATTAATAAATTTAATTTAGACTTATATTCTATTCTAAGTTTAGAATCATTTTAGCAATTTAGGGTATTTTTTTTAATCACAACTTAGACTTCCTTATTATCTAGCTTAACATTTGTAGGGTTTGGGTTCGGTCTTATTTATATAATGGACATTATCTGTTTCTTAGTTTTCTCATGAAATGTGTTGTTAAAGATATATTAATAAATATTTATTTGTTACTCAACTCTACTCATTGCCGAGGATTACCTTGCATACCACTCCTCAAACCTATCAAACCAGAATTTAAGACAAGAGATTGTAAATATGTTTTTTTGTCAAAATGACATTTTTGAATCATGTAAGGTTGACAAAGAGATTACAGTATATAATAGGGCCTTGTTTTTTGTCTAACCTTTTTACATAAATTTAAGATGGATTTTTGAAAAGATAATTGTTGAAGCCCTCTCAAACTCCTTCTCGTGTGAGATCCACATACCAATAAGATCCACATTAAAGTTTGAAGGATACTTTTTCAATGTGTTTGAATAATAAGTATATGCACTGAGTTTTGAAAAGAGAAATGGGAATCCCTATCAATCCCTCTCATTTGACATCTATATGTTAGTAGACTCAAGACTAAAGTTTGAAGGATAAATTTTCAAGTGTTCTAATACTTAGATTTATTATGGTGAAGACAATGCTTAGGGATTAGGTGGAGTTTGAAATTGAATGGCTAGTTACTCACTAATTGGGTCCATATGGACAAACATATAAATTAGCTTTGTGATGGTATTTGTAACTTTTTTTGGCCGTTAATAAAAACGTGGATTGGAAAAAACTTCATGTAATGTAAAATGTCATGGAAAAGTTATTCTTCTATTTTTTTTTACTTTTATGTTGTTTCTTTAAACCATTGGTTATGGTAATTATCAAGTGGTCACAACAAGGATCAACAATTTTAAATCTAATAGGGATGTACAATTGTAGAAGTACAATAGTTTTAGGAATATACCTTGGCACTCGACAAAAATCATCTTTTTAGTTTTTATTATTAATGTTAGGGATCTGGTGATTGATCTCTTTTGGCCTTATAACATAGACCTTATAGTAGTGGAGCTCTTCTCAAAAAAATTCTAGACACAAATAATATTTGGTACCTCATAAGGCTACTTTCATCCCCAATTTCATATTATGCATTCAGATAAGGTTGTCAGTAGTTCTCCTCTACTCGAATCGCTTTGGCATGACATGAAAAAAATATTTTCCCTCACAAAATAAATAGGCCAAAAAAATGCAATACAAAAAACCAATACTCCTAATGGTTCTCGCTATGTTCACATTAATTAACAAAACAAGTGCACCAATCTCTTTCTAAATGGTCTTTTTTCCAATCTCATCTTTGATTATGGGTACATTTTTGTCACTCTCATCCTTTATTTTAGTCTCTCCTCCTCTAATCTAACTCTTGGACGTGATAAATCCCCCATAAAAAGAATTTGGACGTGATAAATCATCATATACATGGTTTACCTCACTAATTCTATGTAAATGCTGAATCACTTGGGATTTCTTCTTATTATCATTTTTTTCTATACATTGTTTTTAATAAATAATGAAATTTTGTTATACACTTTCGGTTTCAAATGAAAAGAATGATTTATTTTTACATGTAAACATTGAAGGGTTCAATTTCTCACAACCCTTCAAAGTGAAATGGGACCCTGCCCTTCAAATTTGATCCCTGATGTTATTATTAAAAAATTTCGAATATTCATATCAAAACAGATTTCATCATTGCAAGCAACACTTCTAGTTACTATTTAATGCTTTTCTCATTTCCCAGCTTCTGTATTTTATAATATTGTTGAGATTTGAGTGTCATCACTTAAAATAGGCAATTAATTAATTATTATGAGTTTATTATGTACTTTAGGATAAGTATCTATAATATAGTTGAGATTTGATTGTCATCACTTAAATGTATGAGTGAAATAATTTAATTCTTTTTATTAGTTTATGTCTATGGTAGAGAATTATGTTCTTAGCATTTCAATTAATTGGGCGGAGAGGGAAATCAAACTCCAGCTTATGGAAATCAAACTCCTGGGAGGTCTCCTTGCCTTAGCAAAAATATTTGAAAAACATCAACGTTATTCCCATGCTTAATTGTGATTAAGGTTAGCAAAAATGTCACCCAAAAAACTGTGATTGAGTTCGAAAAAATGTCAGACAAAAGCTACTTTTGAAAGGAATGAAAGTAATTTAAACTATCTCAAAGAAACATGTTTTTTTTAAAAACATTTTTTTGGGAGAACCTGAACAGTTAACAAGTTCCAGGATGATCTCACTTTTTAATTGCACTAGATTACATAATCTATAATGTATATGGAGGGAAAACATAGATATCAAGAGTTGTTGATCTTTTACAGCAAGATTAGTTAACTAGCATAGATCCAAGTCCTCGGCTCTATTAAGCGTCGAGATCAAATATCTCGTGGTGCAAACCTCTTCTTAGGTATTTCACTCAATGGGCTATCAACTTTGGTGTGTTCTATATATAGCCATTGCTTTGATTCCAACCAAAATACACATATTTTTATTTAAGTTCCATATATAATATTCTTATTATTAATATTTTAAATTATTTATGGCCCACATATAATATTTAATATTATTTATGGCCGACATAAAATATTTATTATTATTTACTATTTTGTTAGGAACGAACATTACAACATCTCCCCATACATGGTTTTAAAACCATATGCAACGCCCTCCTAAAAACCATGGGTTATTTAGGAGGCCTTGCACATGGGTTTAAAACCATGTGCAAAGCCCTTCTAAACCATGTATAATAAAACCATGGGTTGTTTAGAAGGGAACATGGTTTTAAAACCATGTGCAAGGCGAACATTTTTTCTTTGCGGATAATTCAATTTTTTATTTTTTATTATTTTGATAGGTAGGAACATTACAACATCTTCTCCATAATGTGTTTTTTTTCTTACCCGCATATTTTTTTTTGGATAATTAAATTTTTACTTTTTATTGTTTTGTTAGGTAGGAACATTACAACATCTCCTCCATATTAGGTTGCTTTTGTGGCCTACATTTGTTTTGGCCAATAATTAAAAATTTTGTTTTTTATTATTTTGTTATTAACAAAGGTTACAAGATCTCCCTCATATTAGGTTTTTTTTGCCCACAATTATTTTGGCGTATAATTAAAATTTTTTTTTTTTATTATTTTGCTAGTGTAACGTTACAACATAATAAATTTTTTACTATTATTTATAGCCGACATTTACAAGAGTAACGTTAGTTAACGTTACATAATGTTATGTAATGCAAGATTTCCCCCATACTGGGCTGTAGAGCGCCTCTGGAAGCAACAATTTGCACACACACTGGTAGGATCTATGGCTCTTTTTTCACAAAATTGCGGAAGCTATCATTTCTGAGAAAATGATAGATTAAAGACAGCTAAAAGCATTAAGATTTCAAGGGAAATTATGTGTGGGTTTCATTGAGAAAGGTGAATGGACGAAACAGGCGTAGATCCAAATCCTAGGCTCTATCAAGCGTCGAGATGGATCAAATCTCTCGAGGTGTAAACCTCTTCTTAGGTATCCATTGATTGATTCAAACCGAAAGACACATATTTCTATTTAAGGTCCACATATAATTTTATTATTATTAATATTTAATATTATTTATGGCCTACATATAATATTTTTTATTATTTTTTATTTTGTTAGGAATGGACATTGCATCATTTCCCCACACATGGTTTTAAAACCATATGCAAGGCCCTCCTACAATCATGGGTTGTTTAGGAAACCATGTACAATAAAACCATGGGTTGTTTAGAATGCCTTGCACATGGTTTTAAAACCATGTGCAAGGCCAACATTTTTTTGCGGATAATTCAATTTTGTGTTTTTTATCTTGACCCACATATTTTTTTTACCGATAATTAAATTTTTGCTTTTTTGCCAACATGTTAGAAATGTTACATCACGTTGCAAGATCTCTCCCATAATATTCACTATCACTATTATTTTTTTCCAACATGTTAGTAACGTTACATCACGTTACAAGATCTCCCCCATACTGGACTGTAGAGGGCCTCTCAGCACAATAATATTAAAAATTATAATTATAACTAGCCTAGATCCAAATCCTAGGATCTATCAAGCGCCGAGAGGGATCAAATCTCTGGTGGTGCAAACCTCCTTGAGTGCAATACCTGAGAAGAGGTTTGCACCTCGGGAGATTTGATCCTTCTCGGCGCTTGATAGAGCCTGGGATTTGGATCTAGGCTAGTTAAATTTAAGATATTAAATTTATAGTCCAGCCACTTATAGTCGAGCCATTTGAGAACAAAAGGAGGAGGGCGTATAATGAATTTGTAAAATCTCCTTAATACATTACATTTCCTTAATACATTTGTAGGGGGAATATTCATTGTCACATTCTACATTTCATTACCTTTCGCCAACATGTTTCTCCCAACTTATTTTTGTAAAAATAGATCTTTTTGTTTATTTATTTAAGGGTTCCTCGAGAAAACATAGGATTCAGTTTGCTCAATTGCTGTTTGATTTAATGACACCCTTTATTTTTTATACAGCAGAGCGACCCATTATATCTCATTGCACGTTCCGAGGTTACTAGATTTTCAATACTATTAAGATAACCCTAACCCTAAAAAATTTCATAATTTATAAACTTAATTAGTGTATATATAATCTATACGAGACCGTACACCATAGCAGTAGCCCTATTATTTTTAACAATGAAAAATACTCAATATGGAATCACATTTTATAAAGGAATCATAAATTGACATTGGCGTAATGTTCCTTGCACAAGAATAAATCAGAACGTTTCATAAAAGTGAAAAAATGAAATGAAATTAAATAAATTAAAAGTGAAACATGAGAGTTAAAAGTTGTTTAATCAAATAATCTTAAAACGATATGTCAATTGAGTGAGATCACAGATTAAATGGTTGGGAAGACCATGGATATATATAGTTTCTTGCTGTGTCAAAATAGAAAGGAAACTGGTTAATGCATAAAGGAAACTGGTTAATGCATGAATGTGATGTATTCATGCCCTTTACTATTAGTGAATCTATGGAAGGAATATAGGAGATTAGGTTTAGGGTTTAGTTGGATCCCAACTTATTTTAAAATATATATTACGTCCAATAGAAAAATATTGTGTCATTTGAATATATATTAAAATTAAAATATATTGCACAGACAAAACACAGACACGCTGGTAATTTACACTTCATTTTAATGATCAAGGCCTGCAAATTGGTGTTCTGTGCGAGTGAGTTTGGTGATGTAGTTCCCAATAACTATCATCACTAGTTGTAAAGCCAATAATAACATCACGAGTTGTAAAGTTATACCCGCTATCAAATTTAAGATTTTTAACTCTATTTTTCAATACAAATAACACCATACCACTATTACTCACTATTAATAGATTGTATAGAAACTGTGGGCGGATGGAATAAATCTACTAATGGAACATTCGCCACGCTGATTCATATGCAATCAAAGTTTGTAATATCCTTCTGGCACGTTCACCATTGCTTGTTGAAAGCTTGTTGAAAGCTCATTATGAATTGTTTGTTTGTCAGATGAGTTTGCAAATTTGGAGTAAAATTTGCAATTTGCGAGGCCACTTTTGGTGACTCACAGATGCAAGTTGCAATTTCTGAGGCCACTTAAAGTTTAAAGTTGCAATTTTTGAGGACAGGTAAACCTGAGCAATGCAAGTTTCTAAGGGCTCGTCTGGACTGGGGAATCGTATATCTAACAAACCTGCGTGAGTTTGGAGCCCATCATCCTCCAACTTTCAATCATCGGCACACAACACTTACGTACCAACCATTTGAATTGAATCGTACGATCGTTATCAATCCTAATGGAACGTATTATATTAATAATTGGGATTCTTGGTTTGTAAGTGATCCTTGCTTCGAATGGCACTCTCACAGATACGTAATATTTGTTATTCTCTAATCTGACTGCTGCTAGGCTAAACGTATTGAAATCCAGTTAGCGCCTGCCCCATTTTGATAAAATCGTCACTGTTAGTTTTCTTTGGATATTGTTTACCGAGTATGGGAATGATTACATATTCTGAAACATTGAAGATCCTACTGCTAGATTGTCTACTAAATTTATATTTTCAAACAAACAGTCTACAAGTGGCGTCTTATTATTGAAGCTGTCTGTGTGCAAAATGTAAAAACCATCCTAGTGCTTTTGGGGCTCTAGGGATGCCACGACGATTTCAGAGTGAAAAGTACAAAAATGGCTAATTATTTGGACTCTGAAAACAATGGCTAAAAAACAAAATAGAAAAAAGCTTGTAGAAAACAATTTATCTAAGTTGTACCTAATTGATAATGTAGCTCTCTATGTAACCTAATTGAACCCGAATTGTGTAACATCATTGTGCAAACCTAAAGCAACGTACCTAAATCAAGCCGATCCTACGTCATCGTGTAACCTGAAGCATTGAACCTAAAGGCATCGAGGCATCATCGTGTAAAATCAAGCAGGTCAAGTGAAAAGGTCTACGTGGAGGTAATGGTAAAGAGGACAGAATGCGGGCTTCCTGAATGTGGCTGTGAACTGAATGGATATTGTTTACCAAGTATAGGAATGATTACATATTCTGAAACATTGAAGAGCCTACTGCTAGATTGTCTACTAAATTTATATTTTCAAACAAACAGTCTACAAGTGGCGTCTTATTATTGAAGCTATCTGTGTGCAAAATGTAAAAACCATCCTAGTGCTTTTGGGGCTCTAGGGATGCCACGACGATTTCACAGTGAAAAGTACAAACAAATGCTAATTATTTGGACTCTAAAAATAGTGGCTAAAAAACAAAATAGAAAAAAGCTCGTAAAAAACAATTTATCTAAGTTGTACCTAATTGATAATGTAGCTCTCTGTGTAACCTAATTGAACCTGAATTGTGTAACATCATTGTGTAAACCTAAAGCATTGTACCTAAATAAAGCCGATCCTACGTCATCGTGTAACCTGAAGCATTGAACCTAAAGGCATCAAGGTAACATCGTGTAAAATCAAGCAGGGCAAGTGAAAGGGTCTAAGTGCAGGAAACATTGAAGAGCCTACTATTTTGTTATTGCTGTCGCATTGATTCGGTGAAAGAAATTGGTGAAATGTTAAGTTGTTCGGATATTTTATGTGCTATTAAAATTAAAATAATATGAATATGAAAATAATTTGAACCTCAATATCTAAATAATATCTGAATTCATTGTGGATTAGCAAATTTAAAATTCTTACCTCGGTTTATTGTTGCTGTCGCAGTGGTTGTTGCTATTTGCTGTCGCAGTGGTTGTTGTTGTTGCTTGATCAAGGTAGCTAGGATTTCGATGTAGTTTTTTATACTTCTTTCTATTTATATAGGTGTTGTTTTTTTTCTTCTAATTTTCTATTTTTTTTAGCCGACATAACATTATGTAACGTTACTTGTAATTTTTTTTCTTTTCTATTTTTTTTATAGCCGACATAACATTATGTAACGTTACTTGTAATTTTTTTTCTTTTCTATTTTTTTATAGCCGACATAACATTATGTAACGTTACTTGTAATTTTTTTTCTTTTCTATTTTTTTATAGCCGACATAACATTATGTAACGTTACGTAACGCTACAACGCTACGTAACGTTACAAGATCTACCCCATACTCGGCTGTAGAGCGCCTCTCGGCGCAATAACATAAAGAGAATTTATAGAATAATATAAAAAATTCTAATAACTTGTTAATATTAATATAATTGCATTATCTGAGTTGGAATCTTCCTTTTCATCTTCGATGCAAAAAAAATTTAAAAATCACCTTTATGTTGTTTATGAGAACATAATAACTTAGTACTTTTAAGAAGTTGGGTGGTAACAATACGTTTAAAAAAGAAAAAACCATGCCCTGAATATTGAATGAATAGCTGCCATTGTTGTGGGCGTTCGATTGGTGGTAACTAAACTCATGATCCCTGTGCTTGCAAGTATAATTTAAGCTTTAATAGAATTGCTTTGATTTCAAAAGAATTCTGACTCAGCTTTCATAATTTGATAGAGAAAAGAATGCTAGTTGTACAAGAGATCAAGTCTAAAGAGATTAAAAGATAAGCACAGATTTACCCAGAGCCACAGGCAAGAATGGCCACAGAGCTCGCTAGAAAGCATGTTAGCGAATTCTCACTTTGTCCACCAAACTTGAGATTCATAGGGAGATTTTCTTATAGTCATGAGTGAATCCAATGGATCGTGGTGGATATGGTTGCTGCTGATGCTAATTTATAACTCATACTTTGCTCGCTCATGGCACTCTAGATAATCACTTGGAGGACATGTAAGGTAGTAACTAACACTTAGAATGTGATAGTGATTCCATGTGCATGCAACGCCACAACTAAGGACTTGTCAAAGATGGCAGAATTGTCAGAGATGGCAGAATTGTCACATGGTTGTCATGGATTATTAGTGTATGGTGCAAAGTGTTGCAAATTAAAAAAGTAATTTCACAATAAGAGGCCTGATGTAAAAAAGTTAGGAAAACAGGTTAATTTCTTTGCAAAAGCATAGCATACAAAATAGTAATTACACTGGCATAATTGCCAAAACCCAATTGAAAACAATATTTCCTGCTTGCAGGGAATAATTAAAAGTCATGTTTATTCTTAGCTTTACCTAATCTTAAAAATAAAACAAAAGTTAAACATTCAAGGTGTGAACTATTCCAGTGAGTGGTTGGTTGGATTTTAGGGCAGGTTAGAGGGCCTCTTTAGTTGGAGAATCATATGAAAAGAAAAAAAAAGATTATTTCTGTTTTTGCTTTAAAAAATCAAATATCTATTAGCATAACCACAATTAAAGTGGTTGGTAAATGAAGATAAGCACAACCAATCACTTAGTTTTATAAAGATAGTTGACTCTCAAATAAAGACTAAAATATATAATTTTAGATCATTTATTCATACCATCTTGTTAGATTTAATATAATCCCAAAACTAATACTATTTAATAATATTAGAAAAAGCTTGATAAGAAAACACAAAAACTAATATAAAAAAACAAAAACAAATTGTTAACAGTTTCTCTATCTACCCTTTAACTTAAGTTTCTTTAACTTTTAATCAATATACATTTAACAATAACAAAGATTAGCATTAAATAAATCTTTGCTACACACTTGTTACACTTGAGTTAATCTTGTTAATCACATCAAGCAAGTCCAAAATCTAAAACAATATCTAAATACCTATCAACTTAAAAAAAATAAAAACCTAAATATAATATTTCATAAACTTACATAAAATACTAAACTCTAACCAAATCATGATCAGAATCTTAATATCATAAATTTTAATAGTTTATCCTTGTCTTTATCCCTTCTCCTTGGACATCGATTTTCAATTTTCCGTCCAACGTAACTGTCAGAATATATCACAGTAAAGGTATTTACATAATAATGCAGAGCTATTACATGAATAAATCGTAATTTTAGGATTAAATAAAATGAGATGATCACATCTAAAACTGTAAGATGGCTGAGGATACCCATTAATGGCGACGTCGAGGTGGATCTGATGATCTGGTTGACGGTGATCCGGATCCCTATGTGACTATTCGATTATTCTGATTCCGAGCCCACCTCCCCTCCGAGTTCTTTGCTGCAATCCTGCTTCTAGAACGGAAGAACCAGATAGAATTCCTCGAGAAAATCGCATGACCTGTTCACCAAAGCCGGATGACGCTGCCAAGACAGATGGAACGGTTGTCCAATCACTAATGTAGTCTGGTTTGTTGTTATTTTTCATACTTTTTCCATTCCATAAAGAATGAATATGTGAACTTCCTTTGCATCTAAAAGGAATTGAATCAACCAGCTTACTAATTATGAGTTGGGTTTTAACCATTTAGATATAAATACTAGATAAAGTTTATTAACATATTTATTTTATAATATAAATTGATTAATTGGTTTACATGTTTTAGCGAAAAAAAATTAATTGATATTAATTTGAAAAATATAAACTTGTTAAGTAGATAAGGTGTATTGTCAAAATTGATTCTATGGCAGTGGTTTAAAATTCAAAAGATATATATATAATAGTACATATACACAGTTTGTGGTTGGATCAAGTAAAGATAAAATGGTTGAGAGATAATGATGAATTGGAAGATAGTTTGAATTTTTTTTTATTCATCATATTATTTTAGTTAAATGAGTTCAACTATATATATATATATATCACATTCTTATAATTATATGCCATGAAATGTTAGTTATACATTTATCAGCTATGAGATATAGATGCATAGCTACAAGTTAACCATTAATGGCTACGAGTTATTTTTTATATTCATTTCTTTTATAAATTTTTATCTCAAAATTTGAAAGATTGCATTTATGTCATCGTGCTTGGTAGATGAAAAAGTATACCAAGGAAAAATATTCAAACAATTTTTCATTCCATTTCTATTTCTCAACCAGTTGATCTTATAGACATAATCCAACTACAAATTATATACATTTAGTACCATATATATATATATACCTTACTCGATCGACGATGCTCGGAACATTCAGTCGAACTATTCAACGATTCTACCTTTATTGAAAATATCCATAACTTATATATATATATATCGATAAGGATGGCAGAGGCAAGCAATAATCTGGTTAGTTTGAAGAGTGTCGATGGAGAAATATTTGAGGTGGAAGAGGCCGTGGCATCTCAGTCTGGGTTTATAAAGAGTGATCCAATACCGTAGATACCATGCAAATCTAGAGCGTCCATCAAATCTCACCATAATATAATACTTGCTACTAAGTCTGAATATGAAGGTGAAGCTAAGGATCATGTGATGTGGGATAGAGAGTTTTGTTGGAAACATTAATTACTCGTTGATCCATAATCAAATCAACCGACTGTAGCAGGTTAGAAAGGGTTAGAGATTCTCGCAAGATCAAGAGTTCATATATTTCGTATATAAGACAATAGAATTTAGTTTATGAAACTAAGTTTCTGGTAGAGAGTAATTACAGTCTTTAAATGTTAAGTCGGTTAGTCGGCAAAAATTTTCTATATAAAAGATGAAATTGTAAATCTAAAAGAAGACAGACAAGCAGAATAAAATAGAGAAGAAAAGTGTGAGGAAGAAGAAGAAAAACTCACGGAAGAGTTTGAAGCTCAAGCTTTTGTGTTTTTACCAAGTTTGTATTTATGGCTGTAAGTTTTGTTATGCCATCACATGAAATATAAATCCTCAAGTTATGGTTGAATGAATGTTTTAGATAGCCACATATCTTCCCCATATGTACATGACAACATTTACTGTGAGTGAAAGACATCAAGAATCCATAAATATTTCATTGTGTAAAAGTTCCTAGATTTAGGCGTAGAGGTTCGACACAAATCTTGTTTATTATTTTCTTATATGATATTGCAAGTGAGTCCGAATATAGTTGTGTCATAGTTAATCCTAGGTTACCACAGTGAAAAGTGTTTTATATACTCCTAAGTCCTTAAACTAGGAAATACAAAGTCATTGCACGGAAGTGAAAACTTGGTCACACATGAGTTGGTCGCAACCAAATTGATGTTGCAGTAAAGGTCGGTCAAAGCCTAAGTAAAATTCTGTCGAGGTGAAAAGTTCACGCAATTACTTCATTGCAGTAACTTTCCCGCAGTAACTCTCTCACAGTAATTCTGTCACGCAATAATTTCTTCATGCAGTAAATTTGGTCGCAAGAAAATTGAGTCGCAAGTTTTTGAAAAAGTAAAAGGGAAAAACAAAAGGTTGTGCTCCACGGTAACTCAAGTTAATTTCCGCGGCCATTGTTTTTCCTGAGATCTGATATCAGAGCTAGTTTAGGAAATAAATCTTGTCCTAAAAGGGAAAAAGTAATTTTCTAAAGAAAGTTAAAAATTAAAAAAATGGCTTCTACTTTCGGTTCAAATATGTCGAGTTTACAAACTCCAATTTTTAGAGGAAAGAATTATGAATATTGGTTTCTAACAATGAAAGCTTTGTTTAGATGTCAAGATGTTTGGGATATTGTCAAGAATGGTTATGCAGAACCAGCAGATCAAGCGGCATATAATAATATCTCACAAGCTGAGAAAGATATTCTGAGGGAACAAACGAAGAAAGATGAAAAAGCTTTGTTCTACATACATTAAGCCATGCATGAAAGCATACTCCCAAGAGTAGCAACAACAATTACTGCAAATCAGGCATGGGACACATTGGGGACACCTTATCAAGGTTTGGACAAGGAAAACACTTCAAAGCTGCAAATTCAGAGTAAGTAGACTCATTTTATACAAGAGTTGTTGGTTTGATAAATCGACTGAAATCTCATGGAGAAATCATAACAGACCAAAGGATGGTTGAGAAAATTCTCAGAAGTATTCCCCCAAGATTTGAATCCTTGGTTGTGACCTTGGAAGAACACAGACATGAAAACATTTACTATTGATGATCTACAATGTTCACTCATCAATCATGAACACAAGCTCGGCAGAAATCAAACATCATTGGAAGATGCATTCACAGCACAGTCATCTATAAGCCATGGAAGAGGCAGGAGGAGAAATAATTTCAGAGGCAAAGGAAGAAACTTCTCAAGAGGAGGACGCAGTAGTAGTCCTGTAGATGTTGTTGGTAGAGGACAGAATCAGAACCCAACTCATCCAAGTGGTCACAAGTTTGATAAATCAAAGACTCAATGCCATTACTGTAAGAAATTTGATCATTATGCATATGAATGCAGGAAGAAGCAATGTGACCAAGGAAAGCAAAGCTAGAATCAGTCAATGAACACCAGCATTTCGTCGAGCACAATGTTGATGGTAACTTCAACCCCAATTGAATGCAATACCATCCAAGAAATTCCATCTGAATATGGTATTTAGATTTAGGCTAGAAAATTTAGTTCAAACTGATGTTACACTTGGAAATAATGTCCAAGTCACTGTCTTGGGAAAATGTACTATGTTTTAACCAAAAAGGGGGAGCATAAGTGTACGCCTAATTTTTACCATGTAGAAGGTCTAATATTGGATAGCTGATACAAAAAGGATACAGAGTTTACATGGAGGATAATCACTGCGTGATTAAAGATATACGGCCAAGCAACGAGCTGATAGCAAGAGTGCCAATGACAAGCAATCACTTGTTTCCATTGAGGATAGTTCCAGACACTATAGAAGTTACATTCAAGGGAGAAAGTAAATAAGAAGTTGTTCACTGTGACAAGAAAGAAAATGACAATGGTGATTTTCAGGCTGCATTTCAAACAAAAGTTCAAGATGATTCCTGGCTATGGCATTTCAGATTTGGACATCTGAAGTTTGGTGGATTGAATTTGTTGCACACAAAAAATATGGTAAAAGGATTGCCAATGATCGATAAACCGGATAGAGTTTGTGAAGGTTGCGTTTTTGGAAAGCAGCATAGAGAGACTTTTCCAGTTGGAGAGTCATATAGAGCACGCACACCACTTGAGATTGTGCACTCTGATATTTGTGGTCCAATGCATATAACGTCCATTGGTGGCTGCAAGTATTTTCTTACTTTTATTGAAGACTACTTAAGAAAAACATGAGTATATTTTTTGAAACATAAATCTAATGAATTTAGTTGTTTTCAGCAGTTCAAGGCACTCGTGGAGAACCAAAGTGGACACCGCATAAAAATCCTAAGAACAGATAGAGGCGGTGAATATGTTTCAAACAAATTTCTAAATTTCTGCAAAACTCATGGCATAAAGAAGCAATTCATTGTGCAATATACACCTCAACAGAATTGTGTCGCAGAGGGAAAAAACAAAATCGTTATAGAAATGGTGCACAACATGATGGAAACAAAGCATTTGCCAAATGAATATTGGGGTGAAGCAGTCGCAACTACTGTATACATTATAAATCGAAGTCCAACAAAGAGCATGAAGAACAAAGTTCCTCAAGAAGCATGGACATGTATGAATCATAGTGTTTCTCATTTAAAATTTTTTGGTTGTCTCGTAGATGTTCATGTGTCAGATGAGCTGAGAAAGAAGTTATATAAGAAGGGACAAAAATGTATTTTTGTTGGCTATTCTGAAGACACAAAAGCATACAAGTTGTATGACCCTATCGCAAGGAAAGTAATCATTAGTCGTGAAATTCAATTTGTTGAAAATGAATCATGGGATGGAATCGTCGAAAAGAATGTCAAGAGTGTGTCGAATGTCGAGCATGAAGACATGATGGAATAAGTGGTTTAAACACCACAAGTAAATCAACCGGTTGTAGCACTATTAACTCCAATGACACTACGACATGGCTCAGCACAAGGAATATCGACACAAGTTGCAACTCAAGCTACACTGATAAGCACACCAAAAGGACAACACACTCCATCAAGCAATTAAACATCAATAGATCTAGTGAAGATTAGAAATTTGCATGAAATATATGAATCTAGTACACCGAATTCCTTCTCTATCTTTGCATTATTTTCTCAAATAGATTATTCACTAACATTTGAGGAAGTTGTTGAAGAAAAAGTATGGGCACAAGCCATGGATAAAGAAATAGAATGTATTGAAAAAAACGAGACATGGGAACTAATAGATGTACCAAAAGATAAACATGTAGTGACAAGACCAGTCAACATTAAATGGATTTATAAGACCAAGCAAGATGCTAATGGGAATGTGTAGAACCACAAGGAAAGAATGGTAGCAAGAGGGTTCACACAGCAGCCCGACATAGATTTCAATGAAACGTTTGCACCAGTTGCACGCATGGATACAATCAGAACTGTTTTGACTATAGCAACACAAAACAGATGGCTTGTTTATCAAATGGATGTTAAGTTAGCCTTTCTGAATGGTTATATAGATGAAGAAGTATATGTGGAACATCCACAAGGGTATGAAGTTCCAGGTCAAGAGCATAAAGTGTACAGGCCGAAAAAGACACTCTATTGTTTAAATCAAGCTCCAAGAGCTTGGTACAGTCACATTGATTTCTATCTCACTCAGATTGGATTTCACAAAAGTGAAAGTGAGTCGACGTTGTACACCAAAGTGAATGAGCAAGGTAACATGTTAATTGTTTTCCTGTATGTGGATGATTTAATATTTACTAGTGATTTTGGAATAAAATAATTTAGAACAGTTATGGAAATTGAATTTGAAATGACTGATATGGGGATTATGAAGTTTTTTCTAGGCATTGATGTTCAACAATCTAAAAGTGGTATATTTATATCACAGTCTAAATATGCAAACATGGTTTTAAAAATATTTAATAGGTCAAAATGCAAGTCAACCCCAACACGAGTAATAACAGTTTTAAAATCGGGCAAAGATGATGATGGATCAACTGTAGATCCTACGCTGTTTAAAAGGCTTATTGGCAGCCTTATGTATTTAACAGTGACAAGACCAGAAATCATGTATGGAGTAAGTCTAATCTCAAGATTCATGGAGTCACTAAAATATTCACATTGGCAAGCACGTAAAATATTTCTGAGGTATGTAAGTGGTACAAAAGATCTTGGCATAATGTATTCAACTTCAGAAAATTTTAAACTCATTGGATATACTCACAGTGACAATGGAGGCAGTACAGATGTCAGGAAAAACACATATGGGTACACATTTCATTTTGGTATAGGTGTTGTTTCTTGGGCTTCAAAGAAATAACCCATAGTAACTCTATATTTAGTAGAAGCAGAGTATGTTGTAGCCACAGGCGTTGCATGTCAAGCTATTTGGATGAGAAGAATGTTAAAAGAACTGTTGCAGAACGAGCAAGAACCAACAACTATTTTTTGTGACACCAATTCAGCCATTGCCTTGTCAAAAAATCATGTGTTTCACAAGAAAACCAAACACATTGACACAAGGTATCATTTTATAAGAGAGTTGGTGAATAACAAAGAAATTTGTTTAGAATTCTGTAGGTCTAAAGATCAACTTGCAGACATCTTCACAAAACCATTGGAAAGGGATACATTCCAGTATGTTTGAAGTTATTTGGGAATGACAAGTTCTGTACAGTGAACTCTGTCATGAACAGAGCATGTTTTCTGCTCTGAAAACATTTTGTAATATATTTTTTTTAAATTATGATCTGCTCATAATTAAGGGGGAGTGTTAGAAATATTAATTACTCGCTGATCCATAATCAAATCAGCCAACTGTAGCAAGTCAGAAAGGGTCAAAGAGTCTAACAATATCAAGAGTTCAGATGTCTCGTATATAAGATAGTAGAATTTATTTTCTGAAGCTAAGTTTCTAGGTAGAGAGTAATTAGAGTCTTTAAATGTTAAGTCGTTTAGTCGACATAAATTTTCTATATGAAAGATGAAATTGTAAATCTAAAAGAAGACACACAAGTAGAATAGAACAGAGAAGAGAAGTGCAGAAAACAAGGAGGAAAACTCACCCAAAAGTTTGAAGCTCAGCCTTCTGTGTTTTTACCAAGTTTGTATTTACGATGATTGTTTTAGATAGCCGCACATCTTCTACATATTTACGTGAGTGAATGTTGTTTACATTTACTGTGAGTGAAAGACATCAAGAAGCCATAAATATTTCACTGTCACAAAAGTTCCTAGATTTAGGCGCACAAGTTCAACACAAATCATGTTTATTATTTTCTTATATGATATTGCGAGTGAGTCGCAATATAGTTGCGTCAGAGTTAATCCTAGGTTACAACAACAATGAAAAGTGTTTTTCATATTCCTAAGTCCTTAAAAGTTCCTAGATTTGGGCGCACAGGTTCTACACAAATCAAGTTTATTATTTTCTTATATGATATTGCGAGTGAATCGCATGGCAATATAGTTGCCTGGCAGTTAATCTTAGGTTACAATAGTGAAAAGTGTTTTTCATATTCCTAAGTCCTTAGACTAGGAAATATAAAGTTATTGCCTAGTTGGTTGCAACCAAATTCATGTCGCAGTAAAAGCGGGTCGAAGCCTAAGTAAAAAAGTGTCCAGATGAAAAGTTCGCGCAGTTACTCTCTCTCACCGCAGTAATTTTGTTGCGCAGTAATTTCTTCTTCGCCTAGTTCTAGAATCTCTGGATCCCGAAACCTTTTTGAACTCACAGAGGCTGCCAACTTCTTGGGTATCAAGAGTTTTCAGGACTTACCTGCATGTAGATTTATTGCCAAGATTATGATACAGAGATTCGTCACTCTTGTAACATTAATCGTCATAATTTGTGGCATTTCGATGGTTTACAGAGTAGGCTTAGTCGCTGTTGCATGACTCTTTTAACCAACACAAAGAGTCACGCAACAGCAACAGCGAGTGCAGCTACTCTCTGCATCATCGAAATTCCCTGCACGAATGATCAGGATTAATGTTGAAACTATGACGAATCTCTTTATCATAATTCCCTCTCTCATCCTGCGCGCAATAACTATAGATTTTAGGTACCGAAGATTCTTGACATCCAAGAAGTTGGCAGCCTCTATTACCTCAAACACAGTTTCCAAATTACAATGGAGAATTGGGGAATGATCAGGATTGATGTTTCCAAGAATCTTAAGGTCCAGTTACAACGGAAAATTGGGGAACTTAGACAACCACAACCATGCCAAGAGGTATTGGAATCATTAGAAGGAGAAGCACAACGATTATTAGATGAAGTGGAGGAGATTATTAGATTAACGGGAATTTCTTGGAAACTCCCTATTCTCCGTTACTTACAATGTTCATGGTTTCCAAACCCTTCTATAATCTCCTCAACTTCATCTAATAACCGTTGTGCTTCTCCTTCAACTGATTCCAATAGTAACTCTTGCCATGGCTGTGGTTCTCCAAGTTCCCCAATTCTCCGTTGTAACTGGTCCGTTGTAATTACCCAAATCAACAGAGAATAGAGAGTTTCCAAGAAATTCCCTGCATGAACGATCAAGATTAATGTTGAAACTGTGACGAATCTCTTTATCGTTATTCCCTCTCATCCTGCGTGCGTGCAATAACTATAGATTTTAAGAACCGAAGTTTTTTGACATCCAAGAAGTTGGAAGCCTCTATTACCTCAAACAGAGTATGGCGATCCAGATCTTCCAAAAAATGAGTATCCCACATTTATCATACATATATATCACCTTTTCCAAAATATGGGAGGAAATGGTGGGCAGAGGAATGGGATTCTTAGTGCCAACGGCTCGTATAACCCTCTCTATAAGCCCGGACTGAGAAGTTTAGCCATCCGAGCTCTCCAAACTGACCAGATTATACCCAGCCCGGACTGAGAAGTTTCGCAATCCGAGCTCTCCAAACTGACCAGATTATACCCAGCGTGGTTGACTCGCGTCTTTTATATATATATATATATATATATATATATTCGTCTGGTTGATATCGATTCGTCTCCATGGCTGAAGCATGTATATATATCCGTCTGGTTGATATCGATTAGTCTTCGGAAGCATGCGGATCGACATATCCCAATTTTATATATATATATAACCACTAAGATATTTTTATATTGAAAAAAATCAAATACAACCAGAAGTATTCATTTTACTCTTAATTTATATATATATGACACTTTATATAAATATATAGCTTGGGGTTGGAAAATTTATATAAATATATAGTTTTGGGTTGGAGTGTTTTTATGGAGCTGTAAACAAAGATAAAGAGCTTCATTATGTATAATTGTATTTAATATAAAAACTTTGGTAGAAGGTTACTCCGAGATTTTGGCATCGCTTAACGACTTGTTAAAGAGAAGCCAACAATGTGGTTAGTTAAAGAAGTGTCAAGTAGAATTCTATGAACTGAAATACAAGCTCTCATCTACACTTATGGTTAAGCCACCCAATTTTGAGAAATTTGAAGTGTAGTATGGTGTTTTTATTGACATTAATGGAGTTTTAGTGGAAGAACGGCGCTTGGTTTCTTATGAGGCTAGGAAACTCTAAGATAGGGAATAAAGGTAATTTGTTTATGAAAAGGAGATGAGTGGCATAGTCCATTGCTTATAGTCATGGAAACATTAGCTAGTGGGAAAACTATTTATGGTGAAGACGAACAACATGGAACAACCGAAGTTGTCATTGAAGAAGGCTTGTTGGTAGGATTTATTGGCAAAGTTTGATATGATGATAGAGTATTAGCTTAGTAGGTTGAATAAGGTTTTCGACAAAATAAATCATAACGCTTATCGTGTTATAGTAGTGGAGGAGGGTGAATCCTTGTCGATGTCATTGAGATGTCAAACACATGTTTGGACAAACTTGCACAAGAAGATAAAGGAAGGGTTATAGGTCACTTAGGTTTCTGGGGCATCATGAAGTAGGAACGGGAAAGCAAGACTAGGAAATTTCGGGACAATGATGGATTGTTGTACTTCAATAGAAGGCTTTATTTGTTGATTGTAACAACCTTCCAAGGAGTTGTTGAAAGAGTTCATGAAGAAATTAGGATAGGGAACCTAGGCATTCAACACACACTTGCATCGCTGGAGAGGGGTTATTATTGGGAGGGCATGAACACGGATGTCAAATAGAATGTGCATACTTGTGTGATTAGCTAACAATACAATATTGACACAAAGTTATTAGCATTACCACTTCAATCCTTTTTCATGTTGAAGAGGCCATGGGTAGGCATATCAATAGACTTCATAACACAATTGTTGATGACTCAAGGCTACAACAAGATCCTTGTTGTGGTGAATAAGTTATCCAAGTATCCAACCTTTTGTGCCCATGATGGTGCCTTGCTTAATAGAAGATGTTGCATGACTATTCTTCAAGCATATAGTGAAGCTATGCATGTTTTTGTTGTACATCATTTTGAATCAGTACACAAGGTTGAAGTGATTTTGGAATAACTTATTCAAGATTGTGGCAACTAAGATATTAATAAGCATAAGTCACCTCCAAAAAATTCATAAGAAAACATAGTTGATCAATTATTTATTAGAGAACTCCTTGTGAGACTTTGTGTGGGAAAATGAAAACAAATTGGCCAAAATTGTAGACTCCATATAGTTTTGTTATAACTTGAAGATTTTAATCAAAAGGTAGAAATCCATTTAAGTTAGCCACTGGGAACTATCTAGTGACGCCACACATTATGATCGAAGGCTTCTATCGGAGAAACCCATCTACACATGACTTTGTAAAAGAGTGGTAACAATGATTATAGAGGGCATGGATCCAAATTAATATGGAAGCATATACGATGAAGCATTGGGAAGATCAAGGTAGAAGAGATGTGGAGCTCAACGAAGGTGACAAGGTCTTACTCAAGCTTAACAAGAAATCATTCAAACCACTAGAAGGAAATGATGTGTTACAACTTGCTATGAAGGTATGAAAGTCCCTTCGAGATTATTGAGAATATGGGAGAGACTGCATACAGGTTGAACCTTCCCGAGCATATGGCTTCCTTGCAGTTGATGTTTCATGTTAGCCATCTATATATGTGCAAAATTAATGAAGAGGATGCTAGTAATATAAGACATGAGTTCAGAACGCATTTGATCAAAGAGTGGTTTGACACAACAGAAACCTAAGACATGAGTACTTCATCTATTGGAAGGCTTCACCCAATGAGGAGGACAGCTGAGAGAGTTAGGAGTTTTTGTGAGAGTATCAAGTTTGATTAGACATTTAAATGTGAAACAAGTTTTTAGAAGCTTGAAGAGATGCTTACTAGTCCACCAATTTTGAAAATTGTGAATCGAAATGAAAACTTTGTGGTATGTACAAATACATATCAATAGGGTATAGGTGGCGTGTTGACTCAAAATGGACATGTTATTTGTTATGAGTGTAGGAAGTTAAATTAACATGAACAAAAATATGCTACTCATTACTTGGAATTAGTAGCAGTAGTACATGCTTTAAAGATATTGAGACACTACTTAATGGGAAGGAAATTTGAGTTAAGAACTGATCACCATGGACTAAAATATGTGTTTGAACAACCTAATCTAAATGCAATACAAAGAAGATGCATGGAACTACTATGGGAATATGATTTTGACATTAAACTCATAAAAGGGAAAGAAAATAAAGTGGCACATGAACTCAATAGAAAAATGCATGTGATGCATGTAACTATCACTACTAGCACTTCAGGTTTATAGTATAGAATAAAAGAGACAAAAAATACAAATGAATTGTTTCAATAGGTAGAAGCATGTTTGCAGCAACACGGAACAACATATAAGTTTCAACACTATAAACTAGAATATGGAATACTTAAGTATAAGAACAAGGTTTACATTTCTAACTCAGAAAACATAAAGAAATTGGTTTTAAAAGAAATGCATGATGTATCGTATGCAAGTCACTATGGTTACCAAAAGACAATAACAACAGTTAAGAAGGATTATTATTGGCAAGAAATACAAAACGAAATTGCAAATTACATACCTAGATGATTAGAATGCGAGAAAGTAAAATTTGAATATAGACACCCGACAGGTTTGTTACAACCTTTATAGATACCATAATAGAAATGGGATGTAGTGAGTATGGATTTAATCATGAAATTACATAATACAATGTCACAACATGATGTTATTATGGTAGTGGTAGACAAATTAACTAAAACCATCTCACTTTATATGAGTTAAGACTACACATAAAGAAACATAAATAGCAGATATTTATATGAAATAGGTAGCTAAATTACACGGTATTTCAAAAGTAATTGTGTGAGACATGGATTCATAATTCATAGGTCATTTTTGGAAATGTTTGTTTAAGGTTTTGGAACATATTTGAATATGCGTACTTCACATTATCCTCAAACAAATGGACATCCATAAAGGGTTAACGAGGTTACTAAAGACATGTTAAGAATGTATAATGGATCATCCTACTAAGTGGGATAATTATTTCCATCTTGTGGAATCTTCTTATAGCAATGGTCATCACTCTTCATTGAAACTAAGTCCTTTTGAATCAATGTATGGAAGGAAATGAAAAGAAAAATTTAGTTGGGACAATCCAATAGACATAGTTATCATTGGGCCACAATTATTAAAAGAAATGGAAGATCGGATGGTCATGATTAAATAGAATTTTAAAACAACATAAGATAGAAATAAAAGTTATGTAGTTCCGGATAGGATTGACATACAATTTCAATTTGGGGATCATGTGTTTTTTAAAGTGAAACCGAAAAATAATACTTTAAACTTGGGAAATTATTCTAAACTTGCATCTAGGTATCGTGGTCTCTTTGATATTTTGGGAAAGATAAGTACAGTTGCTTATGAAATAGCATTTCCTCCTAGCATAAAACTACATAATGTGTTTCATGTCTCTTTGTTGAAAAAGTATGTGAATGATCATAGGAATATAATTGAAAGGAATATGATATAGGTAAATTGTAGAGCAAATAATTTTGTTTTACATTATATGATGATTTGGACATATGATCCTTGTTAGCATGTTGGTATATATGTATATGATTCATGTTGAAAGGTATATGTCATGTTGATTGTGTTATATATATAGATTACTATGTGGAGATGAAATGAGACTTTTCGGTAGAGCATGTTTCCAATGTAGGAAAAAAGAACACGCTACTCGCAAACAATGAAATCCGTCAAGTTTAGGTTCAATGGAACCACTATACTACCGAGGATACGACTTGGGCATTGGAAGATATGATGAGGGAGGCATACCCTCATCTGTTTTGAGATTTTTTGGCATGTATGGGTATGCATCGAGGACGATGTATGGTTTAAGGGGGGAGGGCTATAATACCCTCTCGTCTATCACTTGGACATATTATTGTTGTTATGGTTGACATTGTGGCACAAGGTTCCTCAATTATGGTTTGCGCATTATTGTTATTTTTATTATGTTGAAATTATTAAATAATTAATAAAATAAAAACAATCGAACAAACGATGCTACAAAAGAGAGTATGAAGAACCATGATGTTACAAGAAAGGGGTTGTGGAATATTAGCGGAATTTAGAAGTAAAAAATGAGCCTCAAAACAAAAAAATGTACAATCAAAATCAACTTTAAAACAATCAATCAAAATCTATAAAATGACATCATCCCTATGGTTGAGTTGACATTGGTTGAGTTAAAGTTACTTACTTGTCAAAATCTAAATAATTGATATAAATGCATACTTAAACACATGTATAACAAAAAAGGTACTTAAATATTAATTTTGAATATAATATTTATGTGCTTGGTACTCTTAAACTTCTTTCACTTTTAAATATAAAATATATTAATATTCAAAATTCAAACCTATATTCAAATATAAAATCATAATTTAATGCTTTTAAATTTAATAAAATACATAAAATACATAAATTATATTATATGCTATTTTATTATAAAATTGTTATATATATATATATATATATAAGAATTTATTATATCTCCTAATAACATATATAAGTTATATAATTTATAACATAATCTACTTACCCACGATAATTCAAAATATCGTAATTTATATTATATTATATTAAAATATATATTATAATAATTATAAAATTTATTATATTATATTAATCTATGTAAGGTTATATTTATTTTAAAAATGTAGATTAAATTTTATTTTAAATATGTAAATATATTTTAAAAATAAAGTAATTATTTTATATAACCTAAAATCTATTTTTAAAAGTTTAATTCATATTTACAATTCAAAATTACAACATTTTATTTTATTTTATTTTATTAATGATTACATAATTTACCTTTATGTATTCAAAAGTATTTATGTCATGTATTAAACATGTTTTTTTTTATTCTTAATTTTACACATCTTCTAACTTTAACTTAATCATGGTTACATTAATTGTAATGCAAAAGGTAAGTTGTAAATATACCTTCCCCACAAAATGACAAACTCACAATATTTTATTATATCTCTTAGGCGACAAATTTTAGACCTCAAAATTCCCCTAATGAAGTGTTTAACTATGTGTGTTTGGCCTATGTTGATGTTGGACACCCATATTATGTACTTGATGGACTCTTTTGGTTAATGATGTGTTCATAAAATTGGAAGCACCAATGCGTTAATATGATTTTGCTGCTTCGTTACATCCATTTTCAAAATTGTACGGGTGCATCGAATATTTGAAGCAACATTTAGATTAATTTAACTATGTTAAAATATAGTATGAGTGTGTTATGATTGTAGTAGAGCAGCATAAGCGGTGCATTGGTGAACATAAAGCACCATAAATGGTGTGCTTCTATTATTATGGCGCACTAGTAGTAAGTATTTATTTTTCCAGAATAAATTATTATTGATGTTACTAAATATTATAAATTAATTGTATAAAATATGTGAAATAGTGACATGAGCAATGATGTACTGCTCAACAGGACCGTGATCACCTTGTCTAATATAACATGGTCAAACATTGGGAGGTTAGGGAGACTGAGATGGATTTGTACCCTAGCCCCATTATTGCTTAGACGAGAGAGATCTTGAGGATTGTTGTCCTCATAAAGTCTTATCATGAGGATACATCCTTTAAGGCCATATATGCATCGTTATGTCAGTTGATCTAATGTTGGGATCACGTGAAGGAGGCATTATGTGTTGGTGACAATTAGTGGTTACAGACCATCGAGGAGGATATTTATTTCAATATTAGTATATCTAGGAGAGGGGAGGATTTACCCTAGTTCCCCAATGTACCATCTCATGTTGTATAAGAGAGTTAGCAAGCTAGAATTTGTCTGATTTTCGGGTGAGCTATGGGGATCTTCAGATCTATGCTTTTGGTTGATATTATGTTAGGGTCCATTCTCTTATCCTTATGACACTGGTGAACTCCACTTATGATGGGAAGCACATTAATTGCCCCTTATTGTATTATGTTAACTCTTTAGTGCAGAGACCTAGATGCATTAGGAGGTCTATCATTTTTTTGTGGTATTTTTGTTATGCTTTGAATAGATGTTGTGCAGTCATTGATGGGATGTCCAACTTCCCTGTTAGTTTAGATATTTTTTGTTTATTTTATAGAGGCTTCTGACCTCAAAGACATAATTTGAGTTCCTACATGGTATGATGCTAATTGAGGTGTGTATGTGCATGTGGTGGGAGATGATGCCCAAGAGGGGGAAACCTGAGCTCCCATATATGATCACCTTAGATGTGTTGGAGATGTTAACTAGTGAGAACGACCATGCCATTAGATGGTTCCATATCCATATGCTAGCATGGGCTAGAGAGGGTTCCCTGAGATCTTCTTCACTTCGAATGATCCACCTCATGAGAGAGGTAGTGTTAATGTTCTGTTTAAATAACAATTGTTGCATTTTATTCTCTTTGTACTTAATGAAAATTAAATATGTTATACATACTAAACTTTCTAGTGTAATTGTCTATTGATTATTTTGTATTATATATTTTGCATATATTGACATATTTAATGCAAAGTTCGAGTCACCCCCTCCCACACATGATGATGAGGATGTGGAGAAGAAGGATCATACCGACCCACATGAGGTGTCTAGTAGACATCCTAGCCACTGTCCACATAGGCCCCATGATATATGTATTGAATATGTGGAAAACAGGTTAGCCACATTGTTAGTTGATGTAGGTGTATAGCCTAGGTGGCCGCATGAGATTAGCGACGACCCTGATCTTGGAGAGATATGGATAATTATTCCTCGTCATATGAAGTTATTGAAGCAACATGCTTTCAGTGCACACTTGTATTTGGATGCCTCCTTTGCACACCATCCTCATCCTCCACCTCCTCCTCCACCTTCACCGTCATCTAGTCATATACTTCTACTCGACTTTCCATATAATCCTATGTCATCTTCATCTACAGTACTCATGTTCAACTTACCCTTCGATCCTACTCATCTACTCAATCATCCACTAACTCCTACTCCACCCATTTCTATTTTAGATATGCTTAGAGAGGGTCATACAATTCATCTTGATAGCCCTATCCTTCCCCCTCTCAAAAATAT
This sequence comes from Pseudotsuga menziesii, assembly GCA_001517045.1. Classification (NCBI taxonomy): domain Eukaryota; kingdom Viridiplantae; phylum Streptophyta; class Pinopsida; order Pinales; family Pinaceae; genus Pseudotsuga; species Pseudotsuga menziesii. The sequence goes on along the minus strand of LPNX010318993.1, from coordinate 20,861 downwards.
TTTTGTTTCTTGTATGGTTAGTGATGCCTTGGTTTTTGTTGGCAGAGGTGTTGATATTTCTTCTAGTTCTATTGGTGGAGGTGTTGATGCATATAGCTTTTGTTAAGAGAGATACTGATGATGCCTCTGCTAGAAGAGGTGGAGCATATATGTCGTAGTAGTTATTGCACTAGATATATATTATTATATTTGACATATTGTATCATGACTTTGATGTTGTATATATATATATACACATACTACATTTTTTTTATCTTTATGTTGATGTTTATTTATTAATATGATAAAAATGATTATCATGGGGCGTTAATTATGTTTAACCGCAGTGGTTTTTGTTAACCCATTTGTCAAAATTGTGGTGATTTTGCTCTACCAAAACGGTTTTGAAATACCGCTGGTTTGAGAGGATGAGAGGCTTGCTATCCTATCCTTCCATTAATGTGATTATATTATTATTATTATTATTATTATTATTATTATTATGATGATGATGATGATGATGATGATGGCAATGATTATTATGACAATAACGACAACTATGATGATGACGACGACTATGATACTAATGATGATGACAACCAATATTATGATGACGATGATGAAGATGGTGATGATAATGGTGATCACAAGGATGGAAATGATGATGATGTGGATGACAAAGATGATGACGATGAGTAATAAGATGGCGATTCTAACCCGTGATATCCTATCCTACTTCCTCTAAATCAGCTAAGTAACTCCAAAATTTGTTATCCGTTAACCCCTCATATAATTCCTACCCCTTAAATACCCTAGTTACAAGTTACCATATTTCCATCCATACACATGGATTTTTTTTAGGATCTTGAATGCATGATGACAATAGCAATGTATATAAATTAATATATAACTTATTGAAGGTTATGCATTTATCATATATTTTGTTATACATTTATCATATATTTTATTATTATAATAAAACTTGTTAAGTTTACATTTCATATAAATTTATAAAGTTAATTATAAATAAAAAAATACATGATTTATGTTTTTAGTTATAGCTTGATAATTAAAACATAATTTCAATATAAATATAAATCCAAATTTATATCCATTTTAAATTATTCAAATTTATAAATTGCCATTATTTTAAATATTAAATTAAAAAAAGTTACAAATTTTAAAATCTAAAATATCAATCTTTCAATATAAATATATATTAATTCTTTTTTAATGGGATATCAAATAAAATGAACTAAAATACAACCAAATAAATTTATATTAATTCTTTTTTCATGCGATATCAAATCTTATATTAAATAAAGTGAAATAAAATACAGTCAAATAAATTTATACGAAACAAAATTAATTTTTTATACTATAATATAAAATTATCAATTAAAATATATACTACACCAATTTGATAATAATTTTACAATATATAAAATAAATATCTAAAACCATAATATTAAAGTGAATGATTCCAAATATATGAATGTTTTACCACCATATAAATTACTAATATAAAAATTTTAAAATTTGCGATTTTTATTTTCAAATATTAGTAAGGAAGTTTTGAATTTGTCATTTAAATATAAATAAACATAAATTTAATATTTTAAGGAGACCTATCTACACAACATTTTAAAAAAGTTAATTAATGTTTTTTAGTCTCTTTGCATCATTTTTAAATTTTCTTCTAATAGCAAAGTAGTAGATACATAGGGGAGACAACCAACATCTTGAGTATGAAGAATTGATAATTTGTGGTTGTACTTAGAAGTGTAAAGAATTAAAGAGTTGTAAATGACATTTTTAATGGAACATTATCAATGTAATCAATCTTTTTATATTAATGGATATATTCTCCTTACAATTGGTTTTAATCTCGTACATACTATAGAGAACAAATACTGAATGTGTACTATTATTTTACAATCTAAAGAGATTAGTCCTATTTGTTAAGTACTTTCCAAGATTCTTTATATTTCCCTATAAAGTATTCGTCTTCCAATAGTATAAATTATTGTCAAGTCAATAAAATGTGAAAATATATATATGAACACATAAATTGTCCATGTTCTTCATTACTTTGAATCTCCAACTTTGTGTGATACAAGAGACCAATGACAAAGATATTCGTGATAGGAAAAATACCTATATCAAGTGTCATACAATAGATTCTTGTATAATACATGTTTTTCTTGTGAACGTGTGATTTTCGTAGAATTTTCTTCCGCATTTTGTGGAAGTAGTTTCGTGATAGGTTCCTATAAAATCCCTAGAGGGATCTTAGGTATATTTATTACAAAATCAACGCATGCACATTTTTTGAAAAAGGTTACATAATTAAAAACTTTCTATGAGCCACAATATTTTATAAAATATTACGTATTTAGTTAGAACCATACCAATACTCCATCATTGAAATTAGACTTAATTAACAATTTTTTCATAAATTCTTTATAAACTATATCCAAGGTTCAAGCTCAACTTTCTATCGGCCACAATATTTTATGAAATCTTATGTATTTAATTAGAACCATACCAATAATCCTTCATTCATGTTAGAATTAATTAGCAAATTTTGCATAAGTACTTTATTAAGTATATCCAAGGTTCATCGAGTGTTAATTCCAAGGCTCTTCCATTCCAATACTCGATCATTCCAATTAGACTTAATTAACAAATTTTGCATAAATGCTTTATAAAGTATATCGAAGGTTCAAGCTCAACTTTCTATAGGCCAAAATATTTTATAAAATATTATGTATTTAATTAGAACCATACTCGAATAGCAAAGAAGATGAAAAACAAGAATGTAATGTAGAAAAGTATATTTTATAAATGTAGAAGGTGATTTACAAAATAGGTGCTCCAGTAATTTATACCGCAAGTGGGGAAGAGAGGTGACTTTTCAAGTCACCTCTTAGTTAAATTGCATTAATTAACCTAGCTTCATATTTAACTTGGAATTTGTGACATTGCCTTCCCCTTAAGGGGAGTTTTGTCCTCAAAGCTTAATTGACGGTAATGATTATGTGAACTGTCGCAACGTATCTGATGTGGATATGTGTATGGGTTGTTACCCGCAAGTTTTGTCACTGGTTCTATTTCGATTATGTATTCGATTTTTCCATTTGGTGGGAGCTCCATAGGTAACTCTTGAAACATCTTGCAATTTTTTCAAATCAACTCTTGTATCTCTGGTTGTTTTCTTATATCTCCTTCTCTTGTTAGAATCTCCATTTCTTGACATTAAGGTATGTACGTTGGTGTGTCTTTCCAATGTAGCTTTTCCATCTGATGTGATGAAACCAGTTGTGTCAGAGGTGGTTGGAAACCATATAATTTGTGTGTTTTTTCAAACACATGGAATTCAATAAAATGTTCTTTGTGATTTGCAGAGTATGTACCCAAGGTTTGTAACCATTGTATTCCTAATACTATGTCAACTCATTTTAGTGGTACCGCAAAGAAATATGATTCTAAGTTATACTCTTGCATTTGTAACTTAACCTTGTGACATTTTACCACATTGTCAGTCTTCTTGCCATCTGCTACCATAACCTTCATGTTAGGTACTGGACAAATAAACAGGCTAAATAGTTTAGCAAGGTTGACATTGACAAAGATATGGGTGCTTCCAGAGTCGATGAGAAATGTGATGTTATTATTTTTTATATGTCCTTTAATCTTCAATGCTTGCGGTTGGGAAATTCTAGTAATAACAACTAATGATATTTGTGGGGAGTCATCCTCGATTCCTGGGTGGTAGTCTTGTTGTCTTTTTGCATCATTCCCAATTGGTTCCTGGACTCCCAACTCTGCTTCACACGCATATAATTTATTTTGTAAGCATCTGTGTTTAGGATCCCATTTGTCTCCACATAAATTACATTTCCCTTGCTTTATTCTTTGGGCCTCTAAACTGGGATTTGTTCCTTCCCTAAGTTGAGGTAGTGTATATCTTGGATTTACTGTGTATGTCGATAGAAGGGGGTTCTTTTTGGATTCATCTTGGTTAACATTTGTATGAACAGATTTGCTTTCAATAATCCTAGTGTTGCGTTGTGCTTCATCCATGGTAGAGATGGTGTGTAACTCTAGTTCGTCACAAATGTTTTGTTTTAGACCATGTATGTAGGACCGGACCCATGACATCCATTACGTGCAACATTTCTTTAAATTATTCTATGATCACATGATAGCTATGGATATACCATTTTATCGTCATTTCATTTGGTCATATGGTTGTGCTGGACAGTTCAAGAATGCATGTGTATTTGAATGGTTGTGTTTAGTCATTGGTTAACTTTGGAACTCGAGTTGACAACACTTCCCATTCATAGGTGTACTTATCGACACTGTTTTTTTGTTGTAACCTTGTGATTTTGGAAAATAAATGTTTTTCTTTAGCACCTTGGAATATTTTGATGAGGTTGTTTCCGAAGCTCACATAGTTGTGAGAGCATATTCTTGCAGTATTATGCCACCATAAGCACCAGTTGTAAGCATTGTCTTCTAGATGCATGGAGGGATATTTAATTTTCTCACTGTCGTAATGGATGTTGTGAATATCTAGGTATTTCTCGGATCTGTTAGCCCATGCTATGCATTGTCGTTCATCCCCATCATATTTGGGTGACTCGACTTTTACTCATATTTGGTGTCCTTGTGTATATGAGTTTGAGGACAACATGTTGAATAGAGGATCTGGCTACTCCGGAGTTCTAGGAGAGGTTGGTTGCGGGTCATTCGACATTTGTAATCTCTCCAAGATGGTGGTTAAAACTACCTAATTTTTCTTTTGGTCTTCCTCTAGAGTGAGAAAACTATTTTCTATTCATGACATAAATTGTATCCAATTTGATGTCCAATTGACACTTATCTGTTTGATTTCTGCGTGGAGTTCCTCGTAGTTCTTATTAATTTTCTCATTGATTTGATCGAACTAAGCGTCCATCGATCTAGTGATTGCAATATTCTCGGTGCTCAAAGTGGAATTATTTTTATTTGTTGTATGATACCAGCCCACCACAATATATATATATATATATATTAATTTATTTTTTTTAATTATAATAATAATGGTTTTTATAATATAGTTTTTTTTTATTAATAATAATTTTAATAAACAATAATATTAAGAAAAATATATTAATATGAATAATTATTATTAGTATTAAAATTTGTATTATTTGCAAGAGTCACATGATTGAAGTGTTTAATACAATGTGGAATGAAGCCTTTGTGGAGAGGGGAATAGATCAGCAGCAGGAGGGTGGAAATGACCAGGAGGGAAATGGAAGCGGCATGAAGCAGCTGCGTGGAGAGTAGGTGAAGGCTGAGGAAGCGACCGGGTGGAAGGAAGGTGGTGGATAGGGAAGGGAAGTGGGGGAATGGAGTAGGGAGTACGAAGAGAAAGAAGGTGGCAGTGGAGGTGTTAGCCGATGGGGGTGACGCCATTGATAGAGGGAGCAGGCGAGATGATGAAGGAGGGAGAGCAGTGGAGTGGGAGATGGAAAGAGGGATGATGAGAGTGGGAAATGGATGAGGTGGTGTGAAGGCAAATTGGAATGAGTAGGCTAGTGTTTAGATGGTCGAGAGGAAGGAATGGATATGTGCAATATGTGGACGGTGAAATGAGGAATGGAACGATGAGTAGGTGGGTGAAGTGCGTGGAGAAGGGGTGAGGTGGGGTTTGGGAGGGTTGATGGAGGACGTGTAAGGTGGATGAGAAGTAGAGGAGAGTAGTGTGGTTGAGTGGAGAAACGTGGAGGACTAGAGGGATGATGTGAGGAAAGATGGATGAAGGGAGATGTGGGGCAGGAGGCAGAGGGGGAATGGGGCAGCAGAGGATGGAGATGACGTGGTGAGGAGTGCAGCGTGAGCACAAGCAAGGTAAAGAGAAGGTGGGTGCAGCGAAGGTGGTAATTGGGAGTGGAGGTGGGATGGTGCTGAGAGTCGAGAGGCTCTGATACCAATGGAATAGAAAAGAATATGAAAAGCAAGAATGTAATGTACAAAAGTATATTTTATAAATGTAGAAGGTGATTTACAAAATAGGTTCCCTAGTAGTTTATACCCCAAGTGGGGAAGAGAGGTGACTTTCCAAATCACCTCTTGGTTAAATTGCATTAATTAACCTAGCTTAATATTTAATTTGGCATTTGTTACACATACCAATAATCCATCATTCATGTTAGAATTAATTAACAAATTTTGCATAATTTCTTTATTAAGTATATCAAAGGTTCATCCAATGTTAATTCCAAATATCTTTTGGTTCACTTCCAGTTTGATTTAAATACAATGTACATGGAAATATATTCAAAACAAATTGGCAGTGCTTATGTTTTCGATTTTATTTTCAATACGGTTTTAACTTATCGACATCATTTCTACTCATAGATACACTTGAAAATAAAACCAAGAGAATAAACGTTGTTGATTTAGGGCCTATGGTTGCTAGTTTCGGGTTTATGGTTATCGAAATTAGAGATAAACTAACTCTAATTACATTTTAATTTTATATTTTATATTTTCATGCAATTGCTTTGTTAAAAATCATAAAATCTATGGATTGATAAAAAATAACTTGAAATTACTAAAAAGAAGAAGAAATAGAATTATAAAATTAAAATTTTATGGTTTTTTGTGGCTAACATATTGTAATGTCCCCAAGGATATAAAGCAGTGTTAGGAACATATAATTGGATCTATAAGTCTAATTATAAAATTTCAGCACATTGGATTATTTTTAAAAAATTTAAGTTTCATTTTTTAGGATTTAATCATGACAAAGTCCCTTTAATTACCAATAAATTAAAATAAATTCAATAATTCTTCCAACATTTGATAAAAGGGTTGAGAATGAGAATGATTACTGACACCTTATAGAAACATCAAATATCCATTCCAAGCCAATTCAAAAAATAAATTCCACCTCAAAATTCCATTTAGCCTTAATCATTATTAACTAGTAATTAGTGTTCCAATTATGATATTTAAGGACACTTAGCACACAATTGACGGTACTTAATATAATATAATTTATTTATCACATGACCATGGTTTATCAAGTCGAATGGCTAATCAACACCTAGTAACATGTAAATCGAGCCTAACTACCATTTTCAAATTAATTAAACATAGTAATTATGAAAGTGATTCCATGAGAGCTAGTTAACTAGTCTTTCAATACTAACAACTAGCACAAATTCGAGACACAACCATGCTAACGAACAAAAAATTGAACCTATATCCATTATAAAACTATTTAAGCATCCAATTACAACAAAATATATTTATTTTTTCAGATCTTATCCGAGAACATAAACGAAAAAATATTTCAAGTTCAATCAATACAACTAGTTAATAAACATTGCCATGAACTCAATCAAACCAATCATACCAAGTTACGAGGAACATAGAGGTGAAGGGAAGGATATGGAAAATAGCATTCTACAACACACTTAAATCACTAATAACATATCATATGTATATACAATCATCTTTAAAAAAATATTCAAATCCAAAAAATATTTACCAATTTCACCACATTGTACCTAGTTTCCAATTTAACTTTTCAAATGCCAAATACAGAGAAATATATGACTATTGTAGCTCATGGAAATCATATCACAGGTCACTGATAGTAATATGGAGGTGTATTTCCACCCATATCGAGTGAATTAAACAAATAAGAAAACAAGTTAATTCTACTCATTTTGAATGGATTAGTAATTATAGTAGGGCGCTTGCACGAAGTTGGTTCCACTTTTTGGTGACACTTAGGAAATCAGAAACGCACTTCCGAAGTGTAAATAAAGAACGCATATGCATTATTGATGGTACGTTCAGAATAACCCGAGCCCAAAAACAAGGCTCAAGTTCGTGGAAATCTATATCGCATATCCGATATATCGTATTCACGTTTTGTAATGTTAAATATCGCATATGCGATATGTAACATTACAAAACGCATATGCAATATATCGCATATGCGATATGTAAATTTTCAAAACACATACGTGATATATCGCAAATGCGATATGCAACATTTAGAAAATGATTACATTTTCATCATTTGTGGAGGTCCTCTCCTTTGTCAATGAATTTCATAATCAATTGTTGCTCAAAGGGCCTATTTTGTGTGTTATTAACACCTAGTGCATGAGAGAATAATACTTGTTTGTATATCCCTATAGATAATTTTCCAATTCATTTATAAAACAAATAAGTCCATGATACTTCGTAATGTTGGTTGATGGGGGATAATGCCTCCCTTCCAACAAATATCTTCCCAACAATGTCAACTATTTTTTTATGGGAAATATATTTAGATACCTTTTACTACGTTAGACAATGTATTCATCAATGTAAATATCCCTCTCTATTGAAAGTGCAAAATCATCAATGTCCCCTAATTGATAAATTGTACAAGTGTTTGGTGACAACTCCCTTAGTTAAACTTGCTATAATGTACTAGCACCTTGATTCACATAATAATAATCAATGTGTTTTCTTGCATTTGTTAACAATATAGATCAACGAGTGGTAATAAATCGGTGTTCACCATGTTTTTTTCAACTTATTTATTCACATGGTAAAAACACATACATATCAATTGTTTTGGTTGAAGACCTTGGTCTCTAGTAACTCTTTCACCATTTCAATTACTTGAGTTTTGCAAGACTATACCATATGTCATATAACATTTGTACTACTTGGAGAATCATTTTACAACCACTTCAAGTTCTATTTGTTATCATATTATATACTACGAAATAGATCCATAGTGTATATGTTTGTGGCTATGATCTATTTTTGACATTCAATCCACTATGTATCTTTTTCAAGGACACGATTCATTATTTCTATATATAATGGATATGTAGTATAGTTGATTCTGAGTCCTTTATTATTTACACCTGAGCATCGATATGCATATATTGGGAAGAGAGTTTCTAATACTTTGTTTTTGTTTGATTTTCCTTTTCTAATCTAGTTTTGGTGCACTTTATCCTATTACACTCATCAAGTTTCTAGTCCATTTTATAATGCATTGTAGCTATCATCTTCTCTTCTGACCTCATACATATATCATGTTTAGAATGATTAATGCTTTTAAAACTCCTTGCACCCCTCTTGCACACACAAAAGAATGATAAACCCTTCTAAAAACTAATTTTTTTCTTACAAATGATTGTTTCCTATTAGAAACACATGTATAAACACCTTACACTTCAAAAAAACATATATACATATTAAAACACATAAATAAAAATAAAAAATTGTGGTCACATTTGTGTTTTATGTGGTTTAAGTTAAGTATTATCCAACCTGGTCTTGGTTACACCCGACTCAACTCCTTGAACTACTTTCTCCAAGCATAAAAGCAATATTCAAACATCCAAGCATAAACATCCAACCCTCCCAAATACAAATTAATTTGGGTGGGATGATGAAAGGCCTGCCAAACTGACCCAAAGAAAGTACTAGTAGAATATAGTTGTTCCAAGCTTCATAGGCAACACAAGGAACATTCGAAATGTGCATTGGTTGAGTTGGAGGGAAACTCAACACATGGATGAGTACTAACCATGGATGAGAGTTTTTCTCAAGAGGTGTTTAGAATTTTTATGATATGAATGGCATTAAAAGACAACTCACCACTACTTATACACCTCAACAGAATGGGATAGTTAATATTAAGAAACGT
>LPNX010318977.1:301700-395110 GCA_001517045.1 Pseudotsuga menziesii | reverse complement strand
CACATCCCGATGTACGCGACTATCGAGGGAATATCCGCGTATGTACGTGGTTATCGGGGAAAAAGCCGCGTATATCAATATTATAATGTTTTTTGGGGATGATCATGGTAACATCAAAAGATATAAAGTGGTCCAAAGGGGCTAATGAGTCTGTAGCGGGACAAGGGAAGGCCATACAATGTGTGATTCACCTAGTGTGGTGAAATCCGCTATAACAAAAAGGCCATCGCTTTTGATTGGAAAACAATATGGATCCAGGAATCCAACCACTTGTGCTTGTAGTACTTACACAAGTTGAAGAAATGTTGATTAGTCATGCTAACCCTGTTTTAGAAGTTACACATGCTCATGGTGGTCAGTATAAATATTCTGGACACACTATTTGCTTCCCCCAGGACATTTCCAATATTTCCAAATACCTACTCCATTTAATATCAGAACTTGACATCCTTGTTGTTCGCAAATGCAACTCTACAAACAATCCATATGAACTGTTTGTTATCCATACACGTGTTCTTGCTTCCCTTGAATACAAAATGGAAAACGACCCATACTACAAGGATGTATAGGTCAAATTAGTTGCATTATATTCATTGCCTCTTGTCAACAGACATTTCACCTTGGATTCTGCATGTTAATAGCAATGATACATTATCTCATCAGCAAAGCTTGTCCTCTACAGTTCATTCACCAAATTCATTTGAACGCTATGAAATAGAATCCTCGTCATTTATTTCAACACAAACTAATGCTAGAATCGAGGTTGAAGAAATTAGACAGTTGTTACATATACCAAATATTCCACTAGCACCTTCAATTGATTGGCCTCCTATAAGCATTTCCCCTATCAATGAGTACAACACAGAATGACTTCTTTCCATGGATTTTCCAACTTTGTTCCCCACAGGTGCAACAATGCTTAAACAACCACACATTCATGAGGTTGATATGCACAAATATGCACTTCACATAATTCACTATCATGAACACATATTTGGCCAACATCCTCGGTTTTGGTATTACATATACAATGTAATTATGTGTCATCGGAGTAATGCTACTGCCTCTGTTTTTGTCGAAACTAATCTCGAAGATACGCTACCTCCGACAATACTTGAACTTGTTAAGCAATTACAAGACATGCCTAATCAGAAAATTGGTGAGTGGGTCGCAAGGTTTGGATCTTCATTACATGGAACACACTCATATTGGCACAAAAGTAGGGCTGAACTGATAAATATGATCAATCAACAGGGTACACCAACTTTCTTCTTTACCCTTAGTGCAACTGATAAAAAATGGCCAGATTTGCATGTTTTAATGCATCCTGGACGTTCTACCGGTTTAGCTCAAGAATACCAATGCAAAGTTCACAACATCATATCAAATCCACATATTACATCACAATACATACACAATAGATTCAAAACATTCCTTTAAGAGGTGCTTGAAAAAGGTTTTCATATAACAGATTCTTGGTGCAGGTATTTTACCATCTCTTTGTTCTTATTTTTCTCTTCGTATTTTTCAATTTATACATTTCATTTCTAATATATTCCTTTTCCTCCCATGCAGGTATGAATGGAAACATAGAGGATCGACACACATTCATGGTTTTATTTGGTTGGCAGATGGACCAAATATGGACACCTTAGATTGGGAAGATATTCTTGCAGTTGAAGCTGCAATTTTTTGACACATATGTTACATCTTGGAATCCTCGTGATATGTAGTTGTCAACATCTGGGTTACACCATTCTACTGCAAATGATCCATGCAGTCTTGCATCACCATCCATATTTGCATCAAACTACTTAGCTAACTATGAAGAACTTGTTAATTTTGTTCAAATACACACGAGATGCTTAGAATCAACTTGCCTTTGCAAAAAAGGAACATCTGTTAAATGTCGCTATGGTTTTCCATATGAGCTACAAGCTGCTTCTTCATTATTCATCGATGCAAATGGACGTAAAACATACAATCCTGCAAGAAATGATTTCCTTTTGAATATTCACAACCCTACCATGCTTTCAATGTGGAGGGCTAATGTTGATTGCCAACCTGTTCTTTCTAAACATGCTGTCCTCAAATACATCTCAAAGTATGCATCAAAAGTAGAGCCAAAATCATAAATTTACCATGCAATTCTCTCTCGCCTTGCACATGCAGCACCAAGTGACGACCCCATTCTTTAGGCAATCAAACAATTGCTTGCACAAACGGTTGTAAAATGAGACATTAGTGCACACGAGACATGTCACATGCTACAAAAACTCCCACTTGTTCTTTGTAGCCATCACTTCTTTTCGTTGAATTTTAGTCAAAGTGTCTTCCATCGTGTTTCTAATGGCACTAATAACATCCCTCCAACTCTGCTGTTCATATTTGCATACATGAAAATACCACTAGCTATTGAACATATAACCCTACTTGAAGCTACTCGGTCTTGGTCTTTCTCTGCTAATAGGAAAAAAATCCAAGGAAACAAAACTCTCATCACAAAATTGTTAAAGTCTATCCACAATTCATTTCCATTCCTTTGTTTGTTTCTTCATCTTTTGAACCATTTTGTTGGAGCGAACTTCTTCTATACAAAGCTTTTCGTTCCATCCCTCAGGATATTGGAACAACAACTTCTGAAATTATTTCTCATTGAAAACAAATTAAAGGCACACATACTATCTGGCATGTTGAACGTGCACAAGAAGAACCCTGTACACCTCTATCCGATGATTCAAACTCCGATGCTATTACCTTTTCGTTGTCCCATAATATGGACGAATGGGAACTTCTCTCTCAAATGCGACCAAGCAACAACATCCAAATTGATGACCTTGAAATGCTTGGACATCATGATTTTGACAAAAATAACGATTGGGCACATAACAATATAACCATCGACTTGCATCATATAACAACATCATTCATTGACCTCAATCGCTTGTCCTTGTGACGAGATGAATGACAATGAGCATGATCAGTGTGACGAGATGAATGACATGACAATGAGTCCTTGGCATGACGACTGAATAGACAAGGAATGACAACATGCCAAGACTGGAATTGACCAGTCAATCACAACTTAGCGAGTCAATCGCGGGGGTGATACGAAGGTGAAAATGACTAAACGAGATATGGACATGACATGCATTTTTTCTTGCACACAATGAATACCAAATGGTCATGCGACAAATTTTGGTGTGTTCGCTGCTAGATTCATGTTTTGACACTTCAAAATCATGTCGATGTTGAGCATCAACATGAATTTTCCTTTAGTGGATTCAAGAAACCTAAAGAGAGGGGACTATGTCCGTGTAACATTTTGGGGCAGTGTTATGAGGTTCCATCGGTTTGGCATCCAATTGCTCCTTGTGATCATGAGGCTTCTAAATTGTGTGACAACGGTACCTTAGGTCTATGCTTCCATACACAATATCCAAGGATATGATAGGAAACCCTTTTAATTGATTATATTAAAAAACCTTTAATGTAGGGAAACAACATACAATGATTCTTTTATGGAAGGAATCCACACATGTTCACTTCATGCCTCTTAAGGTAAACGACCTTTCAATGGGTTCAGCTCCACTACAATATACTCCAATACATACTCCATGAGAAGGACTCCATCATTTTTTATAGCTATCTATGAAACCCTAATCATAACCATCTCTTAATTATCTAGCAGACCTTCTTTAATGAGGATACTTTACATTTATTGCATGCTAACTAACCAATGGGCCTTATTTAATAATAGCAAGCATGTGTAACTAGTCCACTTTAACTGAATGTCCACCATAACTAAAATATTATAACTCTAGTGTGCCCTTCAAACCCTGTATTACACCCCTAGGGGGGATCCCAACATACAAAAACATCAAACTGAAAATTATAACAAGCACAAATCAATGATGCTTGATCACACACTATTTATTAAATCCAAAACATAAAATTGCATAGCCAAACACTTGACAAAATATCTAAGACATATCTCAATAGAATACCCCCATCTCTCCTTTATATATTAAGAGAGATTACTATGTACAATGAATGTAGACAATCTAATTAAGGAAACCAAGTTGTCAAACTCAAATCCTAACCCTGCATCAAACAGTTCACCTTCCTTACATGAATAAGTTTCCTAAAATAGAAACCCCATTAAGAGATAATCCATGCATGAAAGTAAGAATCTCACTCCTCAGGATATGAATTCTGTTCTAAAGTTAAAAAAGACTAACTCTCGTGTTTTAAATAAACTGGAAAATCCCCTAACTTGTATGCCTTCACGTAATCCATAAAGCTAAACTAAAATAAGAAAGGCAATTTCTAATTTTGGAACTTGTCTAATGTTGGAGGCATGCATTTCTTATCCACCTATCATACATGACCACTATGCATCCCCCAAGAGACATAATGTTGAGCAATCATTTCAATGCCTTCTCTATTGTGGATGTGAATCATCATGTTGCACCACCATAATAAGTATGGCTCAATCATACACAACAATAATTGTTGCACCAATATCAAGGTGTTCTATGTCTCTCAAAGATGTTCACCAACGAAGAATAAATTTTGAGAAACATATAGAAACTTTAATGCTCCCTCTTTGTGAGTAAGGTGTTCCCCACCAAAACAAGATACTAGAACATCATCTCAAACCTCCCATTTGTTAGGAACTTCAAAAAATGTTGAGTAGCTATAAATATGAATAATTGTAAATCAAGACCATTGCTCCCTTTGTACTAAAAAAATCTTTTAGGTAAAAGGAAATAATGGCGTAGACAAAAGTAATTCACGTCAATGAAACGGGCTAATATCTTCAATATGTGATCATGGGTATGTTTCCCATGTACCTTAAAAACTCTAGTGAGAGAATACCCTACCAACAAATTTGGTAGAATCTTTTGTGTTAACATCAAATTCATGCTTGGAATAAACCATTGGATTCACAATGGGTTTTGGAATTGTCTACCAAATCGCATATTTCCATCCATGCTCTATATGTACCATCTAAAATCTAGAAGGATACTCCCTTATCACGACATCTCACCATACACACTATGCATGTGCTACCTCAACATTGGAACTATACTCATCCATCATGGCATCCCACCATCCCTACTTTACATGTTCCACTGCAAGGAAGATTGGTCAAGGATCAACGACCTATCATAGGTTCATTGTGTTTATCTCAAGGAATAGATCAACTCTAATTACTAGAGCAAGCAACGTTTCATAGGTATCGATCCTATTACAAGTTCAATGTGCCTATCTCAGGAAAGAAACTTACTCTAATCAGTAAAGTAAGCAACCTCTCACAAGTTTAGTGAATAGCACTCCAATCACTAGAGATACCTCGACCCTACAACCCTAAACCTCTCACGGGTTCTAGTGCATATCATAGACATAGACTTGCTCCAACCTTTGGATCTTTCTAGGTATCACACCCACTAATCATAGGTCTTGGTCCTTATCATAGACATGTATTTGCTCCAATCTCTAGAGCTTCCTATGCATCCCACCCATTCAAACTCCCCAACAACACCCTCTCATAAACAATGGTGTACGCCATACACATTCTTAGAATATTTGATATTTGTAGCTCTAATACCATTATAAATTTTAGAACATGGTAAGTAAACTTGCACTCTTAAATAAGCCATATGCAATTGAACATCGATAAACTATCAAAACAACATGTAAATGAATGTTACTCTACAAACACATAAAATTAGAAATTATGAAAAGAAGCAAAAAATCTACATCACACAATTACAATGTCTACTAAATTGAAAACAAAAAAATTACATAGCAACTCTCTTGCCAAAATCTCTATGACATATCTTAATGGTCTGCTTCAATCTCTTCTTTATAGTATAGGAAGCACAATGCATATATACAATCTATAAAGGTACGTAGGTTAACCATGTCAAACCCTAACCTTTCCTAGAATAGTACATCTCCCTACATGAGTAAATTCCCTATAACAAAATGCTCATTAGGAGATAATACATACATGGAAGCAAGCACCTCACTCCCAAATATCTAAGCCTTGTTTTAAATCTCAAAAAATCTTCTAAATCATGAGCTTTAGCTAAATCTCAAAAAGCCTCTAATTCAAACATCTTAACTAATTCTGGAAAAGGAAAATTAAAATAAGTAAAGCTAGAGTTACCAGATTTAGCTTGATGAGCCCCATACCTGAATTTGATTCATCCAAGAAATGTGGAAGAGGATATTTGTATCTGATTCTCAACGATTTAGTCAAATTTTTAGAGGATTTGTTTCCCAGTTTAGGATATATATCATGTAACTAGGGAATTGGTTCCTTGTATAGGATTTGTTTAAATAATTAGCAAAATTGGTTCCCATTGGAGGAACCAATTCCTAAAGGTTGGGAGTCGGTTCCTCCAATGGGAATCTATTCCTATCTCCACTTAAAAACTCAGCTAAAAACCAATTTAAAATGCCCAAAGATGACGAGAAAGGTTTTTAGTGGGATCCAGCATTAAGAGCCCCACCCACTCTAATTTATGAGTTTCAATTGCAAGTTGTAGCAATCAAGGGCTTGAAGGTTTCCATTGTGCAACCATTAATGATCAAGGGTTTCCATTGTCCAAGGGAAATGATCAATGGTTTGAAGTTTCCAAGGGAAATGATCAAGGGTTTCAACTTTTCGAGCTAAGTTCAATTTGTATGCTTGGAAATTGGCAGTCCTCTACCATGTATTCTAACAAGCATACACAACAAAGGTATTGCTAACAAGCATACACAATAGAGGTATCGTTATGTATGTTTGTAAGCATACACAACAAAGTACTTTGTTGTGTACACTAACAAGCATATACAACAAAGTACTTTGTTGTGTACACTAACAAGCATATACCAAAAAAACCCTCACGAGTCATAAATATAATTTATAAAATAAACAATTAACTTGAAAGTTAACAATGAACATTCAAACCCCTATAGGCTCATAAAAACAAAATACTTGTCAATGAGCTAGCAGATATTTCAATATTTTAATAAACAACGACAATGGCCTCACATCAATCAATTTAGTTTGGGCACGATGTTCATGGTGGGAGGAAGTGGACAGAGAAGACGCAATGATTATCAAGAAAATGAACAATAAACATACCATGTTGATTCTCTGTTGTGGAAGTATGTGACAAATATTGAGAAGTTAGAGAAGAATAGTTGTGGCAGTTGCTTGTGGAATTGCAACAAGTGAAAAATAAATTTTATAGGTTCAAGCACAAGGATTAAAGCCCATTTGCTTTGGCTTGAAGGTGATAACAGAGTTCATCATTGCAAAAACATCACCTAAAAGGATGTTGATGAAATCCAAACAAAGCAAGATGTTGGAAATTTAGCTAAGGTAAAAAGGAGTTGCCAACAAAAACCATTTAAAATAAAGAGAAATAAAGTTCCCTTAATTGTTGAAGAAGCCCATAAGAGACAAAACCTTGAAACCTTTGACAAAATGTTTAACATGGGAGGGAGGGATGAGACCAACAACAAGGTTGCAAGAGCCATATTTGCACGTGGAATACCCTTCAATGTAGTGTGGTCTCCTTATTGGCATAACATATTTAGGGATGTTATTGAGGCCTTTAGGGATTACAAGGGGCCAAAGTTTAAGAAAGTGCATACTACCCTTCTATGGAAGGAGAAATAGATTATGGAGAAAGTGTTGGACCCAATTCGTTCCAGTTGGAGTGGCAATGGCATCTCTTATACTTGACAATTGTACTAATACGATCGATAGACCATTGGTACACATTGTTGTAATGTCTCCTTCAAGCCCATACTTCTTGAAGACAATAAATGCTTCAAGGACTAATAAGAACACTAAATAGGATTGTTGAAATTTTTTAAGAAGTAATCGAGACCATGGGCCATTCAAATGTTGTGCAAGACATTACAGAAAATGTGCCTTCATGCAAATTAATTGGGCCAATTACATAGGCATTGTATGACCATATGTGGTGCATGGTTTAGATCTTGTTTTAAATACATTATTGTTGAGGTTGAGTGGATGAAAATACTATTTGAAAAAGCAAGAGAAGTTCATTTTTTATCACTAAATGCCAACAAGCACAAGCTATGTAAACTTTTGTTGTCAAACTCCAACTTTTAAAAGTTGGAAGAAACATATATGCATCACATTATATAATGATCGAGTAGTTAGTAGACACGAGGGAATCTTTGTCCTCCATGTTTGTTATTCCACAGTGGCAAACATGGAAACAAAACAACCTTGAAAAGCAATGACATTTATAGGTACCATACTTAATGAGGCTTGGTGGGTTGAAGCTGAGCTTTTTGTTTCCATAATGAAGCTAGGGAGACATTTATGAAGGAACTAATCATATGTTGGAAAAATGACTTCATGAAGAGAGGAACTCTCTTTTCTTTGGCACCATAAATGGCATAATCATTAACAAAAGCAACAAATACAATACCGTTGTAGAGGAAATTTTCCTATGGCTAGGGTTTAAGAGGCCATCAATGTACCGGGGTTAAAAGAGAGATGCAAATGGTTTTGCAAATATATATAAACAAGTTCAGAGATTGTAATGGTTCATACCTTAGCCAAACGAAGGTTGATCCAAGCAGCCCTTCAATCCTCTTCTTGTTCCTCTTGCTCCAAGAGACCTGCAAAACGAATTATACTTTCCTCAAACCAATATGACCACATGTAAAGCAATGATAATCAAAGAAACATGAAATAATAATCTGATTAACATCATCATATTATCAAAAACAAAGATTCAATCACACATTGAATAATGATTTGGGAAGAAGAAGGACATCACATCTTTATTAATCATGAAAAGAAGTACAAATATATCTTCTCTCCAAGTTGGGCACCTCATGAAACCTTGATCTGGTTCTGCTGCTTCTCTTCTCCAAGGAACTCAGCTTCCAAGCTCTGCAACACATGGAGAAAGCTTCTAGGGAAAAGGTGGGGGAAAGAGAGTCCCAATTTCTCCAGCATAACAATGCAAAGGTTCAAGTCCCCTCTCATGGACCTCCCTACCTCTATTTATATGCTTCTAAAGAGATAGGGTCGAAGATAAATTAGTTACAACTGAAGGAGTCAGTTGCATAACTACCCAAACTTCGAGAAACTTCTTTTTTTGACATCTACAGGAAAAACACGTGGGTTTTAGAGACAACAGTCGCGTATTCAAGGGACACACACAATTTGCACTAACAATACATGCATATGATACGTGGGTTGCAATGTAAATAGTCGTATTTTCAGGGAACACACGGGGTTTTATGTAGAACAAGTCGCATGCAACACGTGGGTTTCCTTAAGGAAACTCGTATGTACATAAAAAAATCTCATTTTTAAGGTACTTCTAGGAATTTTTAGACTTTGGTGTCTTCTAGAAAGTTTTAGCTGACTCAAATACCTTTCCAACGGTGAAGAGAATAGGTCAAACAAAGTTACAGAACTCAAGGTATGGATCCTCCAAGTTAGGTGTTTTTTCAGTGACTTTCAGTGAAGTGTCATCATGAAAGAGTCGACATGCGACGAAATCATGGGAAAGTGGTCACATGCAGAGATGTGCCAATTTGAGCTATAACATATGCCCCCTAATGTATGAGGTTAGAGGGGAAGACGATAGCCGAAATACATTATAAAGGAAACCGTTGAATATGGAGAGAGTAGAGAATCCAAGATCAAAAGGCTTGAACAAAGGTACCTGAAAGAGAGATAAATGTCAAACAAACCTGATCTCTGGGACATGCAAGTCCATAAACAAGTCATCGCCACAAAGATACAGGCGGATCCAAGATATGTATAACCAATGAAACTATCATGGTCGATCAATATGCAAAAAGGCGCCATATCAAATCGAAAGGAGTCATGGCCACAAATGAACAATGTGGATCCATGCTCGATAATCGATCATAGCCACAAAAATACAAGGTGGATCTATGACTCAGTAAAATGTCATATGAAGTGTGACAAGGTCTTGCGCAACTCGGGCGATAGAAAAAAGATGATGATGCTATTGTCATCCCAAGGTCTTCAATCCAAACCACCCAAAAGGTACGAATCCTAACCATGTGAATAAAGGAGCTGAGGTCGAACATGGAAGAAATTGTTTAATTACCGGTCAATGATGAAAACCGTTAACAAACGCGAGGGAAACCACCATTAATGAAAATAGTCCCCAAGGTACCTAGTACATTCTAACAAGTGTGAATACAAGGACTTGAAGTCGAACACTTGAAGAATCCATCGAGTAGGAGACAATAAGGTATTTCCACTACCCAATAGCAAGGGAAGTTGCCACTGATGACTGCAATCCCCAAGGTACTGTAATAAACTCTAAATCTCATTCCCAGAGCAAGATGTGTTGCATTCAATAGGTAGAGATCCATTGGAAGGAAGGCATTAAGGCATCCTTCATCATCCAACACGAGGTAAGTCAAAGAGTAATTGGATTTGAACTAGTATTGCCTTTCACGACAAGAACCGTCGAAGACATGATGTAATGCACTGATACCAGGGAATGGTCAACACAAAAGGTCAAGGAAAATGCATAATGGCCGACAAAGGTTTAATCCTTGAATAGTGAGCATGACACAAAAGTGACTTAGGCAGCTTTTGACATGAAAGGACCAACGACACAAATCTGCAATGTAGGAGACATTGACAGATTCCCCATATAATTGGAAAAGAGACCAACTGGAGGAGTAAAAAACTCTAAATCGGGATAAGGTCAAAAACTGAGACCCAACTGTTGATAGACTCAAAGCTGGTGCTTTGTTCAAGGAGACAAGACTTGCCGCCATTATGTAAAAAAATGTGAATGGACTTCCCTTCCCTCTTTCTTGTACAGGTTTAATGATTCCAAGAAAGCCAACTTGGGACCTTCTTCATTTTTGTCAACCTCGAAGAAGAGACAAAAGAATGCTTGATAAAGTCACCGATTCGCGGATTTTACGAGCCCGAACTAGTACATGCTCGCTGGTGTTTTCATATTTTGAGAGTCTGAAAACTCCGAAGAAGACTCCAAGGGGGTGCTTTTTTCGTACAATTTAGTTTCCTGAGGCTGGAAAAGTATAAAACAATCAATAGAAGAACTCTCTTAGCCCAGGTGAACTAAGGCACACCTTTTTCATACTTAGTCGAGGAGGTTCGAAAAAGAGGTAAACTATCACCATACCTGCGCACCTTCAGAAGCGACATGTAGCCTAAGTTTAACGAGTGTGAAGGAAGGCAAGATAACTCGAAAAGATCCATTTGATTATGAGAAATGGGGCTTACAACATTAAACTCGATGCTTTGTTCTTTAGGGTTTAGCGAGCATTAAAAAAAACATAAAGTACGCTCAGAATATTTTTCATGTTTAGGTCCAGATCACGAAAAAGAGAAAACTAAGCTCATACCAGGTGTTCCTTTTCCGTAAGTTTAGTCCCTCAAGTCCGGAAAAGTGATAAACCTATGCCTGAAAATACTCTTCTCAGTTCCGAAGAAAAGAGAGTGTTCCTTTTTCGTAACTATTCCACATGGTCCGAAAAAGTGATAACCTGCCACTAATGTGGATGCTCGTTCACTTATTCTTAACGAGTCTGAACGAACAAGTTTACTCGACAGTCAAGTCTGTTTTGAAGAGTCTGACATGGGCCTAAAGAAACTCCATATCTTTCCCGTGAAGTTATAACGAGTCTGAAAAAGTCAACTCGCGGCCTCCTTACTATTTTTAATGAGCTTGAAGGAGAGCAGAAAGAATGCTCAAAATACAAGGAGACGAGTGTCAGAGGCAGACAAAACTAGTTCCAAGCGCAAGGAACAAACCTATGCATAATGCAAGGAAAGCGGGCAAGATAAGGACACTCAGGGAGCATATTCTCTAGGTAAAGGGTGTCAAGTTGCAAAGGTAAAATGATACAAGGCTGAGCGATGATGAGAGCAGAGATGAGGGCTTATACAACAAGTTAAAAGTGTGGAAGTTGGCATCAGGATCATAAGCGCGAGCAGGGCACATGCAAATGCAGTTACAGCTTGAAAAACAAGGAGAGGTTAGTAAACAGTTGTGAATCCAACTAAAAATCCTGTCTCCAAGAAACAACAAAACCGAGATTACATTCAGAAGAAAAGATCTGATGCAGGTCACTTTGGTAGAAACACATGTGACTTTGTTATCTTCTACAAAAGGTGTAGTCGAGGCAGAATCAACGAAAGAGGACTCTATAGTGCCAAGAACTAAGGGTTCACAATCAATAAGATCAACCTCAGAAGAAAGGAAAAGATCAACATAGTAGATAGATTCTGCAGGAACAAACTTGGGATCACAATTGTTTAAAATTCATAAGAAAAATCAAACTCACCAGGATCACTGACTTGTTGTTCGAAGGGAGAGTCCAAAAACTCAAAAAGACCAACATAAGAAGACCGATCCATGGGAAGATCAAGTTTACTAAGAAAATCAGGGTTAGACTTAGTCACAACTGAACCAACATCCACAAGAAGGTCAGATTGTATCAAAGACTCTAGGAAGACTTCATCAGACGGAAGTAAACTATCCCACATAGAACACATATCTGAACTTTCAAATGGATTGACAAAGTGGAAAGCAGGCTCCATGGTCTGTATAGGATGACTCACCTAGTCAACTGCTGGGACCAAGTCCTGAGAAAGTAAGCATGAAAACAAAGACTGCTTCTTGGTAGAAATTGAATGCAAAGGACATGAGGCCACATAGCTCACCCGTTGCGGGGTAGTGTCTATAGAAACACTGGGAATCGATAAAGGAAAGACCAGGTCTTTATTTGGGTCAGGAGATGGATCAAGAAAATCCAATTGATTGATAGTGACAATTTCTTCGCCATGATTGAAGTACATCACATGAAAGAATGTTGACACCATAGCTTGCATGGCATGGACATAATCACGCCCAAGGAGCATATTGAAGTCCAAGGGGTCTTCTATCACCATGAAGTCAACTAAGACGGTCTTCCCACCCAAAGTAACAGGGGTTTGAGCAAGAATTCCCAAGGCTATACTAGTTCTTCTATCAAACACCAATAACAGACTAGCTGTCGACACAAGGCTGGGAGATCCCATGCCTCGCCAAGCACGAGCAGACAATATACTGACTGAGGCTCCTTCATCAACAATACAATGAGCAATCATGTATTGTTCAACTTTCACATTTATCTGGAAAGGTGCATCAAAAGGAAGGCGTCGCTCAACTAGGCTATCCCAATCAAAGGAGGCAATTCGAGAGCTTGGTGGGGGTTGATCCGAAGCGAGTTCAGTGCCCCCTTGTTCAGTAAGTTTTGAACTGGCAGGGAAGAAAATGTGACTAGCAGACACATCACTCTCCAAAGGAAGAGTGGGATTGACTGACAATAGAATCGATTCAACCACTTCGTGAAAGTCACTCTCCGAAGGGAGAGTGGGATTGACCAAAGATGACATTGGTTCAATCACATAAGGATCACTTCCGAAAGAAGAGTGGGATCGACCAAATATGAGATTGGTTCGACCACTAGATCAACCAAAGGTTGAATAGGTTGTTGAGAAACTATAGGTTGTTCAGGAAAAGGAAATTCTTGAGTCTTGGACCACACTCTTGCACCTCTGCTATAGCAGGGAACTGGTGAGTAAGATAATCTCCCTCACATAGCTTACAAGGGAACTTAAGTTTGCACTTCGAACGACAAGTTTTCTCTGAAAGTTTTTGAAAGTTTCCCCAACCCGGTTTCAAGCCTTTAGGATTCTCTGCATTGTTTAATTCCCTACCCTTTCAATGCATATTTTTTCACAAATTAACCAGACTGAAACACATGTGAAATTTTTTTCTCCATTTTAAACATACTCGGAAATTTTCTTTTCAAACTGGAAATGTAAAGCTCAAAAAATTTCAGACATTTACACACATGAAATTAACACACTTGTTTTTTTACCAATGGTCCAAGACAAAACCCCTAAGGGAAAACTTGTTTTCAGAGTGAGAGAGTTTTATTAAATTTTCAGACAAATTTTACAAACCCAGAACAACAATACTTATGTCATTCCCTTCTCGAAATTCGTGCCAAAAACTTCTTTGACAAAACTATACGAATTGCTCATAAATTCACCTCAAAATCTGTGCACACATGTGGGACAGTACAGTCTGGTTCGGTCTACAACATTTAATAACCTCAAAATATGTGCCCTGTATGATCTCTCACAACAACATTTAATGTTATACGGACTGCATTAATTGTTGTACAGAATCTTCTCGATTTCTGTGCAACGTGTACAGACAGGTACTGTACGGTACATTACGGTTCTCCTCCATTTCTGTGTCAAATCCTTGCTGCAAATCTCCTTGATCTATGTGCCAAGTTTGTCTGGAAATCCAAAATTTATTGGGAAATGTGCCCACTTCAAATTCTGGATTTTTCTCTTTTTTGGTTTAAAATCTCTTCAAACCCTCACTCTCTCCTTCTTCTTCTTCTCTCCCAAAAATCTCTTTTGGAATGATCACAATGATTGAACTTTTTTCTTTCCCTAGCCTTTTTGTTCTTGGTAACTTCCCTGTCAATCTAACAGACAAGATTAGATTAGATCAATGGTTGATATTAAATGCTCCATTAAAAATAATTAAATGACATTTAGTGCACTCATGTCATTTAATAAAGTTGAGCAACCCCATTTTTCTATTGAGCAATTAGGGTTTGACAAATGTCTATTTTTATTTCTATTTGTATTACACTTGTATTAAGACTGTTTTAAAAAGATCGACTTTGCTATTTTTGAAGAAATTCGATCCATAGAAATAGGATCTGAAAATTATCTCAAAAACTCAGAAGTTTTGTATATAAGGGATAGTAGCTAGATATGAAGGGTGGCAATCGGAGATGGGAATCCAATTTTGATGTATATTGTAAGACATAAAACTCTTTGCATCTTTAATACAGGTTTTACTTTGATATGATTATGGTTATGAGCTGGTCTTGTTCTTTTTATGAATTGTATTTTTTATGATTTATCCTCATGTGTATGGTCAATTACAATCCATTACATGATTCTTATGATAAAATATAGTTACCATCTAATATTTAGTGACAGAGTCAAGTCCATTCCATAAATTCATGCTCGTATTCCTCCTGTTATTGAATTTTGTATTTTATTTTATGTCATATAGCTCTATGATGGTACCAATTCTGTTTTGATTTTAATTTTATAATATTGAATTATCTTTAAATATTTCTTTGAGCTTGAACTCCAGTAGTCTAGGTTGAACTTTAGGGATAACACTTCTTTTACTCATTTTAAACTGTCGGTTACTAGTATCAGTACTTTCACCGCATGAGGTAGAAGTAGGAGGAGAAGCAACTATAGGTGAAGGGGAAGCAGTGTTTTGATGCCCTTGATATAATGAGCTTTCTTGAGAAGCATCAGGAGCATTCAAGCCAGTTGGAGTGGAAAACAACCACACTGGTATCCCTAGGGTGAATCCAGGTAGATTTAAGGTGGCCATCAAAGGAACACCAACATTTCCTGTGAGAGGAATAGTACAAGGAGCTCCCAGCATGGGGATCTCTTGGTTGGTGTTCAAAGGGGTGTTAGCCATCGTTTCAAACTTAGCCAACAACTGAGGTCAACTGGTAACCAACAATACAAAGAGCACACCACTAGAAAAAGTCCTAAGTATCAAGCCAGGCAAACAAAGATGCCTTCCAAAGGGAAGTCTGGGATGATGAGGGCCTAGAACTAACTAGTGAAAGAAGGAGAGTAGTTACTTGGCATCTTGTGAAGAGCCCTCCGGGTGCAAGCACTGGAATCACCCAACTGCCCTCCCAAATTGTCTACCGAGGTTACCTTCCAAGTCTACACTAGGTGCAATGGAAATATCCTTCCAATGCCACTCGTGTAAGATCCTAGCAGACAAGATACTAAGGCTACCAAAATTGCGGAGAAAGTCCAGCGGAACAGTCGTTAGTCTAGCCAATGCACATGGGGTAGCAAAGCCCGAAACCTAAAAAGTACCAAGCACCACACGGAGTCGGGAGGAGGTATTGGATGAGTCCCCAAACATGCACCAGCTCTAGTGTATGCTTTACTGAGAAGTGGAGGGGTATCCCTAACAGCTCAGTATCGCACGACCTCATGCTTGACTCCTGTGTGAAAGGAGATTTTAGGTGTCTTTCTCAATGAAGTTGGATTTCCTAATATATAGGCCACTATGTTTGAGTTTAAAGTTTTGGGCTGTTAAGATATACCTAACCCAAAACACTAGCCTAAACTAGTGTGTGTCGTCCCTATAAATAAACAGTTACTAATAAATTTTAAATATTAAGCATTTATTTTAAAGGGTTGTTAATTACTCAAAGGCGTGGCGAAAGTGAAACCAATGGCGTTTTGACTCAAAGTTGAAACAAAATGACTAAGCAAAAAGAAATGAAATGCAAAAAACAAAAACTATTCTCTTTCTTTTTCAAATAGAAACTTGAAAGCCACAAAAGAACAATTTCTTTTTATTTTTTTTCCAAAAACAATGATATGCCATGGAATCTAGACTAAAAACTTAATCTACATGCATATAAAACAAACATGTGTTTTTTTCTTTTTCTTTTATAAATGCAAAAGAAAAACTACCTACAAACTAAAAGTATGCAGATAACAAGAACAAAGCAAAATGAACTCTGTTATACAACCACCAAACAGACTCTAGAATGCCCTAAAGTCAGTATAAACCCTACTTGGAAGAAAGGCTTGCATAAGGGACAAATCAACTATTTTGGCAAGGTGAAGCTAACCAACAAAAGAAGAAGGAAACAAACACCAACAAGCTTCTGAACTTAGACAAAGATCACTAACAGAGGCTGACAAGAAACATAAGCCAAAAATCAAACCAAGCAAACGGGGTGGAGGGGGATGAGCAAAGAGAAAATCCTAATGCTACAAAAAGACTTGTAGCCTAGATAAAGGACCCCAAAAGACCTACCAAACAACCCACAACAGCGAAAAAAACCACAAAAAATGAGGAAAAAACATTGTTTTAGGGGCACATGCGAGTTTCCCTACTAATAGGTCGCGTGTCATACGTGGGTTGACAGAGTACCAGGTCGCGTGTACAAACCAAGCACGCGAATGTGGAGTCTGCCACTCGCGTATGGGTGGGAAAAAACCCAAAAAATGTCAAAAACTTCCTTAGGAAGGCAAGGGAGGTATTCTATCAGATAGAGAAGGTGTTCCTAAGTGGCAAGAAGGACCTGAAACCTTGCAAAAGACTACAAGAAAAACAAAGAAACCCTAAATAGACAAGTCTCTCCCAAGTGGAGCCGTCAGTTCTATTGTAGAGGGAAGTTTCCTATTGCTAGGGTTTAAGAGGCTATCAACGTAGTGGGGTTAAAAGAGAGATGCAAATGGTTCTGCAATTCTATATAAACAAGTTCAGAGATTGATCCAAGCAGCCCTTCAATCCTCTTCTTGTTTCTCTTACTCCAAGAGACCTGCAAAACGAATTATACCTTCTTCAAACCAATATGACCACATGTAAAGCAATGATAATCAAATAAACATGAAATAATAATCTGATTAACATCATCATATGATCAAAAACATAGATTCAATCACACATTGAATAATGATTTGGGAAGAAGGACATCACATCTTTATTAATCATGAAAAGAAGTACAAATATACCTTCTCTCTAAGTTTGGCACCTCACGAAAACTTGATCTGGTTATGTTGCTTCTCTTCTCCAAGGAACTCAACCTCCAAGCTCTGTAACACAAGGAGAAAGCTTCTAGGGCAAAGGTGGGGCAAAGAGAGTCTCAATACCTCCAGCATAACAATGCAAAGGTTCAACTCCCCTCTAATGGACCTCCCTACCTCTATTTATATGCTTATGAAAAGATAGAGTCGAAAACAAATTAGTTACAACTGAAGGAGTCAATTGCATAACCACCCAAACTACCCAAATTTCGAGAAACTTGTTTTTTTGATATATACAGGAAAAACACGCGGGTTTTAGAGACAACAATCGCGTATTCAAGGGGCACACGCGGTTTGCAGTAACAATACTTGCATATGATACGCAGGTTGCAATGTAAATAGTCATGTTTTCAGGGAACATGCGGGTATTATGTAGAACAAGTCGCATGCAACACGCAGGTTTCCTTAAGGAAACTCGCGTGTACATAAAATAATCTCATTTTTAGGGTACTTCTAGGCATTTTTAGACTTTAGTGTCTTCTGGAAAGTTTTAGCTGACTCAAATACGTTTCCAACGGCACATAGAAGAGGTCAAACGAAGTTATAGAACTCAAGATATGGATCCTCCAAGTTAGGTGTTTTTTTAGTGACTTTCAGTGAAGTGTCGACATGCGACGAAATCATGGGAAAGTGGTCACTGGCAGAGACGTATCATTTGAGCTATAACAAATACCCCTCTACATGCTTTAGCCTATGCCTTAAATGCAAAGTAATATCAAGGGATGTACTTGGTTAAATTCAGGGGTTAAAGGAGGGCCTCAAATAAAGACAATGAGGTGGCCAATAATTATAGAACAATTTCGAATATTTGCACTAATCCGATGGAGCTAAAGAACCAGTGTACTTGATTCATCACATGGAATGTTCCATTTGGAAATGTTAATGTATTAACTAGTAGGGGAACTATGATGACTATTGCATGGTGTGGATATTATGGTGCCCAACATCCAAAGTTACAAACCCTTGCATGTATAGTTCTTCACAAGTTTATAGTTCCTTAGTAGTAGAGAGAAATTGGAGCACTTACAGGCTTATCCATTTGGCCAAGAGAAATAGACTTCAATTATCAAAGACATATGATCTTGCGTACAACCAGCATAGATCCAAATCGCTGAGAAGGATCAAATATTTGGCCGTGCAAAACTCTTCTTAAGTATTGCACTCAACTATCAGCTTTTGTGTGATTCAGACCAAAAGACACATATTTTTATTTAAGGTTGACATATAATATTTTTATTATTAATATTTAATACTATTTATGACCGACATATAATATTTTTTATTTTTTTTTATTTTGTTAGGAAAGAACATTACAACATCTTCCCCATACATGGTTTTAAAACCATGTGCAAGGCCCTCCTAAAACCACGGGTTGTTTAGGAGGCCTTGCACATGGTTTTAAAACCATTTGCAACGACCTCCTAAACCATTTACGATAAAACCATGGGTTGTTTAGGAGGCCTTGCACATGGTTTTAAAACCATTTGCAAGGCCCTCCTAAACCATGTACAATAAAACCATGGGTTTTAAAACCATCTACAATAAAAATATGGGTTTTAAAACCATGTGCACGACCAACATTTTTTTTGCAAATAATTCAACTTTTTATTTTTTATTATTTTGTTAAGTAGGAACATTACAACATCTCCCCCATATTGTGTTGTTTTTCTGACCGACATTTTTTTTGTCGTTAAGTAATTTTATTTTATTTTTATTGTTTTGTTAGGCAGTACATTGCAACATCTCCCCCATATTAGGTTGGTTTTGTGGCCGACATTTATTTTGGAGGATAATTAAAAATTTTATTTTTTATGGCAAACATTTACAAGAGGAATGTTACATGAGGAACATTACATGAGAAACGTCACATAACGTTACAAGATCTCCCCCATACTGGTTGTAGAGCGCCTCTCGACGCAATCACTCAAATCTTCACTTCATCTCTCAATTTAAGCCAAATATAACGAGGTTCCTTTGAAGTTTTGGGATGTGAATTCCCAAGTTGCAGACTTGGATATCATTGACTACTTGATGGCTAACATTTATTTAGCTAGAAAATCCTTTTGGTGTTGGGGATTAGGTGAGGCATCCATGTCTAAATTTGTTGTTAGTGGATAGAGTGACAATAGTATTGCAACTTTTGCATTCTCTACTTCAAATCATTAGTCCAAGGAATTAGGTGTTGCTCCATTGCAGGATATGGAGGGGGATTGACTATCCATTAGATTAGTCTATTTCACTATATTTTCATGTTTCCAGTTTTTCATTTCACTTGTAGAGCTTTCCAGATAAGCTCAATTTATTTTGAGGAAATTTCGTCGTGAGTCTTTGACTCTTTATCATTGCAATGTTGACATATTAGAAAATTGTGATATTTGAATTTGAATTTTATATTGATATATGGGCCTCGATTGACTAATCTCAATCTATCTACAAAATAAGGATTGTATGAAATGAAAATCTGAAATCGGATATATGATCGTCATTTATCATTTCAATGTTTCAAATAATAAATTTACTTTGTTCAAAATTTGTTGGTGTAGAAAATCTGAAATTTGATCCATGGTCATCATTTATCATTTCAATGTTTCAAATAAAAAATTTACTTTGTTCAAAATTTGTTGGTGTAGGAAATCTGGAATTCTTAAATTCAATTTGATTTCAAATCTGAAAATTACATGTATGATTCATGATTCATTAATTCTATAATCTATTATGTTATTATGAATGTAATATCACCATGATCATTGATGTTATAAATCACTTCAGAATCGATGATGTTATGGATGATGAATCATAAATCATTTCAATTTCATTTCATTTTTGTGTTTATAAATTTCCATTATAAAATTAAAATTAAAAATATATAGTTATAAAATATATAAAAAAATACGGTTAGTCACTATCAATCCTTGATGCCTAACTTATGTATGAGTGTCACACCTGCAATTGAATTTTCGGCCTTTTCCAATCACACCCATGGTTTGTGTAACTTCGAAAAAATCAATTCCCAATTCTAGACATTGTCTAATGCTAGCATTTCCCTCTATCTACAAAACCGTTGTGTAACCCCCAAGACACACTCATGCTACACAATCATCCCAATGCCTTCTCTGATGTGCAATAGAAACCAAGATATTGCTGCTACTATATCTTCTAGGGTTGAATCTAGTCATCATGTTGCACCACATTAGCAAGTACACCTTAATCATACACAATAATTACCGTTGCACAAATATCAAGGTGTTTTGGGTCGGTTGAAGGTGTTAATGTTGGAGAACAACTTCTGAGCAACACATGTGACACCTCTAAATGAGACAATCTGTTTTCAATAGAAGAAATTCTCGCTTCTTTGTACTAAAATTCTTCCATTTCATCACCTTTCTTTCCAGTTTTTCAATCCCTCAAAATGGGTCTCTATAGGTTGCTAACTAGTTGATAAATATTGGCTTTTTAACCAAACCAATGTCGTCAGACTCAAACTCAACAAGGACTCTTTTGGTTTGTGACTCAACAAAGACTACAAATAGAAAGAAAAAAACTCGAAATATAGTAAATTTTGTGCACAAAAACTACACTGACATTTCCAATCCATATAAGTTATAAAAACAAATTCTATGCAAAAATTCATAAGATCGTCTCATAAAAAATGATAATACAACATTTGACACTTCATATTTGTATGCAAAAATAATGAACTGAAAGATGATTCATGAACAGATTCACAAATAATACTAAGTTCAACTAACTTAGTCTCATAACATAATTATATATGTGTGTGTGTGTAAAAGACAATGTCCCCAAGTCCAATCTCGTGTTTCATGCACAACTACAAGAATGCCTAGACTAAGCTCTAGAGGGGCTAGTGCCAACATCGCTAGACTAAAGCAACAATTGTGATCCGGGTGTATTTGGTGTTTCCATTTGGTAAAATGGCTGAATAGAGAGATCCTCAGTCTCTTCATCAAGCCAACCCAGATCATCAATAGAAGATTCATCCTCCAAGACCCAATCAGAGATATCCAATAAAATTGGTCCATATCCAAATCATTTGCTCGCAATTGTTTTGTGAGCATCCGAAGGTTGTAGTAGATTAATGGAATGAGAGAACGAGGGGAGAAAAGTCTTCTTAAAGGCCTCATTTCCCTCCCAAAATTCCCTCCAAAAAACCGTTGACAAGTCAAAATGCCAATCACTCATGTGGGGCACATTTTGTTGGTGGTTGAGTTGAACTCCCAAGTTTGACTTTGAGACTCCCAAGTCTAGTGAGTAGGCCCTAAGACTCTTGAGTCTGAAGAGTAGGCTCTAAGACTCCTAAGTCTCCCAAATAGGCTTTGAGACCCCCGAGTATGGTGAGTGAAGAGTTTTCCAAGGTACTCTCAAGGGATTACTTGGCCCACGACAAACGCTAGGAGTCTCTTAGGAATATAACAACACTAAACCAAACCATTCACAAATAAGCACCTTCCATCTTCTTTTGAAACCTAATCCATACTGAAAATAATATTCTAGATTACTAAATTGGAAATGCAAGGTAATGCTACAAATCAATTTGGACTTGCAAAAATGTGAAACAAAGTTGGTCCATAAAATGGAAATATGAGGTAATCTAAAGCACATTACACAAATGCAAAATGAAGTCATCTTGCTAAATGGTGCAGGATAGAAACTGGACCACAAAGACAGTAATGTGAGAAATGGATATTTGCTACAAGGAAAAGATGAATACAAAGCTTATATACAAAAATTGGGTATCCACTGAAAAAAATAAACGTGTAACTTACATACAGAAAAAGAATGTGCTGCAAGGAAAATGCACATGCAAAACTGATATATTTTCTGTAGCAGGTATAAGACATGTAAGATTGATGCGGTCCAAATCCTACATGTAAAGAATATAAAGTTCCACTAAATGTCCATGCAAAACAAATAATCAATAACGTACTCAAAATTATTCAGTCTGTTATAAAAAATGATCATCTCTTAGTGGTATTAACAGCACTTCGAGCCTTATAGGTGTTTGTGTGCTTTATGGATTACCATTGTTTGTGGCTGTTATCTTTGTGATGCCCTCCTAAATGCAAGCTTACTAGGCTGTATTAGCATATCCCTTGTTGAGACATTTGTTCCACATTAGTATGACTATTATCCTCTTCCCATTTCAACCACTACACTCACCAACTAAGTCCAAAATCTGTAATTTATCTGATAGTCAATTTCAAATAAGAATATTTCACCCAAAATGCTTGTACTTTTTCCAAAATTATGGAATTTGTTAACCAGAAAACACTCAGGCCTCACAAGTACTCCAAGAAAATACTACAAATAATTTTTTTCTTTGAAAAGACACCACTGCTTCCCGAGGAAGAATAACTAAAACAACACAAAAAAATAAAATTTATCTCTATGTGGGAGAAACAGATTTGTTTTGTAATTGCCCTACAAGACCAAACACAATGATGAAATTCCACCACATAACATAAAATCAAAATATGTTCCCAAGCCTATTGATTAACATTTACATAGCCACATTGACCCATACAAAAGACATCAAATCAGAAACCCCCGGGGCATAGTAAACGTACATGGTCCAAATTGTGGACTAGTTGGACATTTAATAAAAGCAGATTGTGCAGTT
Source organism: Pseudotsuga menziesii (assembly GCA_001517045.1). NCBI lineage: Eukaryota > Viridiplantae > Streptophyta > Pinopsida > Pinales > Pinaceae > Pseudotsuga > Pseudotsuga menziesii. The sequence goes on along the minus strand of LPNX010318977.1, from coordinate 371,726 downwards.
ACAGTACAGAGCAATGAGATAATCCACTATCTTCTGTAAAAACTGACCAATTTAACGAGTTTTATTCATTTACTTGAATTGTGATAAGCTAGATATATACACCAAACAGCATCATCAAGCAGTTTTACCTAGTTTCACAAGATACAACATCGAAGAACAAATGTATTTACTATTAACACTAATGTATAAACAACAAATCAACCAGGTAGAAATCAGAGTATTCCATACTAAAAATTATGCAAATGAAATTACACTCAATGCCTGTAAACGACAAAAAGTGTTATGCTTGTTGCTAATATCAATATAGTTAAATAATATCCGTTATTCAATATATCAAATAAACTTCAAGAAATAGCAAGATCTTAAAAATTAATTGAATTATGGAAAATGTAGCAATTTTGGGTATCGACCAAATTGCAATTCAATATGGATTTGAGCTATAGTTACCATGCATAAAAAATTAATCAAGAGAAGATTGTAAGCGAGCCTTGATCCAAGATTCCAGGGAGGTCAATTCATCTGGACTAATTGAATGGCCAAGACCAGGGTAGGCCTGTTCAACCAGAATGTAAAATCATGATAAGTTCAAATTTTTACTAACATTTCAACACAATGCAATCTATTTGGATTACAAGGTACAAGTCGATAAGACAAAATCATACATTCATATACCTTAAACTGACAACTAACACCGGCTCGTTCAAGCAATGGAGGTCCAGCTTGTCCAGCACTAAATTCCACCACATTATCATTCATTCCATGGAACCACATAACTGGTGTCTGTAATTAACAACATGATTCATAAATCTAAGAATACCACATCCACCTCTAATAATGCAATGAGAAAATGTCTTATTTGCAACTTTTAGTACTATAAAATTAGAAATCATCGTAGAGAATAAAGGGGTTGTCTTTACAAACTTATGATATTTATCAAACTTTCTTTCTTTTCGAATAAGGTTTTCTCTCTTTCAAATAAGACACGAAATTTAAGGAACATCTGAATGAAGAAGAAAAAGGAATCATTGTGTAATAAAAGTTGATTTTGATTTAATCACAATTAGAGTTGATAAATCTCAATTGACCACTTTTAAAAAAAAAAATCATGATTGTCTAAAAAGATTAAAATTGATCAGATACAACAAGGACAGACTAGAATGAAAATATGTCTTAAAAATTATTTTAGTTGTTTTATTTGATCCCTTGAATTAGAGGAACACAAGGTCAAATTATTTGTACCCAGTCCACCCAATAGCTAAGTATTGTAACTATATTTAATTCCATGACTTGCATTGGTGGCCATTGGATATCACATACTCCATTTTTTAAGACAGAATTAATTTACATCCACCCAAGAAATAAACTTGCAATCTCTTCTTACTGAAGCAGGATTTCACACATCTTGGCATTTCTTCTTATTGAAGCAGGAACCCAACTAAGCAAAACATCTTCCCATCTCTTCTTAATGAACCAGGATTGAATTCACCTTGATAAGTGGAGTAATCAGCTCCCATACCTTGCTGGAAAGTTCTCTAATCTGCTGATTTTTCTTTTTAAAGATGGTTTCTTTTAGGTGTTGTTTGGAGGCAATCATTTTCTTCCTCATTATCACTACTTCCATTCTTGTTTCACACACTCTGAGAGTTAACTTTAACATACTGTTGATGCTGAAAATGGTAACTGCCACCACCAACACTCTATCACTCTCGTGGGCTAAGTGGGATTGATACCTGAGTTTATAGCCCTGGATGGTCGTCAATATTCCGTTGTGTGTTCCTATGAAGAACACTGACGTGGGGATGAGGAGGGTGATACATGCAAGATAAATGATATTATAATCTATTTCTTGCATAAAATATTTATTTTCTATTTTTATAAAAAAACTCGCCTTTTTCTATCTTTCAGAGGAACTGAAATGCAAATAAACAGAACATCAAGTAAATAAGATTTAAACTTGAACAACAACGTAAAAAATGACAGAAAAGAATATTGTTAGTATTCCTCATATTTTTAGGCATTTTCTTAATAATGAACATCAACAATAAGGTTTCAGAAAGGCAATAAATAACAGTAAATGTCAACGGAAAGAAACTAGCAGACTATATTTTTAAGTCCAAAGACCAAGAAGTACAAGAAATATATCTGCAGCTAAACTGTTAAAGGAAAGAACAGATATTTATATTAACAGAAGCATAAAGATCAAGAGATCTCAACAAGACGACCAAGAAACTCCATATTTTTATTTCATAGATAAAGATCCTTCAAATTACAATCTTAGAGAAAGATGCTAGCAGCTTCTGCAAACATTGAGCCTGTATACTAGGCTCATCTTGCAGTTTCCTCATAGAATATTGTTAGTATTCCTCATATTTTTAGGCATTTTCTTAATAATGAACATCAACAACAAGGTTTCAGAAAGGCAATAAATAACAGTAAATGTCTACGGAAAGAAACTAGCAGACTATATTTTTAAGTCCAAAGACCAAGAAGTACAAGAAATATATCTGCAGCTAAACTGTTAAAGGAAAGAACAGATATTTATATTAACAGAAGCATAAAGATCAAGAGATCTCAAGAAGATGACCAAGAAACTCCATATTTTTATTTCATAGATAAAAAGATCCTTCAAATTACAATCTTAGAGAAAGATGCTAGCAACTTCTGCAAACATTGAGCCTGTATACTAGGCTAATCTTGCAGTTTCAGAGACCATACAAGAACAACATGGAAAGCCTTGACCAATAAATGAAAATAAAGCAAGATTTGACTTCAAAAATTCAATGAGACTCTTAAGATCAGTATATGGTATCTGCTAGCATCTTAAGCTGTTAGACATGGTATTAGCATGGACTAAGAAAATATGTGATAATTGAGGAAGAGTGCATGGACAATGCAAACCAAGAACAGGACGTAGGTGAAAGAGTCCAAAGCTTGTGAAAGATGGATGAGGCATTACATGAGAAATAGCACAATGATGAGCACATGAATTGGCACAATAGAAAGAGAGCAGTGCAGCAGAGACCGAGATATTGCACTAAAGAAAGGTGAAAGGTTTTGACACAATGGAATATAAAGAATCCAAGAGGCAAATGAAGATTCATAAAACACGTAGAGTTGTCAACCGTGACAATAAATACGATGATAGACACTAGAGTCGGGTTAGGCATTCTAGACACATTGTTTAAAACTTCGATACTGGAGTTGAATAGAGAGTCTGCCCAGAGCCAAATAGTGAGCTAAGCAAGAGTTGTAATCTGTAATCTACGAATTTTGAACCTCAATATATGTGTAGACCATTACCCCATGTTTGTAATCTAGTTCTCTGATTAAATGTGTGTTAGCATAAGCATTGTGTGACCATAAAAGTGTAGGTTAATGCATGATGAAGATGAAATTGGGCCATCACAACTCCAACAATATCATTTGATATTAGACAGATTGAGCTCTGGAAGAGAGGGACAATTGAACGAAAGGAAGTCCTCAAAGAAGGCAATAGAAGTTGTGTTAGACAAGAAATGGAAAGTAGTAGGATTGCAGTGAACACAAAATTATAGGGGCTGAAAAGAGGGATAGAGGAGCTGGAGATTACACAAGAAATTAGGAATGTTGAAGTGAGTAGTTCAGAACCAAATGAAGAGGAAGAAGAGGAAATGGAATGAGATGTCATAGGGCATATTGTGAGGTAGTTGGGGAGCAAGAAACCTATGAAGCTAGAAGTTTTCTGCTATGGTGGATGCTTGAATGCAAAGGACTTAACAGATTGGTTCAGTGTGTTCCTCCATGTCAAGGCTTTCCACCACCAACTCCTCCTCCATGGGAACAACAACTCGATTTAAAGGAAGAGGAGGCCATTCCGTCTTGCTCTTGCTCAAGCAAGAAACCTCAACGCCTGTAAATTTGGCATTCAAAGAACAAACCACTGCTTTGACATAATCATCACCCTCAGAACAATTAAGGGCAATGTATTATGGAGGAGATCACTAATGGAATTGGCTTCTCAGATATACATTACCCCTTTCCTCAATAACACCCCTAATGCGACCCTTGGAGAAAGACTAACTTCCAACACCAATCATATCTACAGAAAACAAATCCTACCATCAGATGTACAGATATCTTCACCTACAGCAAATCCAACATTTGTGAAGTTTGCACTTGCTAAAACTGTAATCTTCATTGCATTTTTCTCCTTTCCCATACATGTCCTTGTGCCTGTAGCATCTGTACATGTCCTTTCACTAAACCCATGTTTTGAAAACCACACCCACGACTGTAGCATACCCCACAGCCATACCAAAGACTACACCCACATCAGTATGCATAGTTGTACGACGTCCAATCTGCACATCCTTGCCCTGTGCATTTGTACCTAGCCCACCACCGTCACTGCCTTTAAACCCTTTATTTGGCCAGAGTGACATGATGATCAGTTGTGGTTTGTGATCATATCAAAGACATTGTTCCTGAGATGAGATCTGAGGCTTCCCCGTAGATCATTGGTCAAATATCTTGTCAGTATGCTTAGATGGCCCATGTGCCTTGGATGTGCCCAGCAAAGACGGTGTCAAATGGGCTAGTGCTGTGATATCTCTTATCCTCATTGACACTTAGAATGTTTGCTTATATGTTGATATGATTGCATGGGGTATTACTTTATGCTTGTATGATGACCCGTAACATTTAAAGCTATTACTCATTACTTTGCCTAACTTTGGTGTCATCACCATTCTGCTGTAGAAGTGTGTCATTCCAAAGGTTAAGTTGTGCCCTAGTGAACTAAGTGAGTGTTTTCACCCATTTCATAACATCTTTCCTAGCCACTTTTCATTTCACTAGCCATTTCATCTACCCCCTCATTTTCCCCTAGTGAAATAAATTTGGTGTCATCATCATTTTGCCTTAGAACTGTGTCATTCCGAAGGTTAAGTTGTAACCTAGTGAACTAAGTGAGTGTTTTCACCCATTTCATAACATTTTGCCTAGCCATTTTTCATTTCACTAGCCATTTCCTCTACTCCCTTCATTTTCCCAACCCCTCTCATTTTCCGCTCGTGTTGAGATATCTCTTACCCTCATTGACATTTGGAATGTTTGCTTATAAAGTTATATGTTGATATGATTTCATGGGGTGTTACTTTATGCTTGTATAATGACTCATAACATTTAAAGCTATTACTCATTACTATGTTGCGTGGGAGCTATCCCCACCCCCTCGCTCCTGCTCCTGAAGCTTGCTCCCAAAACGCTCCCAGTTTTGGGAGCACAATCCCAAGGCACTCCCGAGGCGCTCCCTTCATTTCCTATACTAAACACTCCTATACTAGATTGATCATTTAATGACAATGTTATGGTACCTCCCTTCTTTGCCAAGCTCCTACAAAAGTTTTTATCTAGGTTGTCGAGGTACTTGGGTACTAGGACGAGTACTAGTACGGGTACGGGAACAGGTACGCCACTTTTTGAAATAGGGTACTTGGGTACGTCGGGGTACTGTAGTTTATATATATCGGGGTGCTATAGTTTATATATATAATTTTCAAGTTTATAAATTATATTATTATATATTAGTATTTATTATTAAGTTTTCATTGTTTATTGTTAATTGGTCAACAAGTAAACAGTAAACTACAATACTTTCTTAAATATATTGTTGTTATGAACAAAACAGATTTGAAATACTTTCTTAATAGATTGTTGTTATGAACAAATCAATGAACTATTTTAATAGGGAACAATATGATCAATCTCAAAATATAATCTTTGAGTGCTTTAAGCATAGGATAGTCACAAAGTAAATCTGGAAAATACTAAATAGCATGAGAATTTGAGATAAAAATAACTTTAATAAGTATGAATTTCGTCTTATGGTGTTTGAGTTTCAACTTTTAACTTACTTGCACATAAGCATGGAAAAGCAAGTAATATTAAGATGCATTCATAGTAATTTGAAGGAATGAACTCTTATGGTAACCTTCAATACCAAATGACTTACTTTCCTGCCCCAATTTACAACTAAGAAATTAGTTTCTATTCACTCCATATTAAGTAGATGAAGATGGAACAATTAAAACAGAGGACTCAATATCACAAGCATTCATACCCAGATTGATGATACAACATGAATATAAATTTATAAAACAAACGAGAGGGTTGTGGTAAGCACAAATGTGGTACTCTGTGGGATTCCAAATGGGTCACTGAATCACTAGATGTGCATGGTAAATAACACGAGTTTTACTCGAAATAAATATGTTGATGCTAAAACAAAACAATACTCTGATATGCCAATCAACCACACACTACTGTGCCAAACACAAGCCAACTATTGGTAAACTATAATGGAAGCTGAAGTATATACTCTGTTTCTTGTTTAAATGGGGCTATTACCAATTCTTAAATGATAAATCATAAGGACTCACCGTTGAACTGAGCTCTCCAATGCAACCCATGGCCTTCAAACTTCAACGCTGCTACCAAGAATAAAAGAAAATGGTTGAGGCTTGAGCTCTTAGTTAGCTTTAAGGCTTTGGTTTAAGTCTTTGGGAGAGGGCCCAACCATACCCTTCCCCCTCTTCACTTCAAAACTTAAAAAAAATTGGATTTTGATGTTCGCAAGCTGAGATTTATGGGCTGGAAGTACCCTTGAAGTACCCAAAATCAAGGTACTTTGCCTTTTTTGAGTACCGAAGTACCTTGGAAGTACCCAAAATCTGGGTACTTTGCCTTTTTTGGAGTACCGGTACCTGACTGAACAGTGCAAAGTACCGAGTACTTCTTGGGTACTTCCAGGAGTACCCGTTCCTGTATTGGGTACGGCGATACGGGTACCCAGTACTAGTATGTGTCCCCGACCCCCGGATACGGGTACCCATGCTACTCAGGTTTTTATGGTTGATCATTTGGTGATAATGTTATAAGTTATAACTACTAAATGATTGATGTTATATGGTTTAATCCATGTATTCTATAGCTAATTCAACATTCTACATGTTTTTTTGATATAAATCCATCAAATTGTATTAAAATATATACTATACAAAAAACGCTCCCGAACTGCTCTCAAAATGGGAGCTTTTGAAAATTTCGCTTTTTTGCTCTGCTCTCTCTCCCCGCTCCCAACAACATAGACTCATTACTTCGCCTAACTTTCGTGTCATCATCATTCTGCCTTAGAAGTGTCACTCTAAAGGTTAAGTTGTACCTTAGTGAACTAAGTGTTACTGTTTTCACCCATTTCATAACATTTTACCTAGCCACTTTTCATTTCACTAACCATTTCACCCACCCCCTCACTTACCCCATTGTAAGTGATCTATCATTAGTAATTATCTAGGGTCTCATAATTATTCCCATGTATAAATGCCTAAATAAAGCTAATAGATTCTATTACTCTAAGGTCGATGCTACTAAATTAAATTGGAAAATATATGAGAGATATTCCCCCTTACAAAAAGCCAAGTTCCCTGTGTCCTAGATTGTCAAAATCAAATCTAAAGTAAAGGGGCTAATCCAATGAAAAGGCTAAGAAATGCAAATAAATGAAAAAATAAAGTGAAAAGGGATTGCAAAAAAGAGGCACAAGGATGGGTGACCCATGGCAACACTTCCTTCTAGTCATAGATGTGGAAGAAAAATCGTAGACCCTAGCTCTTGAAAGTTAAGGGTAGACCTATAACACTAAATTGCTATGATGGTTAACATGCAAAGACCCCCTTCCTTCTCTAAGTACACATTCACTTCATTCACCCTCACTTATCTTAGGAATCTAGGCTATGTACCTTGGCTTAGGAATTTTCACATTTAATAAGATCCAATACATGTCACACCAATGTTAGACTAGATGAGTAAAAGTTAGATAAGTCATTAAGTTGTTAGAAAGCTGTAATTGTAATTTATTTCATGCATTAACATCATGTTTTTGTACATTTCCTAAATTAAAAGTGCGCTCACCTAAGTTGCCAGGAAACTTGGGTACGGGGACGAAGATGGGGATGCCACTTTTTAAAACAGGGGACTTGGTTACATCGGGGTACTATATATATATATATGAAATAAAAAATTAAATCATTTTCACTGGTATTCAATTTCAATAAGTAACATGCGCATTGCTTCAAAGTTCATAAATCATTGATATAAAGTGGAAATTACATATGAACCTTAAGTATAAACATGATATTAGATAATGATAAGACATAAACCAAGTGGAAATTCAAGTTATTGTTTGCATATTCATATCAAACATGATTCATCATTCATGATATATGTCCAATCACAATGTCAAACACCAACAGAAAACAAGTCTACATCCAAAATTCAAAATGCAAAAAACATTGAACAATGAACAATGAATAGCTTAACCACACAAACTGTAGCCTATTTGAGCTTCAACTCTCGAGCATACTGCATTATAAAGTCACCAGTTTTGAATGCAGGATGTAAAAAAGGTTTATTGTTTCTGAATTAAGCTTTTTAGATTTAAATTGCCAGACTGGCTCATGTCTTTCACATTTTAACTGTTTCTTTTGGTTGAAGTTGATTTGTCAGTGTCATTTAATTGAATATGTGTATGTTTGTATTATGTAATACCCCGACGTGTTGAAATATCCTGTATTGTGAACATCTAAAAGTCGTTTTCTGGCATTAGTCATTAGTGGTTGAACTTTGATATCAATTTATAAGTAAAGGATTAAAAGTAAATGTGCAAAAAATAAGAGACATATGCTCTCTAATTATATTCTAAAAAACATGGAATGCTTTGTACATTGATGACATTTTGAAGTTTAGATTGTTCTATTTGGGCTGCAGTTGAGACACAATGGTCATGGTTGTATCATTGTTTGGCATCATTCATTAGCGGTTGAACTTTGACATCAATTTACAAGGAAAAAATGTGCAAAAGATTAGAGAGAATTACTCTCTAATCAAATTTAAAAATATTTTTGCAGCTTCTCCTCTCTTTGTCGTCACAAGCTTCGACTGAAGACAAAGTGTGCATTGGGAGAGTGGAAAGGCCCACAGGGTGTTAAGAGGGTAGGGGGACCCATGCCCACCTCGTCCCTCTTCATAAAAGGAAAAAAAATTATAAAAAAATATATATTTTTTTAATTTTCACAAACAGAAGTTAGTTTCCTTGAAGTCCACAAAATTGGGGGACGAGGTCCCCTGAAGTCCCCAAGTTTCCTTTTTTTTGTCAAAAGGTTTTCGGTACTCGGAGACTTTGATGGGGACTTCAAGGGACGTCTGTGAGGTCCCTGACCCAGTTTTCGAGACTTGGGGATGGTACCCGAGACGGGGACGCGAACCCAGCCCCTGGGGACAGGTACCCCTGCAACACAGGTGCTCACTAGAGCGCTCTACTATATTTCCATGATATGACACATGTTATGATATATTTTGATGGTGACTAGGTATTTCATGTGGAGAGCCCCGTTTGTACACTCATTGAGAGACTTATCTTAGGTGCTTAGGATCTTTAGGATGGGGATGCCCCCCTCCTAGACGATGGAGAGCCTCTATCCTTGGCACATGGGAGGACTTGGCACGTAGTTGGACCATGATCTATCACATTTGGGCCTTCCTTCATCACTTTGGGCCATTGCCGCATGTCCTAGAAACTTCTTGTGGAATGGACCATTGTTACCACTTGGCACCTCCTTCATGAAAAGCGATCCCCTTTTGTTGGCATTTTTCACTCACTTCTTGGACTTTGAACCTAATCTGACATACCTTGGGGACATCATTTGGACCATACATGTGGGTTTTTGTTATATAAAAATATATATAACATAATAAGACATATAACTATATATAAACATTAAGTATCAATGTTAATTATTAATATTAATATATATTAATATTAATAATTAATAAATAGAAATGATTAATTAATTAATTAGAAAAAGTAAAGAGATGTACCATTTCATTTGAAAAGGCACAATAAGGCTTATATAAAGCCATACCAATTTAAATGTAAATCATCACATCTCATATTTTTTATCATTTTATATTATATTTCATTCATGGAATATTTATCTTATTTACACTAGGTCTTCCCGTACTAAACATATTTTTACTGTTTCATTGGTATCAGAGCCCTTTCCAGGGCAGAATCCAGCTTGTGGCCAATATTTTCTCGAGCTTCTCCAAAACTAGGTCTTTGACCCGCATAGGCTTTTTACCAACCCTTCTATATAATATTATTATTATATTAATAATAATATTTATTATTTTTAAAGTTCTAAGTGCTCCCCATTAAATTTTTTTTTATTATATTAATTAATAATTGCGATAACAATCATTATTTAATGCAAAATAACATACCAAGTCTAAGAAAGAAGACCAAGAAGATATTAAAAAGAGCAGAAATCAAGTCTTTGAAGATATTGAAGAAGTCATTGAAGCCCATTGTGGATTTGTTGAAGAAATTATGGATTCCATATATAAGTCCAAATTTTGGACTAAGTGTCCTTATTGCGAAATGGAATTCCAATATCTGACATTTTTTAAGAATGGCAATCACTCCTATCCAATATGTGGTAAATTACTAAATATTTTATTATGAAAGATGATCAATGTTACTCATAGATGCAATCACAGAAACTAGAAAGCGAATTAGGATACTACAAGGAAAGCAATAAAAATCTACAATTTGAGATGAGTAGGCAGATCATTCTTCATAAGTTGATAGAATAAGAAAATTATCGCACAAAAGATCAAAATAAAAAACTGGAAAAAGCTAATGAAGATATCAAGAAACTATTATCAGCTAAGAATGAAGAAATATCTCGATTAAAATATCACAACCAAGACCTTAAAGACAAAATCAAAAAGTTCACAGATAACGAAGAATCACCATATAGCAGTAATAACCAAGGTATTTTTTAAGGATTCTAATATTATACTCAAGTATAGTATTCTAGGCGATTGTTTTGGATTGAAAAAAACATGTTTATAGAAAGGTAGGCGAATATTAAATATGAAACATAAAATTAACACTGAAATGTGTAAATTTTGGCGAATATTTTGATAAAAAAATACATATTTTATGTAATATAGGCGATATTAGACACTAAAAATGACCAAATAACGAATTTATTTTTTGAAAAAAACCCCAAAAATAGCCAATTGGCGAAATTTCGCCCCTAAAAATTACTGGTGATAACGATTTAGAAGAAGACATAAAAGTGTTTAAACAAACTCATCATAGACAAAGATGATGAATTGACGCAAATCCAGAGAAAGCTAAAAAGTCAAGAATAAAAAATATTTCGACATCAGCAACAAAAGGAAGAACTCTAACAAAAGTATGACGACACTAAAAAGAACCACAACCTTGAAATTGCAAAAAACAATGGCAATATAGCAAGCAATACCGAAAAAATATTTCAACTAAGAATTCATAACAAGACATTACTTACGAAAATCAAGAAACTAAAAAATAGTCGAAAGATGGAACTTTCCAATGAAGACCTTGAAGGAAGAATACTAAAACAACAAGAAAAAAACCATCGCCTGAGAAATCTTAATCAAGAACTAGAGGAACAAATCAAGAAGTTAAAAGATGACAAACAGTCGCAAGACGAAAGGTTCGAGAAGATTCAGAATAATAATAATCCAAAAGGAAGCATCCAGACTCTTTGGAAAACAAATTTAAGTTCAGAAAAAAGAAACAAATACAAATTCGGTTCATGCCACTGTTCAAATGGAAGTCAATCCAGCAGAAAAAAAAAACAACAAGAAAAACTCCTTATCGACACCCAAATTACAAAAGCATTTTGACCAACGACAGGGTCAAAATGAATATAAACATGGGAGTTATGATTTCATAAGAGAAAGAACACAAAATGAACAAACTAAGCAAAAAACGAGAAGTTTCATCCAACAAAGTGATCAACAAACAACTCCAATCAAGATAGATCTCGGATGGACCACTTCACGAACAATGTGACATTTTTTCCTAGGTATTCATAACTCGTATCGTCATGTTGGAGTATTCAATGGACATATGTTCAGAGGATGATGATTCATCTTTTTCCTCATCAAATCAATGATAGGGAGAGGTCACCAGGGTAGTGGGAGTATTACTGTAATATTCCTGATGTTACCCTTAAAATTTATTATCAATTTTGAATTAGTTATTTAATTGTTTTAGTTTAAACACTTATATGAAATGGGGTATGATGCACCATAAAACATTATTGTAATGATGGTGTAATTGTAAATATTTGCAAATTTATTATTAATAAAAATATCCAAGGATAACTAAGCAGGACCGACGCAATGAGGAACCATGATACCACAAGTGGGAAGGTAGCCTAGGTTTTAGAACACCCAAGTGTCAATCAATTTTATATTCCTTCTCTTTAGTGAGGAAGTGGTTGAAACTTCCTTCCAAAAAAATAGCCATACTCCTAAATTGTAGCGAAGGGGTGACATCCTAATACTTAGGATAAGAAAGAATCCAAAAATAGGTCTCTTGATTATTGTTTTGCTACCATATAAAATAAGGTACTCAAAGGAAGGGGAAAGGAGGTTAATCATGGAGAGAGGAGAGTTAACCGAGATTTTTAGATGGTAAGAGGATGATAGTAACAACTGCTAGGTGAAGTTGTTGGAAGTTGTTCTGCATAAGAATTACCAGTACCATTCAAGTTCAATCTGACAGACAGCAAATTTGGACTCTCTATGGTCATAATGAAGCACTTGGAAGTGTTGTATGAGGCAGGAATTGTGAGTACCTACCTAGGTTAGTCTTATGGATTGGAAAAAAATAAACAAACTGATATCTTGAACAGAAATAAACAAGGTACAAGACTCTATTCTTCACATTGTTATGAGCATTGGGGGTGTTAGGTGTGCCAATAATTCAATGTGAATCTTATTTGCTTGCAAGTTCATTTTCAATATCGATGATCTTTAATGTCTATGAATTTTATATTTCAAGGTGTTATTTCTTTCATCCCTTGAGATATTTCCATTTAAGTGTTGTCTTGCTACAGTTTTAATAATCTCACATATTCAAGCACTATTTGGGGATTAACTTTGTTTAACTTCATGCATACAACTAAGTCATAGTCAATCCCCTTTTAACTCTCTTAAATACAAAATCATTTAACCAACCTTAGGGAAGCCCCCCTTGACCTTGAGAGCTGGTCAGAAGTGAGGGAAGTTAGCACTGAGATAACAGTGGTGCTTTTTTCCGAAGTTGCTCCTTGATAGCACTAGTGAGTTGGGACTTTCCCACTCAAATACTAAATCAAGCTGTAACACTCCCCATCGTGTCCCAAAGCACCAATTCTTTCTCTTACTTTCTTGAGGAGTCCAGTCCAATATTCAAACAATATCAATATACCTATTTGGTTTCTTATCTTACCAAAGTTCTTCCATGTCAATATGTTGATCACTGAACTTGAATTTCTCCATTTATCAGTGAATACTACAAAGATATGGACAAATATGTCTATCATTGACCCTTAATACATTCTATCACTATAGATTGCGATTGCCTTACCATTGTTTTGTAGATTATATTCTCACTAAGAGGAGATGGGCCAAACAGACCAGATACATAACAACTTTAGACATCCATGTAATCATAAATGCACTCCAAGTGGAGCACTTTTGCAAAACTGATAAGATAGATAGATTAGGTACTGTGCAAAGTTGAAAAATTTGGTTACCTGTTTAGCTTCGGAGGAGATCTTTTCAATAAACGATGAATTGAAGGGAATCCAACCACTAAACACTACAGCTCCACCAAGAGTTTTCGGATACAGCATCGCACTTGCTAAAGTCAGAGCACCTGAAAAATATCACTGATGATGCAACAGCTGACAACTGATATGAATGATTTCTTCCCCATATTCCACTCAAGATAGATAAAGGTAAAAAGAAGGTTGAATCAAATTACCGCCTTGACTAAAACCACAGACAAAAATTTTGCTGGGACTGATTCCAGTTGCCACCTCCTTGTCTATCATCTCATGTACCTTTTGTACAGATTTCAGAATCCCTTCTTCATCCCTGGGGGACTCCTGCAACATCCAAGTAGTCATACAAAAATAATTTTTAACCCATTTTAGCTCTCTACAAAAACCATATAGATAATCCAAAAGAATTGCTTCACATTTCCTTATTTTACATCCAAGAAGAGAAAACGAACCTCCTTATTTTCATTTCCAAGTCGAATCCAGCTTAAACTATACTATAAAGTTTCTGAAATTAACACAAAAAGGGGTTGTTATAGGATTTTCTTTTGTGATTTTTTCATTCTAAAGTCAGGACTCGTTGAAAAGGGATTACATTTTATTTCTACATTACTTGAAACTTCAAATGTATGAAGTTTCTTAAACATCCTACGTTTCCAAAATGGCAACATTCAAAATTATAAGAAACTGGGAAAGAGTGATGTGTATGTGTACAGGCTAGGGTTTTTAAAAATCTTGAGCCTTGGCATTCTCCTACTTGAGAAATGTTATGGGTTTCACTGCAAATCAGCATGCCCATGGTTGTCTTTGTATTCATCTCATTGCACCTTCTTTCCCCAGCATCAGCTGCCATTACAATTGATTAAACCTTAATCTGTTATTCATTAGATCCATTGAGTGTACTGATGACCTTGATGGGTAAAAGCGACGGATGGAGAAGGACTTTAATGGTTTCACTTTTGTGTATTTCTGAATTTTTAGAAACTAAAACTTCAATAACATAGCTACATCTATCCTATTGTATGTTTCTCCTCTCAAAGAAAATTCCAACGATATTGTGGTTATCATCCAAAAATGTCATCATGATCTAATGTTACTCCAGCACTCCATTGTTGGAACTTGTCCAACTTCAGAAGTTATTCTTATTGTACCTCCTACGGGATATTATACTGATGTAACTACTCATGTAAAACCTAGACACATTCAATGTAAACCCTGGGGAAAGATCAGAAAAGAAAAAGAATAAAAATAAATTTAATTTGTATTTCCCCAAGGTAGGTCGGCCCCAGTGATTTTCCACTAGGAAAATCAGTATAAATAGGAGGCGCCCCTCCTCATTATTACACACATTCACAGCAACTCACTCAGCAGAAAGGTGCACTACTGCAGTCTAGGAGAGTATATTTCTGGGGTTATATCTGCGAGAGATATTTTCTCTCTCTCTCTTCTTCTCTTTGTTCTCAGAATTTATTATCTCTATACGAAGGTTTGCTGGGTTTTTTCCCGATTGGGTTTCCCAGGATAAATTCTTGTGTTATTTGTTTCTGTGCTCTGTCTTTCTTCTAGAGATCCTTTTGTTTATTTGCAAATAAGATATACTGCTATAATCTTGTAAAAACTAACATCAATGTCAGTCATTATCCTCAACCTAAAGATTCAATTTGGAGTAACACTAAAACATTGACTTGGTGTAAGCTGGCATCTATATTTTGTTCAAGAGAATAAACTTCAAACAAAATTTTAATGTCTATTTTCTAATATGTACGAGTTCATGTTGCAATCAGCCAAGGTCCTACTGACTCTGAAGTCCATCAATTTATACTCTAAAATTTTGTGTCATCAAATATCTTGATATGTATGTCCATTTTAAATATACAAACTGAATTTATGATATCCATGTCAATTGTATCCGAGGAATTTATATATGAGCTGCAGAAAAAAGTTGTGAAGATATTCTTCAAGCAGGAATTGACTCATGTTTCATGTTATTATCCTAGTTATTTCAATCTACTCTGAAGACATAAAGACGCAGACGGCTAAATATAAAAAGAAAGAAATTGTGAATATTAAACATTTCTGAGTTTGAAAACACATCGTCTAATGCCAAAACTGAAGATCGCATCCATAAAAGCAAGAAAAATTTGTGAGAGCAAAGAGGCCAAGTTATAAATAGCAGTGATATTATACAATATACCAAACAATAACTGCTCAACATTGAACAGAGATAGCTGATTACTGAAAACAACCTGACAGATGATAAAGAGGAGGATGGTGAACACAATCACGACTACTGTGAGGCATAGTTTTTTCATCGACGCATCTATATGGTTTCTATAGGATCACCGGTCATCATGGTTGGTTGTTCGGACTGAGCTTATTAAAGACATTTATACTTATGTTTTTGTTGTTGAGACTCAATGGTTAAGAAGTCAATATTTAACATTGTTGTTATCCATGAGAGAGCTATACCATTTATGAGAATCTTCTAGGAGGCAGAAGCCATTTAATTTTATAAATTTCTGGTGCAGGTTGGCTATATCAAGGCTACCTTGATTGAATATTCATCATCAACCAACCATCCAAAAGTTTTATCACTGTGACCTCCATTCTTCATTTACTTCAAGTTTAATGTTTTGCTTTGTGAAAAATATTGAAAATGATAGTCAAGTGTCCTTACATCCAATGTTAACATGTCAGTTAACCTCCCAACCAAAGGAAGATAATGCATTCATATGATGATGGATAAGTCATTTGAAAACGCTTTAAGGGGAAATCTTTTTCTTAAAGTGAAACTTCAAAAGTGAAAAAATAAAAAGTGGCCCTTTTTATTTTGAGGCTTAAAATTATTTCCTTTAAAAAAGATGAAAGCAGTTATATCCTTTAAGACTATGTTATAATATTTAACCTCAGTAAGGAAGTATTGAATCCCCTTTAGTAAAGATAAAGGCACATAAATACTTCAAGAATATGTCATAACATTTCATCTTGGCAACGAAATATGGATTCCCACCTTCCAACAGTCGAGAAAACATGATAACAAACACAATGGTTAGTTGCAATGAAAGCTAAGTGTTGGCACCAATAAAAAGATATGCCACACCAAAGGTATGAACAAGGGTACTGCCAACGCCACAATGAGCCAAAAAGGCGAAGCATTAATATATATTAGGCACAGAATGGACCAAACATTGAGCTAGCAAAAATGGAGAATGCTGGTTAAAGTAAAAAGGTGTTAACAAGAATGTAAATTCTTAAGAATGAGATTTGTTAGCCAATAAATTCTAAACTATAATCTTCTATTTTAGAAGCATTAAAGATAATTAATGATACATCATTATTTAATGGTTACCATTATCACACATTATTGAGATGGGACATATCTCTCATTTTTGCCAGAGCAGACTTCAGTCATGAGCCTAGTCCTTACATCTGAGGCAGTATATTATCAGAGGATATCAGTGGTTGGATGATTTGTATCATTATCGAGTAGCTGGATCATGCAGGGGCATAGCAGCAAAGGGGCCACCCTTGTCATTATGGAGCCCTCTTCATGATCTCCCTTATCATAGATTTCTGCCCTTGGTACAGTGGGCCTTCAGGATCAGTCTTATGCAGCTGGGATCTTGTCTTTCCTTGCCATCCAGAGTCAGCAAAGTCAGCACAGGTGGATAAATTTGCAGCTGCAGCTCAGAGCAGGTAAATGGTAGAGGTAGATTATGGATTTCATGAGTTCTATTGATAGATTGACAATGTTAGACCTTGTTATGCATTGGTGATCTTGGAGCTTTCTGGCTGTTATTAGTACGACTTGTGCTTGGTGTAGTGTAGGTGTATTAGGGGTAGTTTCATGTACATGTTCTTGTTTGAAATTTGAATAAATTACCTATGTAATATATAGATCAGTTCCCCCTCTCTTGGTTCCATGCCGAGAGCTTTCCATCCATCCATCTCACCCATTGGTTTTAAAATCTTTTGACTTGGACTTGACTAATCAACCTAAGGACCTCCCCCTCTATGACCTCTTTGTTAGGATGTGTAAATTTTCCTTTAAAGCACAACTAGGGCTAAAACAGTATATTTAAATTTAACTGAAATAACCACACATGAACTTCTTTACAGTATGCAATGGAACATAAAACTGAGAACCATTTACAACATCAATCACATCAATAGAAACGACAATCTTTTTGGGTAGAAACCCCCGAACAAAAGCCAAGATGGGAAAACCAGTGCAGCAATATGAGAGGATATTTTTGTTAAAAAAATACAGAGCTTTTACAATATCAGAAAATCGATTTATGCCCTAGATGGAGAAATCGAAACACCCAAAAAATCACTGAGAAAAAACCTGTGAGATGGCATGGTTCCCAAGGCAACTTGCTGCTGTACAGTTGTACGGTGTTGCTGCTGTATGGTGTACCTCCGCCAAAGTCTCCTGTCTCCCTCCTCTGCAATTTAGGGTTGTCTTCCTGAGTTAGTGCTCCTCCGTCTTCTTCCCCAAAATTCTCTCTCTCACACTTCTTCCTCCGTCTCTGTTGGAATGCAAGTGTGTCCTCTCCACCAATTGATCTCTCTTTTATAACTTTAGGTAAAGCGAAAACCCTATTTTCACTTTCACTTTAACTAGTGTTTCACTAAAGTTAATTTAGATCACTTTAAGTTATTTTCCAAAGTAAACTTAAGAAAAGTAAATTAAATACAATTGGTTTCCTAATTGAAAAGTCTTTTGCATGCAAGGACACAAACATGCAGGAAGACCTTCCTTGTTGTTGCTATTTTAAGATTCCCTCTCAACAAGGAAGGGATTCGGTAGCAACCCCAACTTATCCCTGAACTTCACAAAACTCTGTCTGCAAAGTGCCTTGGTGAAAATGTCTGCCACCTGCTCATTTGTTTGTATGTACTCCAACTGAATGATTCCTCTCTGAACACAATCTCTCAAGAAGTGCTACCTGATGTCTATGTGTTTACTCCGGTCATGGAACATTGGATTCTCAAATAGCCTGTTGCCACTCAAATTGTCACAGTGAACAGTAGCCTCTAGCTCACACTCGAACAACCCTGAAACTAACTTCCTTAGACACATACCCTCACAAGCAGCCATGCACTCAGCCTCTGCCGAGCTCAATGCAACTGACTTCTGCTTCCTGCTGAACCAAGAAACAACCCTTGACCCAATGCTGAAACAACAACCTGAAGTACTCTTCAAGTCCTCTACACATCCTGCCCAGTCAGAATCTGTGAAACCTGCTAATTGTACATTTCCCCTACGCTCATAAACCAATCCATACTCCACTATACCTCTGATGTAGCGAAGTATGTGCTTCACAGTCGTCTAATGCACTCTTCGAGGGTCCACCATGAACTGACTCAAAGAATTGACTGCAAAGCTAATATCCAGATACATAAGTGATCCGATAAGTTGACAATACAAGGTAGGATCAAATCCATGTGAGCTTGATGCATCAATCTTCCTCCAATTGGAAACTAGAGGTATGGCCATAGGCTTGCAGTCCTCCATCCTGAATCTCTTCAAGATGTCTACTACATACTTCCCCTATCCAATGAAGAAGTATCCATCTCTTTGTCAAACCTCCAAGCCCAAAAAGTAATGCATCAACCCAAGGTATTTCATCTCAAACTCCACTGCAAGGTTGGACTTACAGTCTCTAATCGGCCTCTCATCTCCTGTAATAAAGAGATCATTCACATATAAGACCAATATGAGAGGCACCTCACATGTTAAGAAGTACAGGTTGTGGTCAGCCTCACTCCGCTGAAATCCCATCTCTCGTAGATAGTTGTCTATCCTCGAGTACCATGCTCGAGGTGCCTGCTTGAGCCCATAAAGAGCTCTGTGTAGTCTGCATACATGCGTCTCCCTGTTCTCCACATCAAACCCCTCTGGCTACTCAATATATACCTCCTCCTCTATCACTACGTTGAGGAAGGCAGTCTTGACGTCCATCTGATGGACTCGCTAACCCATCTCTGCTGCTAAAGAGATAATGGTTTGAATAGAAGAATACCTGGCTACAGGGACGAAGGTCTCCTCATAGTCAATACCCTCCTTTTGTGAAAACCCCTTAGCCATGAAGCATGCCTTGTACTTCTCCACGCTTTCATCTGTTGCATGCTTCACCTTATAGATCCACCTGGATCCTACCACCTTCTTGCCTTCAAGTATCGGCACAACCTCCCATACCTGGTTCTTCATGATTGAGTCATACTCGTTAACCATGGCCTCCTGCCACATGTCATGTTGTGCAGCCTCCTCAAAACTGGAAGGTTCAGAGTTAATCAACTCTGTCATCAGTGCCATATAACCGGGTCTCTCTGGTGGTACACTCTGTTTGAAAGATCTCTGTGGAAGATCAACCTGCCTGGAATTCTGTACTATGGACCTGAACCACTTAGGCCTTAACCTAGTGTCTAGCTGTTGCGACTGTTGGATGTCTGTCTCTTGCTGTAGCTCATCCTCTCCATCAAGGATAGGAGGATCCTGTCCACCTGACTCCCTCTTACTACCAGAGCCTGTGCCCTGTGTCTGTACTTGTACCTGTACATCTGGCTCCTCCAACTTGATCCCTGTGTCCTGTGCTGGTTGCTTCTCTTCTGGCGAATCCATAGATCTTCGCAAGGCCCTGTCCTCATCGAACTGGACATCCCTACTCACAATGATCCTCTTGCAAGCAGGAATGTAAACTCTATATGCCTTCGAAGTCTCGCTATAACCAACAAGTAACCCCTTCTCTCCAGAAGGGTTCATCTTCTTCCTAGTGTTAGCATGAACATGACAATAGCAAACACTGCAAAATATGCAAATGTGACTCACATCTGGTCGAGTGCTTGTGAAGACCTCCTCTGGTGTCTCCCTCCCTAAAGCTGTGTGGGAACACCTGTTCTGAATGTAAACTGCAGTCCTGTATGCCTCGGCCCAAAGGAATAGTGAATCCTTGATCAAATAACATGGCCTTGGTTCCTCCTGCCATAGTCCTTTTCTTTTGCTCTGCAACTCCATTCTATTGTGGGGTATGGGGCACTGTGTGCTCCTTCTTGATCCCCTCTATCGAACAATACTCCATGAACTCATTGGAGGTGTACTCACCCTTGTTGTCTGTCCTCAACACCCGAATCTTCTTTCTCCACGAGAGTCTTGAAGTCTAGGAACCTCTCAAAGACCTTTGACTTGGCCTTCAGGAAATAGATCCAGGTTTTCCTGGAAAAGTCATCAATGAAGGTTACGCAGTAACTGTAACCACTGAACGAATGGACACTCATAGGTCCGCATACATGTGAATGCACCAAGTCCAAGGGCTCCTTAGACTTGTGCTCACTCTGTGGGAAAGGCTTCCTGATGTTCTTCCCCAACGCACAACCCTTGCAATGGTTATGCTTTTCCTCCTGTAACTGAGGAACTCCAATTACTACCTGTCTCAAATACTTCAATGCTCCATGGTGTAAGTGTGCCATCCTCCTATGCCACAACTCACCCTGACTGTTGTTGCTGCTGACTAGAGCCTTTGCAAGCTCAAAGTGTAGTTTGTACACTTCCCGCTCCTTCTACCAATCACCCGATCCAAGCTCCTATCTGACCCTTTGGGTTTGATATACACTCGTCACGGAATTTCACTTGATATCCCTTGTCCTCCAGAGTGGAGACTGATATAAGGTTCTTGGTCAACCCTGGAACATATAACATATCAGCGAAATTAAGGGGTTTTCCAGACTCCCTCTCAAATGAAACAGTGCCAACTCCCTGCGCCTGAAACCATGCATCATCACCCAGCTCAACGTGGATTCCTGTTCCACCCTCCTGCAAGTCTCTGAAGAATCTCTTCTGTCCAGTCACGTGACTAGATGCTCCACTATTGATGTACCATATACTGCTCCCTGTGGTGCTTACCATGCAAGCTATCAAGCAAAACTTTTCATCGAAGTTCCTGCTGAACTCATCCACCTCTGCAGATCCAACCATCTGAGTGTTACTTTTCTNTTGTGGCAGATAAAACACTTGACCTTTGACACGTCAAGGTTCTTCTTACCATCCTTCTTCCTCTTTTCCTTACCCTTGCTCTTCCCTGTAAGGGCTAGAGCCTTCTCATCCAAAATCTGTGGGGTACTGTTGGATGAGCTTGATCCTTGACCCATGCGGGTCTCCTCCTGCACAAAGTCATCCCACAATCTTTGCCAATCAGGGAGCTTCTCCCCTATACGGTGTTGTTATTGCTATTGTAAGGAAAAGAGGAAGAAGGATGGTAAGAAGAACCCTTGCTCTTCCTCTTTTCCTGACACCGTTTACTTTGGGTAGAAACCCCCGGACAAAACCCAAGATGGGAAAACCGATGCAGCAGTATGAGAGGATATTTTTATTAAGAAAATGCATAGCTTTTACAATATTAGAAAATCGATTTATGCCCTAGATGGAAAAATCGAAACACCCAAAAATCACTTAGAAAAAATCTATGAGATGGCACGGTTCCCAAGGCAGCTTATTGTTGTACGAGTATACGGTGTTGTTATTGCTATTGTATGGTGTACCTCCGCCAAAGTCTCTTGTCTCTCTCCTCTGTAATTTAGGGTTGTCCTCCTGAGTTAGTGCTCCTCCGTCTTCTTCCCCAAAATTCTCTCTCTCACACTTCTTCCTTCATCTCTGTCGGAATGCAACTGTGTCCTCTCCACCACTTGATCTCTCTTTTATAACTTTAGGTAAAGAGAAAACCTAAATTTCACTTTCACTTTAGCTAGTGTTTCACTAAAGTTAATTTAGATCACTTTAATCTATTTTTCAAAGTAAACTTAAAAAAAGTAAATTAAATACAACTGGTTTTCTAATTTAAGTCTTCTGCATGCAAGGACACATGCATGCAGGAAGACCTTCCTTGTTGCTGCTATTTTAACAGGATGGCCTCCATGTTTTCCCTAGTGTCTTGGCTTTGATGTGTGACAAAACTATACGAAGCCTCAATGCTTCCTGTCAAATAGCTACCAATGTTAAGTTCTTAGCCTAGTTAGTTAGAGTCTAGTCACTGGAAGGGTAACCCCCAAACTTGAAACAAATTACTCCCATCCTTGAAATTGGTTGGTGGGTAGAAGGGTAGGTAATCCTACATGTATGAGGTTAATCCTACTTTCCCTTAAAAAAGGCATTATTGTGGTAACTCCGTCACACATATGGAGGGTGGTTGGTAGCAGAGCTAAGGTCGAGTCATTACGTAGGCCCAGAAAGCCATCTAGCGCTGGTACCTCTCAGCCATTAGCTAACTAAAGGATAGCTAAATGAAATGTGCTTCAAAAATACATCCAAAGAAAGAAAATGAAAAAAATAGTCAAATGTGAAATGAAATGCAAAGCTATAAAGTGAATAAAGGGGAGGGGGGGTTGCTAGAGTCAAAGGGGTTCCTTCCAATCACTTCATCCATTTGTGAGACACCATGCTTCCAAAGTGTTCACCACTCCAACAAATGTCATAGAGGCCCCTATTATTCCCATCTTTCCAAAGGTAAATCGAGTCTATCATAATAGTCCACCCAGATTTTGACCAAGCCTATGATTGTCACTTACTCCATTTCACCCAAGGAGAGAGGATTGATCTATGCATTGCATTGTGTAATTAATTTGAATAGGTATTGTTGCCGCCTAATTCGCACCTCGAGTAACGTGGCAGAAATCTTCAAGCCACTGGGTGCGACCTTGGGTGCAAGCTCGAGCCAAGTGTTGTCACCTGATACTCAGCTCCTCAGTTTAGGCCAACTCCTAGCGAAGCCAAGGGGGGTGGATCCTAAGAAAAGTAAAATCTAAGGCTTTTACGTTATGAAAGAAATGATTGAATCTAGGAGTTAAGTGTGAAAAGATTTAAGATCTTAAAAATGAGTTACTGCAGAAATGAATTATAGTAACAACAACATTTATCATTTAAACACCATTCATGACCATATGTAGAAATTGATTTAACCAATATAAAATGAGGTGCCAGTGAAATGGAGTGCTTGTGTATGAGGGTTGTTGTTGTAGTCTCAGATAAGTATTGCAGTGTCTCGTTGGTAAGTTTTAAGATTAATTAGATGAGTGGATTAAGGAGTGGGTAAATTGTTGGTTGATTTTATTATGTGATAATGATCTTGATTAGCTTAGGGGATGGGAACTCCCAATATACCCGAAGGTACGGGGAATATGTCCAAAACCATTAACAGATGCAACTCCCCGCAAGGAATATGTGGGCTGGTTGGAGTCTCTGAGACTTGTTCAACACTACACCAGCAAGGTTGTAGCCTAACGGTCTCTCGAGGTCACTGCATAGTTGTTCCCGCTTCCTTTGTGGATTTTGCCACCGCAACGTCTTAATTCGAGGCGTTGGATTTACGCCTGGGGAGAATTATTTTGAACTAGAAAACTAATTAAGCTAGTCACCTAAATCCCTTTCTGATACTACCCACTGATCAGACGAAACTGCAGTGGAAGTAGAGCGTACGAGGATGAAGGCCTTATGAATTTTAAATGTTTTAAAACAATTTTTTTTCTGATTACAAAAATAAATCTCAACAGTCTCTTTCCAGATTCAGTACTTGGGCAAGCCCTTGTCCATGAACCTATACTCAATAAAGCAAAGGTGTTCATTTTAAACTCAAAAAATGCATGAAACCGAAGGTTCTCTAATTACTACACTGCTCAAATATTTTCCCTTTCAGTACTTCAGTATAGTGCAGTGGGTAAGAATTTAGATTACTCTTGCAACAAAAACTTAAATAAAGCATGAAATGATAAAGGAAAACAACTATACTAACAGCTTATAAAGAAAACAAAGAAAGGACATCGACACAAATCTTCTCAAGGGGGATGGGGACTGGGCTCTAATGAGCCTACTCAAACTTTATTTTGATTTTAGAATGATGCTGAAGGAAGTGCACTTTGGTCCTAAATTGGGATCCAAAGGCTTACAACTTGTTAAAAAAAATTATGCGAGGGGAAGCTTCGTTTGTTTTTTTTTTGTCGATTTTGTAAAAATTTGTCAAAGTTTCCCTTTCTTTTATCGCAAACCTGCAAAAAAAAGCCAACAAAAATTAGTGAAATGTGCCCAAAATCATTTTAAGAGTGCTTTGGGAAAACTTCCAAAGTTTGCCAAAAAAAAAAAATCTAAGTAACAACCGAATGAAAAAAACTAAGGCATGTTGAATTTTATACCTTGGAGTTGTTCCCCTAAGTGACATTTACCTAAGTCACTAGGAAAAGGGGTTAAGTCACTTGGACTTTATATTAATGACTTGAGATGAGCATAAATGCACTTTAGAGAATAAAGTACTTTAAGTAAAAATTTAAAAACTGAGTGAATTAAATTTTATTTTGTGGAGAAAAATGATTTTAATCACAACCACTCATCTAGTCTAATCTGAGCCCTAGGATTAGATGGCTTTTCATTCACCCTAACTTTTTACCTAAAAGGAAAGTTTTCCAAGTGAAGAGGCACTTATGCATTTTTTGAAAGAAGAGACCCATTTCTGAGAAAGAGGGAGAAATAGCAGCAAAAGCCTTTTTTCCTTTGGGCACGCAAATCGAGGAACGAAAGTACAGCAATAGGGCACGATTTTCGAGGAGGCAACTTGGCACAATTTTCAAGGAGGCAGCATGTCTATATAGGTCGTACTGTACAGATTCCGTATAGAAACAGACCCCGAGGAGGAAGTACGGGCACAGATTTCGAGGAGGAATTTCAGGCACAGTTTTCGAGGCAGATTCTGGGCACGAATCCCGAGGCAATTTAGCAGGCATGAAAATCGAGACAGGTTTGTACAGACAGGTCGTACATCCCGTTCGTACGACTATCGTACAATTTGTACAGCAAGACAAAAATCGAGGAAAGTGTAGCAAAATTTTTTGAGTTTAATTTTTTCTGTTTGGCACGAAAATCGAGGTAGATTTTCTTCATTCGGTTGAGATAAGTTGGACTGATATTTTTTTGTCTATTGCTGTAAATTTTCCAGATAAATAAAATTTTCTCTCTCACAAGTTTTCCCAGGAGGTTGGGGTTTTTCCTGGGTCGTTGGACCAAAAATCTATGTGTGAATGTGTTTTATTTAATTCTCATAAAAAGTTGTAGAAACTCTTCTTGTGTTTCAGTCCTATATTGTTTATGAGAAAAATCTAATTTGCAGTAGAAATATAAATAGGGCTAGGCATTAAACAATGTTTTAAAGGGAGTTGGAAACCGAGTTGGGAGAGAGTGCTGAAAATTCTACATGGTATCAGAGCCTTGTTAAAGAGAGGGCAGATTTTTACACAATGAAAAATTTCAGACTTCAGTGATTTCTTTTGTTAGTGGGCAGCACCTTGTTGAAACTTGAACTTTGCATAGAAAATGGCTACAAGACTTAGGTTGGAGGATAGGCTTGATGGGCTTGGGAATTTTGTCCCATGGAAAGCTAGGCTAGTGCTGATATTGGGGGAAAATGAATTTTAGAATGAGGTGGTTTCCAACACTACAACAAATCTTATTGTGATTCCCCCCTCCACCGATGCAGCAGCACTTTCTGCCTTCAACAAGAAGGACATAAAGGCTAGAAGAATAATCCTAGTTGCAGTTAAAGACCATGTATCCCACACATTTCGAGTAAGACCTGTGCATATCATATGTGGGATGCTTTGACCGGCTTGTTTCAAAGCTCAAATGAGAATAGGAAGATGCTTTTGAGAGAGAAGTTGAAGAGTATCAAGATGGCCAAAGCTGAGGCTGTGATTTCCTACCTTACTAGGATCTCTCAGGTGAGAGATAAGCTTGCAGCAGTGGGGGAGGTTGTTCCTAGTTCCGAGCTAGTGCGGACAACTTTGAATGGGGTTGCAAAACCTTGGGCTGTGTTTGTGGAGGCTATAGTGGCTAGGGAGAACTTCCTTACATGGGATAGGATTTGTGATGATTTTGTTCAAGAGGAGACCCAAAGAGGCCTTGTGCAGGGCAACTCTTCTACTAGCAGGGAGGATGAGGAGAATGTGGCATTGACTGCAAAGGGGAAGAAGAAGTTCAAGAAGGTTCCCAAGAAGGGTGGGGCCAAGCAACAGGAGGGACAGGAGAAGGATTTGAGCATTGTGAAGTGCTTTGCTTGTCAGAAGTTTGGCCACTATGTTGGGCAGTGTCCACAAAAGAAGAAGAAGAAGCAACTGCAGACTACAGCTTCAGCAGACGTTGATGATTTTACAGCTAGATCCGAGAGAGAGTTTTCTCTCTGTACTAGGCATGTTCATAGAGAGAGAGCATCCATCATCACCAGTGCAGATATTGATATTGAGAGGGAGTATTCCTTGTTGACATGCCATTCTTTCAGTGCATCCACCACCAGCACGTGGTATATTGACAGTGGAGCTTCGAGCCACATGGCAGGTGCTCGAGAGGTGTTCTTCGAGCTTTCATAGGCAGGGATTGATGTGGAGGTAGTGTTGGGGGATGACACAATTGTTAAAGCAGTTGGGGGTGGAACCATTACTTTTCAAAGGGAGTCCATGAGTCCCATGATCTTGAGAGATGTACTGTTTGTACCTGGGCTGAAGAACTTGATCTCAGTTTTCATGATCGAGGATAGGGGTCTTGGGGTGTCCTTCCTGGATGAACATGTGCGTGTGTTTTCCAAGACTATAGGACCATCTGCTTCATACACCATTGGAGTTAGAT
Organism: Pseudotsuga menziesii; assembly: GCA_001517045.1. Taxonomy (NCBI): domain Eukaryota; kingdom Viridiplantae; phylum Streptophyta; class Pinopsida; order Pinales; family Pinaceae; genus Pseudotsuga; species Pseudotsuga menziesii. Next base: position 344,363 of record LPNX010318977.1, on the reverse strand, counting down.
GTGGGAAACTGTACAAGCTCTTATTTCAGCCCCAGCATGCTTTGACACATAGCAATGGCAACGAGCTTTGAGAGTTGTGACATAGGACGATGGCTCATCTGCATCATCCAGCTTTGAGGATGTTGAGGTATATGGTTATAGGTTTGCCAGAGTTTAGCACAGAGCACAGTGATGTATGCAGGGGGTGTGCTTTGGGAAAGTACACCAAGACTGTTTTTACGAGCAGGCCAGCAGGAGTTCTTGATTTGATACATTTCGACTTGTGTGGTCCTATGTCAGTTGTTTCTCTGAGAGGGTTAGAGTATTATGTGGCATTCATCGATGACCATTCCAGGAAGACCTGGATCTACTTCTTGAAGAGCAAGAAATCTGAGGAGATCTTGCAAAGGTTCCAAGAGTTCAAAGCTCTTGTGGAGAACCAGACTGGGAGGAAGATACGAGCACTCAGATCAGATAATGAGGTTGAGTATACCTCCAAGGAGTTCGATGAGTATTGCAGACAGGAGGGCATTCGAAGGCAGTTGACGGTATCATACACTCCTGAGCAGAATGGAATGGCAGAGAGGAAGAATAGATCTATAGTTGGAGCTGGGAGAGCCATGTTACATAATTAGTCACTTCCTTTCTTCCTTTGGGTGGAGGCATGTAGTACAGTTGTTTACCTTCAGAACAGGAGTCCCCATAGTGATGTGGGGAACAAGACACCTCAAGAGAGTTTCACAGGAAAGAAGCTTGAGGTGAGTCATTTTCGGATATTTGGTTACCTGACTTATTCACATGTCCCTTCTAAGAAGAGGACAAAGTTTGAGCCCACAGCAGAGAGAGGCATCTTTGTGGGGTATGATGAGACTTCGAAGGCCTTCCGCTTTTATCTTCCTTCCAAGAGGAAGGTTGTTGTGAGGAGGGAAGTGAGATTTGAGGAGGAGCGAGCCTTCAGGAAGTCTGGAGAGTCAGAGCAGTGAGAGCAGCAGGTTCCCACACCTCAGGTAGTTTCACAGGTACCTTCAGTGCAGATGACAAGTTCACAGGTTTTCGGGATTACTGGACCACAGAGTATAGGCACAGGATCTCCAGTTTCAGTGGTTCAACCAGCAGGTTCTTCGGGGACAGGTTTTGGGTCTCAGGTCACAGGTTCACCATACAGAGCTTCAAGATCACAGGGTTCACCAATTGTTGGTCCACCAGCCTCTGGTTCACAGCTTATTGGGCCTTCTACCTCTGGCAGTTCATCAGATGAGGACAGACCAGTGTGGGAGCAATCTACAGGGAAGAAGAAGCCTAAGTGGCTTCGGAAGACTCTGAAGGAAGCAAAGGAGTTTGGAACACCCAAGGAGCCAGTGAGGTCTATAGTGATGCCAGACAGATTGGGTAAGGCATTGGTTGCTAGTCTTCGTGATTCAAAGCCATCTACGTTTGAGGAGGCCTCTAAGCATCATGTTTGGAGAGATGCCATGATGGAAGAGTACCATTCCATCATGAAGAACGATGTTTGGGAGATTGTTCCGAGACCTGAAGGGAAGTCAATGGTGACTTCTCGTTGGCTTTACAAGCTAAAACATGTTGCAGATGGTAGTGTGGATAAGTACAAGGCTTGATTTGTGGCGCAGGGGTTCTCACAGGTAGAGGGAGTTGACTATGATGAGACCTTTGCACCGATTGCTCGTTATACTTCTATCAGGGCATTGATTTCCATTGCTGCGGAAATGGGTTGGAAGATCCATCAGATCGATGTGAAGACCGCATTTCTCAATGGAATTATATAGGAGGAGGTGTATGTGGAGCAGCAACAGGGCTTTGAGATTCATGGGAGAGAGTCTCATGTGTGTAGGCTGAAGAAAGCCTTGTATGGGCTGAAGCAAGCACCTAGAGCTTGGTATTCCAGGATAGACTCTTACTTACTGCGGATACCTTTCACAAGCAGAGCATATCAAGACTTTGGACTCCACACTTGGGCTGTGTAAGTCTATTGTGGAAGACTCCAAACAAGACCAACCTTGGACTTGAAGATGACCTTAACCACTACTCAAACTCGGGACTGTGTAGATGACTTCAACAGTTCGGGACTGTATATACACTGTAGAAGACTTCAAGAATTCGGGACTGTGTGTTTATTGCAGATGACTTCAAAATTGAAACTGTGTATATGCTGAGTGAGTATCAAATTCGAACCGTGTATATTGATAAAACCCCAAGAAATCAACTGTAAAAGGGCTCGATTCTATCATCAAGTATTGGTAAAGACGGAAGTAGTAACCATCACCCAAATCTCTGTCAATCACCAAAAAAGTCAGACTATTCAAGCACCCAAAACTCAGACTGTTCAAGCAAAATTCGAATTGTTCAAGTTGTTTTACCCCAAAAGAATATCTCTATGAAGAACCGGATGTGGGCTGCCTCAGTCACACTACCGAATATTTCCTCCATTGATGATGAGAGTTATGGCAATCTTTTGTGTACAAATACACAAACTTGACGTTTGAGGAAGACGAATTAGGGTCAACTTTCAAAGGGAAGGTCAAAAACATTTTATTAATTTAAATTTGTTTTAACACTCAATACTTAATGAGGTCGACTTTCAAAGGGAGGACTAATGAAAATTTTAATAATTTTAAAATGTTTTAATACTCGATCACTTAATAAGGTCGACCTTAACAAGGGGAGGTAAAAAATATTTTATTAATTTTGATAGTGATCTTGTTACTTGTTAATAGTTTTAGGGTTTGATGTTAAGTCATCAAAGTTACCACATGTGAGGGTGTGCTTTACTAGCCACCAAGAACCCCATCATCATGACCATCAAGGTGTGGGTTCAAGGACTTTCTTAATCATTTTTACCATCTCAAGGGTATCAACACACAAATGACCCACATTACTTTTGCCATTCCTTCAAGGGTACAAGGACTTCAAGGGTACAAGGACCATTAAACCATCAAGTGTGGGGGTTCCTAGACTTCTCCTAGGGTACCATGACCTCGTTAAAACACAAATGACCACAGAATGGGTCATTAGGCCTGTTGCAACTTCTTCAACCCACCAAGGACACTTTCTAGGGTACTAGGGCATAGGTTGTGTGCCTAAGGAACCATAGAAAGAACTTAGGGAAACTTAAACACAATAAAGGGTAGACAGGGCTTTTGCCATTGTCCCAAGGGCTCCAAGGGCTTCATACTTAGGCTTGGACAAGGTCAAAAGGTCTCCTTTGACACTGACAACTGTTTAACCCTTAGGGGCTCCTCAAGGGGCACCAAGACATAGTTGTTGGTGTCAATAACAATTTAGTCAACAATCTCCCCCTTTGTCATTGATGACAACTTCAAAGCTCCCCCTTAGAATGGGCTCCCTTTGTTCACAAATCACCCCCTTGCTCAACTTTTTTCCCCCTTTGGCATCAATGGCAAAGGGTTCTCCTTGTAGTTTTACTTCTCCCCCTATCATACTGTTGTGTTGTTGAAGATGGATCAATTCACTTAGGAGATAGTATGACTCCCAATTTTTTCGGAGGTACTCAAAGGTCTCTCTTGGGAGAGGCTTAGTAAAAATGTCTGCAATATGTTCTTTTGTCCCAATATATTCCAACTGGATATTCTTATCTGTGACTTGCTCTCGAAGAAAGTGAAAGTTGATCGGAATATGCTTGGTCTTGGAATGCATGACTGGATTCTTGGGGATATGGATGGCACTCGTATTGTCACATAGAATTGGAATTGGCTCATCACATGTCACGTGTATGTCTTGCAGAGTTTGTTTCAACTTTCATCCAAAGAATATGAGTACAACAGGTTGCTGCTGCTATATATTTTGCTTCAATGATTGATAAGGAAACTGAAGATTGATTTTTGATCGACCAAGATACTAGACAGTTGCCTAAGAAAAATGTTGTTCCACTGGCGCTTCTTTTGTCGTTAACACATCCTGCCCAATCTGCGTCTGAATAAGCTATCAAAGTTAGCTTATTTCCTTTTGGATACCAAAGTCCAAAGTGCATAGTTCCTTTGAGATATCTAAAGATCCTTTTAATTGCTGTGAGTTTCCTTTGGAGCAACTTGGAATCTTGCAACTTGTCCAACGACTTGCATCACATCTGGCCTTGAGGCTGTTACATATAGTAGACTACCAATCATTGACCTATAAAGCCTTTGATCAACTTCTTGAGATTCATCTTCCTTGCTTAGCTTACAACTGATGATCATAGGAGTACTCACAGGTTTACAATCTTCCATCTTGAATTTCTTTAACATTTCCTTGATGTATTTTCTCTGAGTAATAAAAATGCCTTTTGTTTGTTGAGATATTTGAAGTCCCAAGAAAAAGGTTAATTCATTAAGCAAAGACATTTCAGACTCTTTCTGCATGACCTTAGCAAATTGTTGACTCAGTGAATCATCATCACTTGCAAAGATGATATCATCAACATATACTTCAATGATGAGTATGCTATCATAGTCCTGTTTGATGTACACATTGTTGTCCGCACTTCCCCTTTTAAAGCTTTGTTGTTGTAAGTATTTATCCAATCTGGAGTACCAAGCTCTGGGGGCTTGCTTCAGGCCATATAAAGCCCTTTTGAGTCTGCATACATGGTCCTTGTTTTCGGAAAGTTGAAACCCTTCTATTTGTTCGATGTAGACTTCTTCTAATTCCCCATTCAAAAAAGTTGATTTTACGTCCATTTGATACACTTTGATGTCTTTGGAGCAAGCATAAGCCAATATCATTCTGATAGCTTCCATTCTGGCTATTGGTGCAAATGTTTCTTCAAAGTTTATTCCTTCGATCTAAGCATAGCCTTTACAAACCAATCGGGCCTTGTTTCTGATTACATGTCCATCTTAATTCATTTTGTTTCCGAAAACCCACTTTGTGCCAATCACATTCTTGTTATTTGGTCTTAGAACGAGTTCCCGTGTTTCATTTTTCTCAATTTGATCTGATTCTTCTTCCATTGCTTTGACCCAAGGGTCATTTATACTGGCCTCTGCAAAAGATCCAGTTTCAATTGTAGACAATAAAGAGAAGTGTACCTGCTCATTTCTTCCAGATTGTCTTCTTCTAGTTCCTATTCCGGCATCTTTATTACCAATAATTTGATCTGATGGATGGTTCTTTTGGTACTAGTTCTTAGGAATCTATTGATCCTTCTGTTCTTCTTGTTCCACAGTTGGTTGATTATGTTCTTCATCTTCTGTAAGTTGTTTTTCATTCTAAGGACCATTAAACCATCAAATGTGGGGTTTCCTAGACTTCTCCTAGGGTACCATGACCTCGTTAAAACACAAATGACCACATAATGGGTCATTTGGCCTATTGCAACTTCTTCAACCCACCAAGGACACTTTCTAGGGTACTAGGGCATAAGTTGTGTGCCTTGGGAACCATAGAAACAACTTAGGGAAACTTAAACACAATAAAGGGTAGACAGGGGTTTTGCCATTGTCCCGGGCTTCAGACTTGGGCTTGGGCAAGGTCAAAAGGTCTCCTTTGACACTGACAACTGCTTAACCCTTAGGGGCTCCTCAAGGGGCACCAAGACACACCTGTTGGCATCAATGACAATTTAGTCAACATCTCTCTCATAAATTTCAAAGCCCTGTGGTTGCTCTAGATATACCTCCTCCTGTACAAGATCGTTGAGAAAAGCGGTTTTCACATCCATCTAATGTATCCTCCAACCCATCTCTGCCACAACGAAGATCATTGCTCTAATCGAAGAAACTCTAGCAACCAGCGCAAAAGTCTCATCATAATCAACTCCCTCTACCTGTGATAACCCTCGTGCTACAAACAGAGCTTTGTACTTCTTGATGCTTCCATCCACAGCATGCTTGATTTTGTGTAATGCCCCAGTTTTGACCCCATCTACATTAAAAGGTACATGATGTATATATTGTAATAAATCGTGGTGTGGAGCTAAAGGCAAAAGCCCCACCATCGATTCGGCTGTGTTATGTTTCGACAATAGGGATCGATGTCGATGGTACATCGTGCTATCCGGCACACTATAGTTTTGGCATCATGTAAGTATGCACATCAATTTAAAATAAACCTACAGCCAGCTACGACAGTGCAACGTTAAATGAAAAGGGCATGATTCCTAAGGTTAAGGGGGGGTTGTCTAACCCGTGGGGGCCATTGGGAGTTTGCCATGTGTCCACCATTTTAGTTTCTGTTGTTAGTGGGGGCAGCTATGGGCTGGTAGGAAACCACTTTGCTCACACCTGCACTCCCTCCACGACGCGACGACCGATCTTTCTGTCCACTCTCCCCACCGCCGACTGTTCGTTTTCTTCACGCAGGGTGGAGTTAAAATGGATTACATTCCATTGTTTGGGGGTTCGCCTTCCCTCTCTCACGCATTTGTCGGTCTATGGTTGTGTTCCTTCCATCCACGCAGAGAACCGATTTCTTTCCTCCACACATTATTGGACTGGGTATTGTTCCAACCTTCATAGTGGATCATGAGCTGAATACTGGGGCGGTTCCCTCACTGAATGCTGGTTGCATTCTCCTCCACGCATTGTTGACTGTGTTTTCCTTTACAATGTGGCATTTGCCGAAGATTGCTATGGTTTTTACCTGTGTTTCAACGCTGAACTGTGACTGTTGGCTGTATCTTTTTCCCTCACGCCTAAATTGGGAGTCTGTTCCTTTTTCCATTTTCTGGTCTGTGTAATTTTCTCCAGCGATTACATGAAGGATCGTGCACTGTGGACTTAGTGTTGGGAATCTGGCGTCTTTCCCTTTTTGCAGACCGTGTAATGCTGCCACCGTTTCCTTATATGATTGGGGCTGCTGTTGACTTACCCTAGTTTTGGGTTGCTATGTATGCAAGAACCTATTTGGGTTGCTGCTGAGTTGTTTTGGCCACGTTAGGGCCAAGAACAACTCTGAGTTGTCTTGTGGACTTGAGCCGTGTTCACCTTTTTGTTTGGGGTTGTCACCCTGTTGTCTTCATCTTCTTCACAGAACTGTGAATTGTTTGTTTTGCTGCGGTGTGCAATGGTTGGTCTTCGGACTATTGAGAGTAGGATTAGAGGCGGGGTATGCTTGAGAAAACTGGTGTTTGGAGCCACTCAGACAGAGTTAAACTGCTGACTTTCTTCTCCACAACCCTTTAAGAGTAATGGAAGGGGAAGTGAGGGCCTGAGGGACTGTGAAGCAGAGAAAGGACTAATTCCTGGTATTGGGTGTGTGGATGTCTTAGAAGTCAGGATTAGCTCTGGGGTAAGCGTCTTTAACTCTCTATTGAGACCACCAGCTTAGCATTTAGCATTTCCTAGCTCCTTGACGGCCTGATAAACCCTACTGTGTGGGTTTGGCTGATTTGTGTACCTTGGCTACGTGTAAGCCTGCTTTGACCCTTACTCCTTGAGGAATCATGCCTAGCTCGGGGGTGACAGTGTTGCTGAGAGATTGATGAGCACGCTGGCCTATGGTTGGGTGGAACGTTGCAGCGACGTAGCTGGTTGCAGGACGAGTCCTTTTTAAGATGAGTATTCTTAACTATTTTGTCTCTGCATTTATATTTACTGAATAATGAATATGATGAACATGTGGTATGCTTGAATGAATGTATGTTTGCTTCCGCTATGCATGTGAAGGTTTATGCGTCTTAGCACGTTTTATGTTTTAAGTTTTTATTTCAGCACTATATGCCTATTCATCTTCATGGGGCTATTTGCCCGTATGTTTGGTGATAGTAGCGTCCTCTTCGCCAGTCAGAGGGTCGGGGACGTTACATTTTGTAGAGCCACTTGGAAGTCACAACTGACTTCCCCTTTGGTCTCAGAACCACCTCCCACACACCATTCTTCATGATGAAATTGTACTCTTCCATCATGGTATCTCTCCAAACCTGGTGTACGGAAACCTCCTCATAAGTAGTAGGCTCGGACTCACGCAAGTTGGTCACGTGTGCCATATAGCTGAAAAATCTCTCTGGTGCCCTCCTCTCTCTGACCTCCCTCCTGGGTGGCCCCACAGCCTCCTCTACTTCCTTCACAAGCTCCCTAGGCCAACTTGGCTTTCTCTTCTTGGAAGTAGCATCCTGTGGCAGACCCTCCTCTACATCCTCATCAGACAAATGTCTCCCTGAAGAAATACCTGTGGTCTGAGATCCTGTACCTGGTGAACCTCAACCTGAACCATATATATCCAAAACATGAAGGTGAAACTTGTGAACGTGTGATCCATGAACCTGTCCCTGTACCAGAAGTCCTTGTAGACTAGGTCCCTGAAACTGATGACCCTGTAACCTTTGACCCAGCCACTCCTGAGACCTGTGACCCTGTGCCCTAACTCACTAAACTCTGAGATGCTGACACCTGTGGAGTAAGTTGTTGCTCCTCTATCTCATAATCTCGAGATCTCCTGAAGGCTCGCTCCTCCTCAAATCTCACCTCCTCGCCACAACTTTCCTCTGTGCAGGAAGGTAAATACGGAAATCCTTCAAAGTCTCGTCATATCAAACAAACATACCCCTCTCTCCAGTAGCCTCCAACTTTGTCCTCTTCTCAAAAGGGACATGTGAGTATGTAAGGTATCTGAAGATGCGGAAGTGGCTTATCTCAGGCATCTTCCTGCTGAACATCTCCCTAGGAGTTTTGCACCCCAAGGCACAGTGCGAACTCCTATTATGCACATAAACAGTTGTACTACAGGCCTCTACCCATAGAAAGAAAGGAAGACCCTGATCATGCAGCATGGCTCTAGCTACACCCACTATTGAACGGTTCTTCCTTTCAGCCACTCCATTCTGCTCTGGAGTGTAAGGAATTGACAACTACCTCCTGGTACCCTCCTGTCTACAAAACTCATCGAATGCACGGGAAGTATACTCACCTCCATTATCTGATCTGAGTTCCTTGATCTTCCTTCTTGTCTGGTTCTCCACAAGAGCTTTGAACTCTTGGAACCGAAGCAAGACCTCCTCTGACTTCTTGATTCTCAAAAAGTAGATCCAGGTCTTCCTGGAAAAGTCATCGATGAAAGTAATGTAATACTCAAAACCTGTCAATCAGGCAGAAGACATGGGACCACACAAGTCTGAATGAATCAACTCCAGGACTCCCTATGATCTTTTGTCGTTGCTCGAAAAAGCATTCTTGGTGTACTTTCCCAAAGCACACCCTCTGCATACACCACTTTGCTATGTACTGAAATTTGGAAAACTTGTGGTCATGTCTCTCAACATCCTCAAAGTTGAATGATGAAGGTGGGCCATCCCCCTGTGCCATAACTCACACAACTCACTGTTATTTTGAGTGTGTGACAGTGCATGATGTGGTTGGAAGAGAAGATTGTACAGTTTCCTGCATCTGACTCCAATCGCATATGAAGCAGATGGACCCTTTGATTTGGGAAAGATGTAAACTTTCCCATCTAGGAGATATACCCCAATGCCTCTATCCTCAATCATGCAAACTGATGCAAGATTCTTCTTCAACCCAAGGACGTACAAGACATCTCTAATAAACATGGGTTGCATGGACTCCCTGTCAAAGCCAACTGACCCATGCCCAAATGCTCTCACAACTGTATCATCGCCCAATACAACCTCCAACTCCAAGCATGTCTCAGAAATCTCGATGAACATGTCCCGAACACCTATCATATGACTTGAAGCTCCACTATCAATGTACCAAGTGGAGGAAGTAGTGGAAGCACTCAGTGAATTCCTAACGATCATGGAATGCTCCATCTGGTCCTCAAAATCCCTGTTGGTGATGGATGATGCCCTCTCTACACAACCACCAGCAAAGAGAGAAAACTCTCTCTCAAATCCAGTAGGGAGCTTTTGTCTGTTGTTTCTTCTTTTTCTTGTTTGGGCATTGTCCAACATAATGCCCAAACTTCTGACAAGCAAAGCATTTCACTTTGCTCATGTCCTTCTCTCCATCCTGCTGCTTGGTTCCACCCTTGGAACCCTTCTTGAACTTCTTCTTCTTCCCCTTTGCTGCTAATGCCACATTCTCCTCATCATCCTTGCTGTGAGATGTGTTGTCCTGTACATATCCCCTACAGGTCTCCTCCTATATGAAATCATCTCAAAGACAATCCCATGAAGGCATGTGCTCACGAGCAACCACTAACTCCACAAATACAACCCATGGCTTCGCCACACCATTCACGGTTGTACATACCAACTCAGCACTCTCTATCACCTCCCCAATAGCTCCAAGCTCATCACGAACATGTGTAATCTTTGTGAGGTAAGTGGTCATATTCTCACCCTTGTTCATGCGAATGCTCTTTAACTTCTCCCTTAATACCATTTTTCGATTTTCATTGGAACTTTGGTAAAGGTTAGTTAAAGCAGTCTACATCTTATGGGCATGATCTTTACCTGATATGTGCGGAATCACATGATCTTTTATTGCATCAAGAAGGATTATTTTGGCCTTTATATCCCTCTTGTCAAATGCGACTTTAGCCACTGCATCTACAGGAACAGTCACTGGATTTACAGTAGTGTTGTTCACTATGTCCCATAGTTCACTATCTTGTAAAATCAACACTATTCTAGCTTTCCATGGACTGAAATTTACAGCCCCACCCAACCTGTCCTCAATCCTAAGACCAGTAGCCATAACTGCAAGTAAGTTCAAGAACTTGTTTTACTCAACAACCTTGTTTTCCCTTATTTCTCCAAGTTTGAAATTTATTTCTGTGTAATTTTCAGCCTTTAATTCTGCTCTGATACCATGAAAATTTTAAAGAACCCCAACCCTGTTTAAGTTTCAGTTTAGCATATGGCTTAATGCCCAAACCCCATCATTGGATGTGCATTAAAAAATAAAAATTTTGACTAAAAACATAAAACACATGAGATTTCTTTTCAACTTTTGAACTCTAAAAAATTATAGCAGCCCTAAACTCTTACTCGGAAATTTAAATTCAGCCACACATGAAAAATTTAAATGCTCAGATTTTTGGTCAAATTGACCCAGGAAAAACCCTAAATGGAAAACCTGTATGAGAGAAATTTTATTAGTTCTTCAGGCAAATACAACTCAAAGCAACAATATTTATCTCCCTAATAACACCTCGAAAATCGTGCCAGAATCACTCTGTACAAATGCCTCAATTTTCATGTTGTACAGACACTTTTTTCCTGCCTCGAAATTCGTGTTGTTGTACAGCCTATCAACAGCGTTAAATGTTGATCAAATCACCTTGATTTGTGTGCTATACGGACTGTACAAACTGCTGTACGGATTACCTCAAAAACTGTGTTGTTGTACAAAAATGTACAGTACAGTCTCGAAATTTGTGCATGTTGCAAATTTATCTTGGAAATTGTGCCCAAAAGTTTCCTCTTCTGGTCTTTGGAATATTTGCAGAAATTATCTCTCTCAAATTTCAGGAATGAAATCTCTCCAAACCCTTGTTTATTCTCATGCTCTCTCCTCTCTCAAAATTCTCTTTTGTGAAAGTGAACAATGTTTCCCATTTTCCTTTCTCAAGCCCTTTTTGTTTGAATAACTTCCACCCAAAGATCAATGGCTTAGATTAAAAGCTAACTAAATGAGATCTAGGGCCCATCTCATTTCCTCATTAAAAAAATCATTTTTTAAATAATAATGAGAATTTAATGCGCACCCTCATTAATACTCATAAAGTCACTTTTAAAATATAAACTCAAACATTCATTAAAAGGTCACTTTATCATAAAGTCATTCTCACCTTTTAATTTGGCTAGGGACCACATTTTAAAGTGTCATTGTCCACCCCAAGGCATGATTGGACAAACACTTCCTAGGTAAAAATTCAACATAAGTTGTTTCCAGTCAAATTCAATGTTGCAAATATCTGTGATTTCTCTTAATATTTCAGGGTGTCGATTTGTTCATCATTTTTAGAATTCTTCATGTCTAAGTTTATTCTTACCAATATTTTTCCAAAATTTCAATATTTTCCCCGATATTTCCAACAAGGTTATGTTCGAAGCCTTAACAATATATTCCCCATAATGATAATTGCAACATTGGTCAAATTACAAGCGACTATTCCAAGGATGGCTCCCCCGTCATTCGAGAAATATTCTCTAACTGGTTCACTCCCAACAGGCTCCTTTTGTGATGTCGTTAAGCAGGATGGTATGTTTAATGGGCCCCTTTCAAATTGATTTACAATTCATGAAGCTTTGGCCCTATCTATCCATGTGAATCCGAAGGCAGAAGACCAAGCCCTCTTCTACAGTTATAACACTCCTGTATGTTGATTTAATGGCCTATGGCCATGTCTAGTGGATTTGCAAAACAAGATTTCTTGTACTTAGAACCCTGATCTAAATGAGGATGCATTTATTTATCCTTGTGCGAAGGGACTTTTCATTGTTGTGTTTGACCTTGCAAAAGACAGGAATTTTATTCTCAACTTGAGGCCTTGGTTTTGGGGTAACCCTGGACTCCTTCTTTTGATCCTTCCACTGACACTCTTTCTTCAGGTTGTTATCACCAACCTTGTAGTTGCCTATGTGAGATGGATCCAGGATGGACGGTAGAGGGACAAGCAACTAAGGAGGTGGAACTAAGATTGCCTCGACTCCCAAATGGATGGTTGTCACGCCAATCGAGGCAGTCTTCACGTTATGTTGTCTTTGCCCAAGACAATGAATGGGAGAGACCCAGATCTACTCCCGACAAGAGAGATCAAACCTAGACACTGTTGCCACCTATTTCGACTAGGTGGCAACTCCATGTACAGGAAGATGTACATAATTGTACAAGTTGTACCGTGGAAAATCTGAGGATTTTTCACTCCTGCAGGGCTATTGCCCCTTTGTAAAACGAAATGTCCGCTCCCCTGCGTGGGAAAATTAATGTAATTTTGTATGCTAGTGTGGGTCATATGGTACGGATGCCACACCATGGAATTGGTTGTTAGGGAAGTCCCCTCATCGAGTGTTTTTCCCTTTCCAATTGATCTTGTTGCGTAAACGAGTTTAATCGGTTTGGTTTTCACTCAAAATCCTCCAAAGTGGTGATGGGCGTTCTAACAGTCAAGTCCATGGGGTGGCTAAGGGTTCAAAATGTTATTCGTGACCATGCTAGACACTTGTATAGAATCTTGCGGAGTTTCGTTGTATTGTTGTATTTTATTTTATTTATTGTCTGGTTAATTAATTTCACCCCTTGGTGATTAATTAACTCAGTTTTTGATGTAATAATGTAATTGCTCAAGCATGGCATTTTGTAATAGGGGCTATGAATGCAAAGTTAATTGCTATGAAACCCTCTAAGCCACTGCTTCGAGTCCCATGTCATTCTGATGAGTGGTTGAGGAGATGGACCATTTTTGTCTAAGCAAGGTCTATTTTTCCTAGGGAATTAATTAATTTCCCTAAGTCAAAAATTCATATTATTTGATTTTGAAGGAAAAAATCAAATAATGCCATGGTAATTTTGTTTGGGGGTTGCCAAGCCTAGGAAAATTTATTTCAAATTTTTCCGCCCCCCATGGTCAAAATATGTCTGAAGATCTCCTAAGTGGGGCCTCCCTCTTGTCTTAATAAAAGATAAAAAATAAAAAGATTAAAAAATTAAACAAGATTAAAAGATTTAAAAGTAAAAAGATAAAAATTAAAAGTTAAATATTAAAAGATTTAAAACATTAAAAGATTTAAAAGTAAAAAGATAAAAATAAAAAGTAAAAGATTAAAAGATTTAAAAGTAAAAAGATAAAAATTAAAAGTAAAAAATTAAAAAAATTAAAGATAAAATTAAAAATTGAGTCAATGGAGAGGGCCCAATCTATTTTGATTTTTCCATTTACCTAAAAGCTCATCTAAGGGTGAATTTTAAATCAGAAACCTAGATCTAAAGATGGAGAATACTTGGACATGGATTAAACATTATGGCCTTTGATTAAAAATTAATCCAAGGGTGTGGATTAATTGAGAAAATAGAATGTCAAATACCTAGATCTAGAGGTGGAGATTAAACCTTAGATCTAGATCTAATCTCAACCATTTATCTTCAAGAGATTGGGGATTGCCTCAACTATTTAATGAGGGTCTCACTCCCTCATTAATCACAATCTCTCATGCTATTGTTATGCTGCCGGAAATTTCTTACTCTCATATTCTCTTGCTACCATTGTATTGAAGATTTGCCCAAGTTGGGCCATTGAATAAAAATTTCTTTGGAGGGATACTATGCTGCAAATTTTTCCATGATCTACTACTCTTGAGGTAACTTTGTATTTGTCTTGTTTGCATTTATTGTATTTTTCTAGTTAGCTCTCCACAAAGTGTTTTGTGGAGAGATTAAAGAGTAAAAGTGTTTTTAATCTTTCTTATGAATGATTTAACATTGCTTTCAAAGTGTTTTGCAGGAAGTGTTAGGCATTCATCTCTAGGATTACAATATTTTTTGCAGGCATAGATTCATTTGCAGGTTATTCAAGCAAGGAGATCTCTCCAAAAAATATCATTCCGGCAATATTTTCAATTCGGCCATCTACTTTCAGCCTACTTAAAACTGAGTTTTATTCACTGTTTAGTGAATATAACCCTTGTTTTAGGGCCCTAACCTCTTATATATTAGTTTACCCTTTTATTTCTGCTATTTTCACATCATTTAGGTGGCTGGAAACTCATTTTCCAGCCCTCTAAATAACATATTACTGTCACTTATTACATTCAGAATTTTTTTTTTTAAATTTGTAATTGTATCAATTTCAGCGTATATTTATTTACACTTTGAGCTTAATCGTGGTATCCCTCGTCTGACCTCAAAGGATCGAGGTCAGAACGTGAAGCGCTCAGAGTCGTGAAAAATATTTGTCTGTCATATTTTTTATGTAAATTTGTAAATCTTGTACTAACATTTTAACAACAGTTTTAGTGTTGTTTCTATGATTTCCAGCGAAAAGTAGTTCGCTGGTTTTTGACAGGTTATGCACGTTTAAAGGAGATTTGTTGCCCAAAAAAACACAAAATTTCCTCAAACTTCAACCGGCACAAAAGGGGTTCCAATCCTCACCTCTCTTCCATATTTTTTTCTGATTTTTGTAAACCCCAAAGAGAGTCTCTTGGGGTATTCTTCAAAGCTTATAAGCTTTTGTAATCTATAATAAATAGAGTAGGAAGTAGAGTAGGAAGTAGGCTAATATTTGCTTAAGTTTTTTCTGTTTATGCAAATTTTATTTTTCTGTTAAAGTAATCATACAACCCATTAAACCTGTGTATCCTCTATCCACTTGTCATCTCCCTTTAGGGAATTCAAGCTGGATATGAAAAACAGGGAAAGTGGGGGCTTAGGTAATTATAATAACATTCATTTTTACCCACTACAATCAAACACTTTATTTCCCAAGTCATCTTGGTGATCACTTTAAAATAAACCTTGCATATTAACCATCAAGATTAAAACTAACTTTTAAAATTTACCAACAACAACTTCCCACATCCTGCTCCTCTACTCGGTTATCACCCTCCGGGGTACTCCGAGATACGACCAGGGGAAAGGGAAGTTATCACCCTCCGGGGTACTCCGAGATACTCGGTTAGCATCCATCTAGCGATTTTCGAATTGATTAAAAACAGTGACTCGGAAGCTGCAAGGGGTAGTAGATCGAGGGGGTCTCTAGGCGCATCGACGTCCTCCTTGTGAGCACTGGGCCATTGGGGTTTGACCTGTGAGTTAGGGGTGGGCTTTGCTCCCACTTGTTGAGCGCAACAGCAATCCCTCTTCGGTTTGAGAAGAACTAGATCGGGGTAGTCATACCACCGGATCTAAAACTTAATCCAAGAAGAACAACTTTAATAAAATCAACTAAAATAAACCAAGAGACAATTCAAAACCGGTTCTACAACATCTTCTATTTTCAAGCACTCTTTATTTCCAACAATCCGCACTACAATATTTTATTCCAGCACTTTATTTTGCAGTTGCATCTATTTACTTTCAGTCTTGCAAATGGTCATGTGGTAGATGCTTAACTGCTTAAGTTCTTTCCATACTTTTAATTTACTGCTGGTTTGATAACTTTCATTTATAGCATTTTTAGCCATATTGTAAATCTGGTTCATGATCCATATTGGTAGATAATCTGTACATTGTTGAATGTTTTATTTCCTTATTGATTATAATTATCTGGTTTATTCATATATTTCATTGTTAGACACTTAAGCCATAAGTTCAATCATAGCTTAAATCTCTAAATTGTTTTTCTTGTAATTTTGTAAAGTGGTAACTTATTTTGACTCCATTATCTAGGCACTGGTCTTGTTTTATATAAGGTCTTAGCCTCATTCTGTAAACGATCCCTTTAATTAATCCTTAATTAATTAATAAACCTGGAACATAGTCTTTCCATAGGGACTACCCCCCTTGGCTCTGTTGGGATCTTGCCTAAATGGAGGAGTTGCGGACTGAGGTGACAGTGGTCCCCAGCTCTCACTTGCCCCCAAGGACACACATAGCAGGTTGTGACTTTCCTGCACCTTAAAGTGTGAATTAGGCGGCAACAGACACCAAATCAGATCAAATGGATTTGAGGTACATAAGGTGTAAGGTGATGGAAACCCTAGATCTATGGATGATGTCACTAGATGAACCAAGGCTTTGGATAAGGGTTTAGGAGATTTGCGATTTGATCCAAGTTAGGACACAAGTGACCTATGAGGCAAATACTAGATCTGGGGTTAAGGTACTAGCAAAAGGTGAAGATATCTGTTGCCTTGGGAAACGTAACCAATGCAGAGAAGGTAAGAACAGGTTTGGGGCTATCTAGTACCGAGGGATAGACTCGAAAGAAGGTCTGACAGTGTCAAAGCACCCGAGCCACAAGGAAAGAGTCAAAACGCAAGAGGAAAAGGCAACAGGAGGAGTAGCACTAGGGTTTGAAGATCAATGCCTTGGGATCTAGGCCAATGGAGTCACTTTTAGCCCAATGCTAAAGAAGATCCACCTGGGGTTGGGCTCGATCTACAAACCCAAAAGTAGTTTTGCCGAAAAGGATCAGATCATGAGAAAATGAGGCAACATAGAAGGTAGCGCTAGGGTTTGAAGACCAGTGTTTTTCAGATCTAGGGCAATGGAGTTACTTTTAGCTCAGCGTTGAGGAAGACCCACTTAGGGTTGGACCCAATCTACAAAACCCAGAAATGGTTTTCCCCGAGATCAAGCGGTTTGATCTATAATATTTTTTGGTTTTTTATATTTAGGGTTTTAAGATAAAAACGGAGATGTAGATGCCAATGGATTGAAATCTGGAAGAGAAGCACTAACCTGTAGATCTTACCCGGAAAACCTTGTAGATGCCTTGATAATGATGATCCCTGCTATCCCGATCAATTTGAGAAGATTTGAGTGAGTTCTATGCCCAACATTTTGCCCCAAGAAGCCACTGCGCCCTCTCTCCTGCACAACAAATGTCAACCATATCAGATTTGTTGCATCATGAGAAAAAAAAAATGCTACAGAAAAATAGCAAGATGAAATCATAGATCGCATTGATGCTAATGAAAACCCCCTGATACAAAACCCATCCAAGCCAAGCAAGTTGAGGGAACCCTGCAAAATTCCCAAGTTGAAGTCGCCCTCCTGTAGACAAGACCATGTTTTCCAAAAAAATATATAGATCTCATATCAAATACCCAAATGCTAGGAAGCAAAAGATTTTCCAATCACCATCTAAGAACACCAGATGCAAAGGAGATCCAAAAAATTTCCACAAGAAAAGTTTTTCTATTATCCAGATCCAAGAGCCAAAGACCCTTTACAAATGAGAAGCTCTCTCCTTTAAATAGGAACGAGAGAACCAAAATCTTAACCACTTTTCAAATGGGTGGCTAAGATTAAAAGATACAAATGTTCTAATCAACGGTTGAGATGAGCTCAACATACAATACATGGATCAATACCATAATATAATATAAAAGTGGACTAAATCACCCTAGGAGAGGGGATCCCACTCAACAAAAAATAAATGAAGCACATGGTGGGTCCAGGGAGTGTTAACTAACTCCCTTTGGGTGTCCCCATGGCACAATAAAAATAATATAATTTTTTAACTATGAAATTGTGCCTCCTTGAGGAAATCGTGAGCCTCCAAAAGCTCTAGAAAATAATATAATATGCCCGAAAATAGATGTCGGCCCATCCAAGTGCTGCAACTGCTGGAAAAGAAGTGGAAGACATCACCCTCATCATCAGAACTCATCCCATGCCATTTCTTTGCCTCAGTAGCTCAAATCGAATTCTTCAGTAGCCATTTTAATTATTTTTTATCCGCCTCGGGAAACGTGACATGCCAAAAACTGCCTCCTAAGGTGCCTGCGTTATCCAACTGAGCCCACCAAGCTCTCTGGGAGGGGGTAATATGGTACAAACAAGTGGCTGGACCCCCCATGCCTCATCCAGCGCCCTAGGAGATCCAAGAAAAATATCTCCCTGCTCAGACAGGCCATCCAGTATGGTAAAACTGTACCTGAAGGGTAAACTGAGCCAAGTCATCTCTGCAAGTGCCTGGAACTGAAAACAATCTGTCTCACTGGACTCAGTGAGTCCAAATCCGTCTAAGGTGTATACTCATACACTCTATAGGTGTCTGCATGATCATCTACAATATCCAATATACCCAGATATACAAAATAATAATCTGTAAATGACCATATAATATAACCCAAGCTGTCATCCATCCGCTGCAAGTGTTCAAAGATCAAGACATGCTCTACAAATCATTCAAGTAATAATCATAACAAGTAGCAATCATTTCACTGGCGATCTATCAACCAAATATATAAGGTTTATATTTACTAACTATAACTCAGTCCAGACTTTCAAGATCATACTCACTTCATAGTTGTAATCGATTTGGTAGTGAAAGGTGAAGGCTAAAAATTCAGAAGGCTAGGGCAAAGGATGACCACCAACTCTACATTGTGACACTTTGGATATGGAAAGGGAACACTCACTCTAGCTTATGACGAACAAGCAACAACACAAGGGATGGCAGTGTCTCACAAATGGGTGAGTTACTTCAGAGGTGCTTATTCACCTTGACAAATGCTTACAATCCAAACCAATACAAGTGAGGCCAGCAATCCTTAGATATAACTTTAGGAACCATTGCTTTTTGGGCCTTTGATTTTTTCATAGCCTTGGTCCGTGTATTTATTTCACGGATTTTTATTATTTTAGGCTTTATGCATTCATGTATGTTGAAAAACACTACTTTTCATGAATGTTCTAAGATATTCATTTCATTGTACTTCAAAGCCAATTTCATTACGCTTGCCTTGCATTCATGTATGTTTAAAAACACTAATTTTCATGAATGGGCTTTTTCATAAGATATTCATTTCCAAATACATTGTATTGATGGCAGCGCTACTTGTTTCAGGTTTAGCCAACACAACCTAGGTAACTCAGAGCCGAAACAAAAATAAACAGGGAAGCTTATCCAGTCATAGAGGCTCTAGTGGGGAAAGGTCCTCCATGCCACAAGTCAAAATAGTAGGTCGGGTAAGAAATACAATTGGAAGGTAATGGATGGGTGGAGACAATGAATAATAAAACCAACACTAGCAAGCCAAAGTATGGTGAGAATGACTACCTCTATTCTCCCTAAGGAGGGTAAAACCAATGAGTATAGGTCAAGAACTTCCAGGTCTGAGTAGGGACATCAATACATAATATCAATACATCCAAGTCCACATATTTATATGACAGCCAGATTACGACACTAAATGCTAATACATGTCACAAGAATGAGTATAAGAGCAATGATAATCATAACACAAGATAATACAAGCTAAGTCATAAACATGTAAATAATCCATCTGAACCAACATTTGTCCAATGATAAAGCACTAATACAACTCTGGGCACTAATAACTACTCTGCAAATGACTAAAATGACTACATTAGTCCTCAAATCTGAGTGTCCTGAGACTCAGTCATGGCATGGGATAGTACTAAAGTCCATCAATCAAATCATGATCCATCATAGATGCTCATCTCAGCATCTCATATGTAGGGGCACTGGCTGAACAGTGTACTGAAATCTAAAAAATAGAATATGGTAGCCCGGCTACTATATATGTGATAACACAGGCCTTGTGTGGGTTAGCCTCTCGAATCTACCCTCACATTATTGGAGCTTATCCTCTCTTCATGCTATTAGGAAAGCCCTCAATAAGCTCTACTGTAAAAGTCAAGAAATGAAAAATCATAGTGTTACAACCAATGTTACTAGATGTGGCCACCCAAGCTCCGTATCCGTATCAGATCCACAGAGGAAACGGGTAATCTGGGAATCGGTTCTGATTCAAGAAAATTCGGTTCAGAGAAGATTCGAATTCAAGAAGGTTTGAAGCAGAGATCGTTGGTGGCAAGTTCGTGAAGAGTTTTTCCAGTAGAACTGCCTATCCAAGTTGTTCGATGGGAATGACAATCTTGCGAAACCATTGGGCCGTGAACACTTCCGTAAAACTTTAATCTCAGCATGTTCTTGTTGATTCACATATCTGGTAACGCCAACCGTGGATATGCTCTAAACAAGCTCGTGGGCTGGTGACAATCATAATTTCCTAATTTTGGGATAAGTGCCAAATCTGTATTGGATTATTCAGCCAATTCCAGTCGCACCCACGGTTGTGTAACCTTGGTTACTACATTTGTTTACACCTGTGTTGAAATGGAATTTAGTAAAGGGTTTTCAGCATAGAAGAACTTCCAGACTTGTACTCCCCCAAAGAGGCTCTCAATCCGGTTCAAGAAGAGGTTAGTAAGTTTGTCCCAAAATTGGATTCCTCTTTGATTCGGGATTCGATCTCTCAAAAGCCAGAGGATCCCCACCCCCAAAAGATGGATAAAAGCTACTCCAGCCCTACAATGAATGGTGACAAGAAGTAGGAACGTAATCCAGCCTAGTTATGTTTTGTTTCTGCATATTGTGCCAGCAATTCATTAGAATCTACTCATGCTTACAAGAACCTAAAAGGAAGCTGAAATGTAATAGGAAGAACTTCCTTATCACCTCCCGAGTTTGTGAGGGGAGGAGGAATGCCTTAAAAGTCAAGTTGAGAGTTTTCAAATTATGTACCTTGTTACTAATTGGCTAAACCACGGCACTTTTTCTATTAATATAACTCATACCCATTTCAATTATTTAATAAAAAAGTCAAATTACAGCAAAATTAGCTTGTTGAATTTTCACATTTCGTGTAGAAAGAAATGAATTATACACTTTCTCAATTTGCATGCATAAAAACATAAAAAAATAACAAACAAGCAGCATATTAAATTGCATTTACAATAAAAAAGCAGCCCCAACAGCTTGATGTGCCTGGTTTTTTCTGCATTAATTAGGCAAAACTGTTTGTTAAATTGCATTAGCTTGCATGCCCAGCGTCTTATTGAAATTCAGCCTTGTTTTATGTGCCTTTGGATTAGTAGTTCCAACCTAAGTCACCGCATTCAGCGATTTTTCGCCTTGGAAATCGAAAATCGACGGATTTTTGAGGGAAGCGAACTAAATCAATTAAAATCGATTAATCACTCGGCTAAACCCTATTCCCTTCAAAAACTACCTCTGCACCGTGTATTTTGCGAGTGAAGCCATCTATTCCGCGAGTGAAGCGGCCAAATAAAGTTGTTGATTCTCATCCGTGATCCGTGAGTGAAGACTGAACTCAGAACTGTGGAGGTTGTCGTCTTTTAGTGGGTCGCAGAGGGCCGAGGTTTTTGTTGTTGAAACTTAAGGCAACATTTACTCCTGACTACAGTGGAAAGTCACACAGAGTCTCGACTAAAATTACAGGATTAGTAGCAGTTGCGGTGTTGACCGGAAAATAAATAAATTCGTATTCATTGTTTTCTTATTTTAAAATGGCTTGAATTTTT
The DNA here is from genome assembly GCA_001517045.1 of Pseudotsuga menziesii. Taxonomy (NCBI): domain Eukaryota; kingdom Viridiplantae; phylum Streptophyta; class Pinopsida; order Pinales; family Pinaceae; genus Pseudotsuga; species Pseudotsuga menziesii. The sequence continues at coordinate 322,509 of LPNX010318977.1, read as the reverse complement.
TATAATATTATGATGATTGTTTTTTATATAGATTTATTTTAGTTATTAGATTTTTAAAAATTGATAAATATATAAATATAAGCTTTGTCATTAAGTTTTTTTTGTTAAATAATTAAATATAAGCTTTGTCATTAAATATTTTAACAATTAAATTGATATTTGTTAATAAAAATATAATATTGGTTAATAATTATATTAAATAATTAATTTAAATTTAAGTATTATAAAGATATTATAATTAGATATTTTAAATATATATAGATAGATATATATAGATATAGATATATCGAATTTAATGGCGAATTTTATCCATTAATTTTTTCAGGCAAATTTTTTTCGAATTTCATCAATGTCGAATTCGAACACGAACTCGAACCAAGTGACTTTGGTTCCAACTTCAAAATAGTCATTTACAGCCTGCTGTGAATTCTGTTTTGTCATCTTATTAATGTGTTTTCCTCTTTCAGCCTCGGATGTTAGGAGTACTAGACCTTCCTTGGTCGATTTGGCTCCAGGATCTTGTCCACCTGAGATTCTCCGCCCCTGTGCAGGGTTATGGCGTTGAGACTGGAGCGAGAGCTCTGCCATACTTCAGCCCAACTCACTTTGTACACTTTTACTTCTATTTTACTTCTTGCATTGTATTTCTTTTAAAGGGGGATCGTTTGGTCCTCCCACATGCACGAACATCATTGTAACCGACAGTCCCGTTAACCCACTTTGTGGTCATTAATTGACATAAATAAAATTATCTTATCTTATACTTGGCTACTTGCAATGGGATTCGTGCCCTTATTTGTTAAATTGCATCAGGTTGCTAGTTAAAGGTGGCCATCATTATATTATTATTATATTATATTATATTATATTATATTATGCTTAAATATCATTATTATATAGTTAAAGTTTTTTTATTATTATTATGTAGTTAAAGGTGTCGTCATTTTATATTATTATTATCTATTAATGGTACATTATTGTTGATGAAATTGTCATTGATGCCAACACGGACTTGCAGTGGCCCCACAGGATGTCACTGATGCCACCAAGTCCCACCTGCAGTGCCTTGGAACCCTCACAAAGTGGGTTTGTACCTTGCAGTGCCTTGGACTCCTTACAGAGTGGGTTTGTTCCTTGAAGCACCTTGTACCCAGTTGACAAGGTCCCTATACCCACAAGACTGGATCTTGATGCCACCACCTTGCTGAAGATGTTGAAGACCATGTTGATGGTGTTGAAGACCCTGGAGACGGTCTTGAAGCCCTTGCAGACGATGGAGAAGCCGTAGATGGGTTGGAGAAGCATTAATGACCCATTCTATGGTCATTCATGCTCTGATGGTGTCATGGTACCCCACAGGTAATGTCATGATGGATCTTGAACCTTGGGGGTCTCCCGGTGTGGTTGAGATGGTTGAAGAAACCCATGAAGACCCTTGCTTGAAGAAGAAGCTCTTAAAGAAGTCACTTGAAGTTGTTTGACCCACATTTGATGGCTTAATGGTCCTAGTACTCTTAATGAAGATGATGTGGTCATTGATGACCTTGTATGGTCTTTGACATATTGTGGATGCCCTTGGCTTGATAAAGAAGGCCTTGAAGAAGCCTTTTGACCCACACACTTGATGGTTTAATGCCCTTGAAGAAATGAAGATGATGTGGGCATTTGGGGTCTTGGAACCCTTGGGGATGGCCCTAGGGCAAAAGGAAGATAAAGGCACCCACACGCATATGATGGTGATTGGGCACTTGGACACCTATTACACCCTTGGTGTTGATGATGTGGCAAAAGAATAATGATAAAGAAATGCATGCAATTCTTTGGTAAGGTTTGACCCTTGAAGGAAGGGTTTCTGTGACTTTTAAAATTCAAATTAAAAAATACTTACCTTGTTAAAGTCATCCCAGTCAAAAGAAAGATTTTGTTATTTGAGAATTAATTTTTATGACAAAGTCGGCTCAGTTAAAAAAAGGTGAGCTTTAAAAATAAAAATTAAATAATTTTTTTAAAAATATATACATGTCGACTCAGTAAAATTCATGAGAAATGAGTATAAATTATAAATACCTAGTCAAACGACCTCATTTAAAAAAAAAAAAGATGAATCCGTGGCTTTCTCTCTGAATTTCGGATGTTAGTGGACTGTGGAATTTCGGGTGGCAGCAGCAGCAGACAATTTCCAGAGTGGAATTTCGGGTGGCAGCAGCAGCAGACATTTTTAAAGTCTGATTTTTTATCTCTGATTTTTTATTGGTGCACTGCGGCAGCCACAAACCAATTTTTGGTGAAAAAATCGCAGATTATGGAGGAGCTTGACTGAGGTAAACTTGTGGATGACTGAGGCAGCAGTAGCAGTGTGAGGGAGCAGCAAACAGTCACGAATTTGAGCATGCAAACAGTCCAAGTTCATATGCCTGTATAGTACAAGTTGTTGATGCTTGAACAAGTAATCCAGTTGATGGTTAAACCAACCCTTTTCAGTGAATTCTTTGGGATTATATCAGTACAAACAGTCCACATTTGAGGACATCTACAGCAGTCCAAAAGGAGATAGCAGCAGACTTATTGCAGCCATATGAAGTTTTTCTTCTTTGAATTCGGAGCAGCAGTGATGGAGTGTAATGATTGAGCTCTAAGCTATTCCAGTGTACAGTCCACATTATCATGGCAGCAGCTTGTTTTGAAGTTTTTAGTCATACAAGGCAGCCCTATTTTCACAGACCTAGTTCAAGTTCAGTCAAGGCATCCAACGTGACAGCTGTGGATTAAATGTCATGAAGCAATGGTGCATACAGTGGTGAAGAATGAAGTAAATACAGTGGCGTGCTTGTATCTACAATAATTGTGATATGACGTTGATGATGTTTTGTTGATCCCTTGCATACACCATGATATTGATGATGTATTTGTAAAGGTATGTTGGTATTGAATAATGTATAAACAGTGATATGTACAAGAGCAGGTACAAGTGAATGTGCTAACTATGGTGTGTGAACAGTATGCACAATACATACAGTGGATTATTTTTGTGTTGATGCTCTCCCATGTTATAATGAACTCTTTATGATGCACACTCTGCTATACACCCTATATGCATGTCATGAAATGATACTTGCCATATACATGATGATGATGATAAGGCTTGGATGATGCCCTAGTTCCAGTGCATTGACGAGTTTGACTGTCCTGAAGAAGTTGACACACTTTGCAAAGTGTTACACTGTCCTCTTCTGGTATGTATGACAGTTTGTGGAATTATAATTATATCAACAATGATTTAATATATGCATAAGTGTTTTGATGAAGACTTGACATACACTTGTAGAAAAGCATATGCATGTGAGATACTTAACTGTGAGAGAGTGAGGATTGCATATGTATCTTCAGCATGATCCGACATCTTGACCTGGTAAGATCTAAATCTTTTGTATTTCCATTGAGGTTCTCAATTAAGATGTCTCATCATACCAAGCTTGATGAAAAGCTTGAGGGAGCTGATAACTTCCGAGCCTGGAAGTATAGGATCTCCCTGGTCCTGGAAGAAAATGAGTTAGACTCCTATATCAGTGAGGAGGTTCCAGTTCCAGAGGGAGATGAGGCAAAGGCCGTACATAAGAAGAAGTTTATGGCAAAGAGGATCATTGTTGATTCTATCAAGAATCACCTCATACCACAAGTGTCCTCCCTCAAGACACCTAAAGCTATGTTTGATGCCCTAACCAAATTGTTTGAAGGGAAGAACATAAACCGGAAGATGACTCTGAGAAACCAACTGAAGAATGTGAAGATTCAGAATGCAGAAACAATCCATTCTTACTTCACAAGAGTTTCTCAGATCAAGGAACAACTGGAAGCAGTAGATGAAGAAGTGGAAAATGCAGAGATTGTAATGACCACCTTGAATGGTCTCCCTAGATCATGGGACTCCTTTATTCAAGGAATCTGTGCTAGAAAGAAGTTAATCAAGTTCAGCAGACTATGGGAAGAGTGCTCTCAAGAAGAAGCTTGGATAGCAACTCGAGAAGAAAAGATGGGAAGTGAAGATCAAGCTCTCACAGTTCACTCCAAGAAACCCAGAAGAAGTTCTCATCACCCTATAGGTAAGTCCTTTCATAAAGATAACTCTAGAAAAGATTTGTCTGGAATCAGATGTTATACATGTGACGAGAAGGGACATTATGCTAGAGAATGTCCTAGAAACAAAAATGTCTCTCACAAGAAGAAGGGAAACAAGAGAAGACATCATGCTCATGCTGCAGAGGATGATGAACCTTCATCAAAGAGAACCAGATATGAAAGTGAGGATTCTTCAAGCGAAGAAGAATATGTTTTGATTTCCGCTCTCATGAGAAACATTACTCATGGAAGCAATGATTGGCTTATAGATAGTGGGGCTTCCAAACATATGACAGGATTCAAGGAATCCTTTGTGAAACTTTTAGAACATGAATCACCTCACAAGGTGAAGCTAGGAGATGACTACCAGTATCCAATAAAAGGTAGTGGGGAATCTTCCTATAAACTAGACTCTGGAAAGTCTATGACAATGAAGAAAGTATTGTTTCTACTAGGACTAAAGAAGAACCTCCTCTCCATATCTACATTAGATGCAAAAGGAATGAGGGTTGCATTCATAGATGGTCAAGTCATCATGTGGCCAAAAGGAAAGATTATCGATGATGCAGTAGTGATTGGGGAACAAGAAGGAGGATTGTACAAATTGAAGGGTCATCCAGAACAAGCCTTGGTCCATGACACAGTAGAGCCAAATGAGCTTTGGCATAGAAGGCTTGCACATGTGCATTACAGAGCACTGCCAATTGCAATCAAAGCTGTTGAAGGTCTTTCTAGAAATTCAAGCAAAACATGATGGGGTCTGCAAAGGATGTGCGAAAGGAAAGAATACAAAGAAGACATTTCCAAGTAGCGAGAGCAAGGCAAAAGGAATCTTGGAAATCATCCACTCCGATGTATGCGGTCCTATGTCATCAAGCTCACTGAGCGGGTATGTATATTATGTTTCTTTTATTGATGACTTTTCTAGGAGGACATGGATCTACTTCATGAAGAACAAAGATGAAGTATTCAGCAAGTTCAAGGAATTCAAAGCCTTGATTGAGAACCACACTGAAAAGAAAATCAAGACCTTTCGATCAGATAATGGCGAAGAATTCACTTCGAATGAATTCAAAGAGTTATGCAAAGACTCAAGGATTAAGAGGGAGTTGTCCACTCCTTATAATCCACAACAAAATGGGATTGCAGAACGGAAGAATAGAACTATCATGGAAGCCGCAAGAGCTATGCTTCATGATCAAGATCTTCCTATGCATCTTTGGGCAGAAGCTGCCAGAACAGCGGTGTATGTACAGAACCGTACTCCACACAGAGTACTCGAGAACAAGACTCCTAAAGAAGTCTTCTCCGACAAGAAACCAGAAGTCAGCCATCTCAGAATATTCAGCTGTCCTGTGTACATACACATTCCAAAAGAGAAGAGAACAAAATTAGATCCTTCAGGAAAGAAGGGTATATTTGTGGGATACTCTGAAAGCTCGAAGGCTTACAGAATATATTTCCCAGGATTCAAGAAGATTGACATCAACAGAGATGTGACATTTGATGAAGACACAGCTTACAACAAATCCAGAAAGAGACCTGCTAAAGAACCTGAAGAAGCAGAAGCACCCAAAATTCATGATACAACCATGAACGAAGAAACTCAAGAAGAAGATGAAGAATTTGAAAAACCGCAAAGACCTGTAGATCCACCTCAGGAGAACAAGAGGAAACCTGCTTGGGTACGGGAAATTATCCAAGGTGCGGAAAGATATGGGGCTCTGGAAGAGAATCACGGAGAAAGGAAGAGGACCAGATCCTGCTCCGGGTATGTAGCATTACTATGTGATTTCATCGATAAAGAACCTTCTAATTATGAAGAAGCGACAGAACGGAAAGAATGGAAGGATGCTATGATCGAAGAATATCAATCGATCATGAAAAATGATGTTTGGGATGTTGTCCCAAGACCAGAAGGGAAGTCGGTTATAACTTCCAAATGGATCTACAAGATCAAGCATGCTGCAGACGGTAGCATTGAAAAATATAAAGCAAGATTTGTTGCTCGTAGTTTCTCCCAGAAAGAAGGAATAGACTATGAAGAAACTTTTGCACCTGTAGCCAGATACACTTCCATCAGATCAGTACTTGCTTTGGCTGCAGTAATGAAATGGAAGATACACCAGATGGATGTCAAGACTGCTTTCTTGAATGGTGTAGTAGAAGAGGAAGTATATGTAGAGCAACCACTCGGTTTCGAGACACATGACAGAGAGTCTCATGTATGCAGATTGAAGAAAGCCCTATACGGTTTGAAACAGGCACCCAAGAATTGGTACGACAGAATTGACAGCTTTCTATCCAGTTTGGGCTTTACTAAGAGTAAAGCAAATTCCAAGCTTTATTACAAGGTTGAAGATGGCAACCCAGTGATGCTCCTACTGTATGTAGATGATCTGTTTGTAACAGGTATGGATGGGTTGATTGTTGATATGAAGAGGAAGCTTGTTGCCGAGTTCGAAATGAAGGTCTTGGGTATGATGCATTATTTTCTAGGCATGGAGGTGTGGCAGAATGTAGATGGAATATCCCTCGGACAAGGTAAGTATGCAGTAGAGATCCTGAAGAGGTTTGGGATGATGGACTGCAAGGCTATGGCCACACCTATGGCATCAAACCTAAAGCTATTGAGCGATGCTTCATCAGAGTCGGTTGATGCTACGATGTATCGTCAGATGATTGGGTCCTTGATGTACCTGACGAACACGAGACCAGATATTTGCTTTGCTGTGAACACCTTGAGCCAGTTCCTGACAGATCCGAGAAATGTTCACTTGATTGCTGCAAAGCATATTCTGAGGTACCTAAGGGGTACAGTTGATTATGGGCTCAAGTATGAGTCGAATCTGAAGATTAACCTGGAGGGTTATGTTGATTCAGATTGGGCAGGCAGTGCCATCGATAGGAAGAGCACTTCAGGTTGTTGCTTCAGTATGAGATCAGGTGTGATCTCTTGGTTTAGCAGGAAGCAATCCTGTGTGGCACTAAGTACAGCTGAAGCAAAGTATGTCGCAGCTTGTTCAGCTAGTTGTGAGGCAGTATGGCTGAGGAAGCTACTGTCTGATTTATTTGATCTCCAATTAGATGCTACTTGTATATATTGTGACAGAGTTGTGTGAAGTTGTCAGAGAACTCGATGTTCCATGACAAGTCGAAGCATATCGAGATCAAGTATCACTATATCAGGGATATGGTGCAGAGGGGAGCAGTGAAGCTCCAGTATGTTGCGACGGACGAACAGATAGCTGATGTATTGACGAAGCCATTGGCTAGGGTGAAGTTTGAGTACTTCAGGGAGAAGCTTGGTGCTCTCCAGATCGAAGTTCCCTCCAAAAAGAAGTGATGAGTCCGTGAGCCATTCTGACATGGTGAGAAGATTGGTTCCTTCCATGGTCAGATGTAAGGGCTGAGCCATTCTGTCATGGTGAGAGGATTGGTTCCTTCTATGTCAAATATGAATGCTGAGCCATTCTGATATAACTGTAGGATTGGTTCCTACATGATCAGATATAAGGGCTATTGCCATTCTTGGAATGTAGCTGCCTGGTGAGGTACCGGGAAAACTCAGTCTGGGACTAAGGGTCGTTCTGATATGACTGTGAGATGTGTTCTCACATGATCAGATATGAATGCATGGCCATTCTGATGTGATAGAGGGATGTGTTCCCACTTGATCAGATGTAAGGGCTGAGCCATTCTGTCGTGGTTAGAGGATTGGTTCCTTCCATGTCAGATGCGAGTGCTGGCCATTCTGACTTGGTGTCAGATATAAGGGCTACCGCCATTCTTGGAATGGAGCTACCTGGTGAGGTACCAGGAATCCTCAGTCTGGGATTGAGAGCCATTCTGATGTGACTAAGGGATGTGTTCCCACATGATCAGATGTAAGTGTAGAGCCTTTCCACAGATGATAGTAGGTGTGTCCTATCATGCTAGTGGATGTGAGTGATGGCCTTTCCACAGATGATAATCCTATCATGCTGGTGGATGTGAGTGCTACGCCTTTTCACAGATGGTAGTAGGTGTGTCCTACCATGCTGGTGATTGTAAGTGTTGTGCCTTTCCACAGATGGTAGTAGGTGTGTCCTACCATGCTGGTGATTGTAAGTGTTGTGCCTTTCCACAGATGGTAGTAGGTGTGTCCTACCATGCTGGTGGATGTGAGTGCTATGCATTTCCACAGATGATAGTAGTTGTGTCCTATCATGCTGTTGGTTGTAAGTGCTGAGCCTTTTCACAGATAATAGTAGTTGTGTCCTATCATGTTGGTGAATGTGAGTGCTAGGCCTTTCTGATGTGATAATAGGATTGGTTCCTACATGATCAAATGTGGGTGTTGGGTGGGCCATTCTGACTTGGTGTCAGATGTAAGCGCTGAAGAAGACCTACATGGAGGCTAGGCCTACAACCAGCATGAAAAAGGGTTGGCTCTGTGGAACTTCCTGTGACGAGAAGAATCATGAGATAGCACCTGTGATGATCCAGTAATGAAGATCCAGCAGTGATGATCCAGATCGAGTGATGATCCAGAATCAGTGATGATGATCCAGATCGAGTGATGATCCAGATCCAAAGATGAAGATGACTTGAAGACGAAGATGACTTGAAGATGCAGATGACGAGATGATCCAGAGAAGAAGACCAGTGATGAAAATTGTGTCGAGAGAATACCTTCCTAGTTAAGAGGGAGTGTTGATGTAATTGTAACTTCGGAATTTATTCACTTATATTTCTTATGTATTGTAACCCGATGTTTATTTCGGGATGTACTTGTGTCATGTCATGCCCTGATGTTCCTATCGGGAGGATCTATAATGTAAACAAGTCATGTCAAGTCATTGTGGGTAACCCTCCTATTATCTAAGGGTTAAAGTCCCCGCAGTTTCGGGGCACTAGGGTTATTATACTCTCCTAGAGAGGTCAGCCCTAGTAGGGTTTTAGTCATGTTGGGAATTAGTATAAATAGAGAGCTGGCCTCTCTATTTATTACACACTCATCCACCCTCAGTTGTAGCGCATAGCTGAGGAAGAGAAAGACACTGGGGCAAGGAAGGAAGAGGTTACTGCTGTCGGGAGATCATCTTACTGTTTTGGGGTTTTACTTTTGGTGTTGATTCTATCTCTGAGGAAGTTGCGGGGTTTTCTCCATTTATGGTTTCCCCGAGGAAAAACACTGTGTTCATTGTCTCTTGTGTTTGATTGTTGTGCTTGTTGTTCTCTCAGTTAAAGATCATAATGTTATGCTAGCTTAATGTTAAAAATCTAACACCTCTTTTTGAGAGAATCCTGAAGAAAGAGTAACATCAAGGTCACCTCCCTCTCCCCGAGAGAGTCCAACAACCCAATCTCTATACTCTACAACCCTACCATCAACCGTAAGCCTAGAATCAACCATTGATTCCACAATAGATTTTGAACCTATCTCCATGGCATCTCGCCATGGATGCTCTACATATGCCTCCTCAAGACACATGCTTCCCGTTGGAATGTACATATGCTACAAAATCAATGAGCAACTTATAAGGGCCACCATCTTGCACACCTCTACTCAAAGTCCTTAGACCAGCTAGACTACAATCACTGAAAGTGCACTACTGTCCTTCAAATGCAACTCTAAACAAAAGATACAAAAAGAAAATGAAACTAAAAGAAGATTCTTCTTCCAACTAGGAACAAACAAACATCATTCAACTCAAAAACATCACATGATGGCATCCAGAAGGAAAAAGGGGCCTAATCCTTTTACAAGACAAGTAGCATCATCACCTAACTCCACAAACATACCTCCCTCTTGCTCTCGAAGCCTATTGAAGAGTTTCCTTTCATAAGTCATATGCTTGAAAGCCCCACTATCCACATGCCATTCAACAATTGAAACAATGTTAGAAGATTAACAAGAGACCATGGAGAAGGCAGTCTTAAACTAGGATAATCCCTCATTCACTCTTGCTATAGTACTCAATGACTCACTACAACTTGTTTGACCTTCCCCTTCTTCCTCAAACACTAGCTTCCATAATGTCACAATTGGTGACACCTAAACACTTCCCAAAGGACAAGGCCATCCCAAAGCTTTGTAATGGTAGGCAACTTCTCACAACAAAACCCTAGACAAAAGAACTCTAATAAGAAACAAGTCTGTTGCCGCCTAAAACACACTTGGAGACGAGTAAATCTCCCAACCGCTAGGTGTGTTCTTAAGGGCAACTATGCGTTTAGAACCCAATGGCACCTCGATTCCTAACTTCTCCGTTTAGACCCAACTCCTTAAAGGTCAAGGGGGGTAGTCCCTACTTACTAAGTTCTTTTTTGAAGAATGTTTTCTGGGAGTTGTAAATTACAAAAATGACAATCAGCGTGCAGTGATGCAAATATTTCAATGTCAAGCAAACATTTTAACAATCAATCAGTAATGCATGAAAGAGAAAAACAATCAAATAATCAAAATGACCAGTGTCGTCTCTACTCGGGCTATGGAGTCACAATATTCAACTTCAAATAATTTTCTTAAAGCATCAACTCATTTACTTCAACAAATATTCAAGAACATGATGACTTCCAATAAATGAGTAAGTTAAAATAAAGTGATTACAACGTAGAGAATTGTAAATGATTGTAACAATGTTATACAAGTGGTCTTGTAAGTTTTAGTAAATTTTATGTCTCTCTTCGACCTAAAGAATTGAGGTGTTTGTTGCAAAGAAATGAACTATTCTAGATGTCTACCCCAAGAGACTATCTCCTTCGATTAGAGAGAGAATGTCGGGTGCTCAACATGGGAACACAAGGTTCCCACCTAACTCCACGCGTCAAACTTGAAACTTGATGGGTGCTCAACTGGAGGACACAAAGTGCCACGAAGCCCCCTACGGCCTCTACCCCACTAGCTCCACAGGTCAAGCCTCTTTTTCTCATTTCTAATGAAGATACTTATCTGGGTGCCTATTAAACTAGCCAACACAAATCTTTGCCCTTTCTCGTCACCCTAGATTGATCGAACCGGCGGGAGGAGAGAATACAGGGCAAAAATGGGGCTTGTGGTGAATTTTATCCTTAAAGAAGAAATAAACAAAACAAGCCAAGCGCGATATCACAACAGAGGCAGAGCCTACTCGATTGTGAGGTGCGGGCAAAAGGAAATAAGCAAATACTTTAAATAAAAATGCTAGCCAACGCGATATTGCAAGGATGGCAAAGCCAAATCACTTACAAGGTGCGGGCAAAAAATAAAGAATAAAATAAAAACAAAATGAAACTCTAACTATTCTAAAACCTGCGCCGATCAACAATTGCTTATGCAAAGGTGGGCAAGCCCAATTTCTATTGCTAGCAATGGATGGCAAATAAATGAGACTTGATTAATCTGAAAATGCAAAGCAAGAAATCAAGTCCAAGAGACTCTCTTGGACTTGTTACAAAGGCTGAAATTTCAACGTAAAGAAAGAGGTAAAAGGAGTGAGAAAAACCGTGTTTTTTCCCTTTCTTGAAATGTCCTTGAAGCTCTTCCTTTGGGGTGGCCTTAAAACTCTTCTATGGCCGAAATTTGACAGCGGTTTTCCTTGTTTTGTCACTAACCTGCTAAAAACCAGCAAACAGAAAATGATAAAATGTGCCCAAAATCACTTTGGGGAAGTTAGTATGTTAGTGCAATATATATATATATACAAACTTTATACAAAGTTGCCAAATGAATAATTTTGAAAGAACTTGAGTATATAAGAGTTAAAATCAGATTTAAAACACTCAACAAATTAAAATTAAAATGCAGAAATTTGTATGTAAAGAAAAAAAAAATTGGTCCTTTGTTCTTCAAGAAGTGAAGCAATGGGGCATCCAACCGAGGAATCCCACTCTTCAATCCAAATAACCTACAACTTATAAGATTTTCACTACACAACTACTAGAAGGAGAAAATCAAATAATGAGCAAAGAAATCATAAACTTCAAACTAGAAAATATATGAACTTCTTTACTACAAGAATGAAAACTCACAAAATTTATGGAATACAAATACCATAAATCTTACCAAAGCAAATTAATATGCTTCCTTGGCCAACCAAACTTGTGTAGCTCCTTAAGCATGGAAGCAAATCATCAATGAGAACAATGGACACAAGATTCCTCCAAAGATTTTGATTACCAAAGCCAAACAACTGAAAATTACAATGGCCCAAGCAAGAGCAAGGGAAAGAATGAGAACATGAGCAAGAGAGTGGGTGTGAGTGTGTTTTTGTGTAACCTAAATGAGGAGGGGAAGCCTCCTTAAATAGGAAGAATGAAAGAGAGAGGCTCTTTGCATGCTAGACAAGTGTCACAAGGGAGAGAGGGGGGCCCAAGAGAGGGGGGGGAAATTTGCTCAAGGAGGGCAAAACCAAGGTTTGAGATCTCAAATATGGGGAGAGAAACCCCCAATTTAATGCTTCCAACCTTATTGTTATGTCAAATGGGGAAGAAACCACCATAGTGGGGCCCTTTCCATTGACTTAAGCTCACCCAACCAATCAAAGAGAAAAGTGGGCACCCTCCTAGATTCGGCAACTCAAAACTTGTTATATACTTGCTTTGGGGGGGGCCTTTGGGTCTTAAATTTGTCTTAGGAACATAATATAAACATTAGAACCTTTACTTGGCCACCCCAAGTGACTATAGTCACTTTTCCAAAATTTGGCTCTCTAATTAAATGCCCAATTTCTTAATTTCCATGACTGACCTGGGCAAAGGTGACCAAAAGCATAGTGATACTTGTTTGAATGACTTCAAACTTGGCCCAAGGGTGTAGGGGGTCTCATGCCATTTGTCTTGAGTACCCATACCCCTATACAACATTAAAAAGGACCAAGTAACCCTCTTTTACATTACAACAAATTGTCCTAAGTGACAATTTTTAATGACCAAAGATTAAAAACAAGTTATGCAAAACTTAATGAAATTCCACAAGACTCTGGATAATGTTTAGCATGGTAATATAGAACATTCCTAGGACCCAATCACCCCACGGACTCGATCACTAGAACACCTTTCACCACGTTGGAGGTAATTTTGAGTGAAAAACTCAAATAATTAAAATCTCTAAAAGGAAATTTTAATTATCCAAGTGAAAAAACACTCGACGAAAGGACTTCCCTAATGACCAAGTCTTGGGCGATTAAGTTACAAAAAACTAGAACTTCATGCGGACATATCCTTACAAAATCGCCCGCAAGGGTGCAGAAATTTCATAGAGAGAAGAAGAGAAAAAGCGCTGCCTCGCTTGATATAATCATTAAGTACTTCATTCTTATCTTCAAGGCACATCCAACATGTGCATGGTACATCGTTGTCCACCTAGTTGGTTTTGGTGGTCAACAAAGTCCATTCAAAGAAATGGACACCGACTCCTTATCCTCCACCACTATCCCTATGGCATCCAACTAATCTCTCAACTCTATGATCCTGGCCAAATAGCTCACCACATAAAATATGTCTAACTCATATGGGTGGCTAAAAGATTATTTTGCAAGACCATCTATCTAGAGACGCAATAACTTTGAAATGAACCAACCAAAGCCTCAAACATATTCTTACTAGTCAACTTGTCTACAATGCGAGGGATGAAGTGATCCTTCACTAAATCAAGAATAAATATTTTTGCCTTGGTCTCCTTATTATGGGTTTCCAACAGTGTCGAATTGGAAGGTGCAGCTATCTCACTCTTGACATGCTCCCAAATTGCAGCTTCCTCCAAAAGTATCTATAGCTTGACCAACTTATCACATTCTCTAAAGACTGAAAGCATACATCCTACAAATATGAATCATACCTCAAACCAAAAATCGGCAACAAATCAAGTACAACAACCCTTCAAGGGTTCAAACACTTCTCCCAAGTGACCTAGGGTACCACACCGAACAACCTATAAGTAGGTAAAGCACAATTCCCAGGTACAATCCAACTGAAATAGCCAACTCTCTTTTCAACAAGAGAGCAATCCCAATCAAAATAGCTCTGATGCCATGTATAAATCTCGGAAACAAGCAAATAATGCAATTCTGAAATTTAACCTCATTAACTAACAAGAAGTCACCTAGATCTGAAATAAAATGTTTTAGATCAGCCTAATTCTGAAATACTTCACTTCACTTCAGTCCAAATCACTAAGCAGCCCATCAACAAGTTACAGCTCTTAAGGCACACTTTTCCATGCATACAACAGATCTGAAATACTTCATTGGAGCAATAAATCTGATATCTTATCTTCAAGATATATGGCGAACCACTTAACACTTCAGCCCTTAGTTACCTGAAATCAGCATGAACAAGAAGCGCTGGAAATTACCCAATCAAGAAAACAACACACGCCAAAAATCAAATCTGCAAGTACACACTTTTGGATAGCTGGAAAACTTCATGTATTTATCAAGAATGAAGTACAAGTACATGCCACAGCTTTATCACAAAGCTGGCACAAGTCAAGCTCTCCAAACCATAGCTAGGGAAATAATGAACATTGAAAACGCTAACCACCAACTCCTAGCTAGGAATAACTTTTACCAAAAGCTTGTTACTCCACCATAGATCCTCAACAAGAGAGCATCATCACCGGCAAGTCCTCTTTGGCTCAAGAAAAATGCCTCTTCTCTTCCTTAACAAGCATAACAAACTAGCACTAAGGTTTCCAAATGCCACAAAACCCTAGTCCTTTCCTCACAAGAGCTACAAGATACAATGTTATCTTTGCCTCCTGGTGTTTATCCCAAACCCTTGTTCCTTTACCTCTTCAAGGTAAACTCTAACCCTATAATTTCCCTTTAACTTCTCTAAGAACTCTAGCACTCCAAGATAGAGATATAATACAAAGCATAGTACAAATAGAAAGAGAGAGAGAGAGAGAGAGACTAATGCACTCCAGCCCTCACATCTCTAATACAAGTGTGTGATGGATGAATGAATGAATGAAAGGACACTTTGCTTTCTCTATTTATATGAGAGGTAAGGGAGGGCAACAATATCAAGCGAACCTAGTCCACTATCAGCAACCTATCTCTACTCAAGTAGGCCTACACATGTGAAGTGCTCCACGCCAAAGACGCATGTTAAGCTCAAAGGTGAATATGTCCAACAAGCAAGGCTCAAAGGCATGAATGCTCCACAAAATATGTACAACACTCCACCTCCTTAAGCCTCCAAAGCTCCAACACTCCTAAGCCATGTGCTCCTCTGAGTCCACACCATCCAAATGATCACTCCCTCAATCCAAGCATCCTCAAGTCAAATTGAAGCCTCCATGCAAGTGATCCAAGTGTGCCCATGCCATATGGGGCTCAACACCCTCCTCCAAAATGCCCAAAGCTTCTCCTTTAAAGCAAGGCATCCCCCAAGCAAGAAACCAACTCTTCATGTGCTTATCATGAAAAACGTCACAAAGCTATCTAGATCTCCAACACTCCAAGGAAGAATGCCACATAAGCATCCATATAAGGTCTAGCAATCCAAGAGAAAGCTGCCTCCCATGTGCATGTCCATCACAAAACAATCAAAGGTCATGCATACACCATGCACCCCACATCACATTAAGCACCCCTAATAAACACTTTCAAAGTAACCCTAAAAGTTAACAGCTACTCAAGATCTTCAAGTTTGATTTGGTCTCGCAAATAATTCCTTTCAAGGTCCATAACATCAGCATTGGCAAAAAATCGACGAGGGTACGGAATACAATTTCTCAGCAACATCCGCGAAAAAATCAAGAAAATTTGACAAACCACAGCAAACATTAAAAAATACAAAATATATTCATTTTTTTCAAAATCTTAAACATGTAAAGCAACAACATCAAATAAGCAAGCAAGGCATCCCCCAAGCAAGAAACCAACTCTTCATGTGCTTATCATGAAAAACGTCACAAAGCTATCTAGATCTCCAACACTCCAAGGAAGAATGCCACATAAGCATCCATATAAGGTCTAGCAATCCAAGAGAAAGTTGCCTCCCATGTGCATGTCCATCACAAAACAATCAAAGGTCATGCATACACCATGCACCCCACATCACATTAAGCACCCCTAATAAACACTTTCAAAGTAACCCTAAAAGTTAACAGCTACTCAAGATCTTCAAGTTTGATTTGGTCTCGCAAATAATTCCTTTCAAGGTCCATAACATCAGCATTGGCAAAAAATCGACGAGGGTACGGAATACAATTTCTCAGCAACATCCGCGAAAAAATCAAGAAAATTTGACAAACCACAGCAAACATTAAAAAATACAAAATATATTCATTTTTTTCAAAATCTTAAACATGTAAAGCAACAACATCAAATAAGCCCATCAACACATAAATATGGAGAAAGCATTGATATATATGATGTAGTGAATTCCAAATAAAAAATGATACATCAAAATTGATATTGAATCTTGAACCCTGATAGTTGTCCAATCAAGAACTCAAAAGTGGACAACCAATACAAAATGACATCAAATCACATACATAAATGTATCTCATCATCATGAGGCAGATGTACAATCATACAATGACAAAAGTCACAAAACTAGCAACTAGATATATGATATCAATGCCCTCTCGCCCTTTTACAAGAAAAGGTCATGGGTTGTTTGACAAGACTGCCCTTAGCAGTACAAGGCCTTGGCCCTGCACCAAATGTCAGATGGTGACTGATGGGTGTAAGACTAGGTACATCAATCAATGTAGAAGGTGGTGTTGATGCAAGCACATCACCCTCCATGAAGTCCTCAACCTGCTACTCCTCCTACTCCTACTCCTCCCCCTCCTCCTATTCCTACTATTGTGCTCCTTCTCTAACCATGTAGGTGCCTCCTCCATGATAGGCATCTCACTCTCCACCCTCCTCTTGGACAATTCGTCAATAATGTCCAAGGAAATGGCATCCACATCCTATGTTTTATCCACCTGCCTAATCCATAGTTGGAGATTGTAATGGACATGTTATCACATTATTTGTATGGGGTGTTACTCCTCAGTTTGGCTAGAGAAAACTAGAGTTTTGATCAGTCCCTTTACATGAGCAACAGAGATATGTCATGTATGATTAATGGATTGAGGTCATTATATGAGCACAATTGGATCAGATTTTGTGGTAGGGCCTCAAAGTAGTGGCCCAAGTCTCTGCCAAGCATTTTTAACAAATCCCACATTTTAATCCTATGTACATTTTGTTGCCATACTTTGAGATGCAAAAATTGAAACTTAGTCTTGAGTACTTCACATATGCCTATGATGTCCATTCTATAGTTTCAGTTGTGTACCAAATGAGTGCATATGCGATATTTTATGGATTTTATGCCTTGTATTGGTAAACTGACTGGTAGTAGGACTTATTTTACACTTGAGATCATCTAATGAGTATGATGAGTAGGATAGTTGCATAGCATTACATTTAGCGTTAGTTTTTGTGTTATATACATGTCTTGTTTTGGTAGGGTCTCTGGTGTGTTGCATTGATCGTTACCTGTCCCTTGGTTCCACATATTTCATATTCCACCCATTCATCTTGCTAATGAAAAATCCGATTGATTTGGATATGGCTAAGTAACTCAAGGACCTTCCCCTCCATGACCTCTTATTTAGGATGACCTCCATGTTTTCCCTTGGTGTCTCGGCTCTGATCTGTGTGAAAAAAGCTTTCTAACCTTGTTGATCGCATTTTGCTTGTAGACCCTTGTGGATTGAGTGTGAGCTAAGGTTGGCCTAGTCATCAAAAGTGTATTTCAAAGGCTTGAAACAAGCTTCCCCATCCTTGAAATTGGATAGGGGCTGGAACAGTAGGTACTCCTTGAATTAAGAGGTTAAGCCTACTTGCTTTAAAAAAGGCATTACAGTGGCACCTTCATCGCACCTATGGATGGTGTTTGGCAGCAGAGTTAAGGCCATGTTATAACTAGTGCCCAGAAGGCAATCCATGGCTAGTACCTTTCAGTCAGTAGTCAGCTAAAGGATTGAAAATAATTAAGTGCTTCAAAGTAATTAAGTGCTTCAATGAAATATCCAAAGAAAGAAAGAAATGAAATGAAACTGAAATGCAAAATGTGAAAAGCGAAATAAAAGGGGGGCTTGCTAAAGGCAAAGGGTACCTTCTAGCACATCACTCATTTGTGAGACACCCTGCTCCCTAACGTTTTCCAAAGTAACTAATGTCACAGAGGCTCGTAATATCCCCTCCTCTCCAAGAGTAACTCAAGCCTTCCATTGATCAATAACCCACTTGACTAGCCCATTGACTACTAGAGTATCCACTCCACCCATGAGGAAGGTTGATCTTGTTACCACCTGAGTTGCACTCAATTGGACTTTCAAGTGAGCTACCAAAGATGAACAAAAACTTGTTCAATTTCCGAGATTAGAAGTCCATTCAAGCCTTCTTAGGCCCTTTTTTTCACTTTTAACATGTTCATACCCCCACGGGGAATTGTAATAAAATGACTTAGCATGATGAATTTATGTAAAAGATTTGGCTTCCAAGGACTTAGTCATTAATACATAATTCCAGGTTGTTTTTTCCTTGTTAATTATATATCGTTATTTAACGATTTATAATTTTCGAGTTTTTTGCTCAAGCCTCCAAAGCTGGAATAAATGTCTTTGTGGTTAGGGCTTGGGAAGTTATNTATATATATATATATATATATATATATATATATCGTTTTTTTGGGCTTATTTTTAATAAGTTAATTGTAAAATTTCTCTAAGTCATAAAAGTGGAACTAGGAGGTTGTTTTTTCCATGGGGGTGCTCATTTTCTAACTCGGAGCATCCATTTAACCTCTAAACCCACTTTCCTAAGTTGTCAAGTAATTATTTATCTGCAAAATTAATTATTACTCAAAAAACACAAAAAAATTGGATAAAGTGAAAAATTCGGCAACTCATAAAGTAAAAGAAACTTGTCGAAAAAGAGTTTCATGAGTTGACAAAGTAAAGCAGCAAGTATCCTAAGGATTTTGGAAGGTCAAATCATGTTATTTCCAATCAAAACAAAGCAATGGAAATTTCCTCGTGAGGGGGGGGTCTTCCTCCAAGAGGGGGTTGCATCTTCCATGAAAGGTTGTCTTCTTTAGTAAGTGAATTATGAGTTGGGAAGGTTGCGCTTTTGTCACTTGTTGTTTCCTTTGTAAAGTTGTATCCCAACTCTTTCCAAACCAAGATACACACCTTCCTTTAGCAAGTGCGCCCACCCCTCATACTTGGCTTTATCTACTTAAGAGGAGCAAGTTCGCTTCATTTTCCATTAGCAAGTCGAACCTCTACTTGCTTAGTGTAGTAATTCTTTCAAGTTCATTGTTAATAAAAGGTTTTGGAGGCTTATGTGAGTGTGGTCTATGGTGTTTGGATGTGCTATATTCTGTGAAATATTGAGGTAATTTGTGTCTTTTTGCAAAGCTTGTATATGTTCATGATTGCTGACTTTTGAAGGAAACTGTGTTCCAGTAAGATAAGGAATAATACTTTGTTATTTACTTATTATTGTTATTTGATAAAAGAATGCTTACAAATTTATGATTATTCTTGTTTGAATACATATTTTCCCAAGTCTCTTTTATTGGTTAACATATGCATTTGATCCCCTTGGCAAGTGTTTGTAAGGTTTTACAGGTTGCTTAAGTTGGAAGTCTGGATGAGCATGTTAGCTCTACTTCTCTTTCAATAAAATCTTAAAGAAAAGGCTTCATCCCTCTGACCACATTTTGAGGACGATTCCATTGCTCTTTTCTTAATTTTCAACTTTGGTCATACCCTTCTGACATAAAAAAATTAAAAATTTTCCGATTACTAGTTACTTTCAATAATGTTGATCAAATTAGTGCATTACAAAATATCATAAACTAATCTGATTTACATGTGCATTTATAAGTTTAGATCTGATTTTAAAAGGTTTACTTTTCATAGATCTAACTCCCAAAACTAAGTATTTGCATTCTATATTTTCATATCATTTAAAGTACTTGAGTTATATGCTAAATTTTTATACTTTAATTGATTAATCTAGCACATTTATCATGAGTTTGTTGACTGTTTTGCAGCATTTGACGAACAGATAGAGAGAAGTGTTGTCGAATTTTTGACATATTAAGCCATCCGGGAGCCCTCCTCCTTTCATATTTTTTCTGTCATGCATTTTTTAAATCCTTCAAACTTGTAAACTTGTGGTTCTTGATCTATAAAAGACCATAAGTATTCCTAAATCATTGTAATTATCATTAATAAAAAGAGAAGTAAGTGGGCAGCCAAGCACCCATACCCAATGCCCCCAGGGGGAACCTTGTCATCTATTTTTGTGGGTTGATTTTTTAGGGTAGCTTCTTTATTTTTCTTAGTTTAATTTTGTTTCTAATTGCTTTTAAAATTAACAAATCTGACTGTGTTCCCGGAAACGAGAGTATCGATACTGTGATTTTTTAACAAACGCACATTTTATTTAAAATCTTTAAAATTTAACAAAGCTTTAGTCCCCATCAATGTTATCAGAACCAGACCGGAACCGGCAAAACCGGCCGGTCTGACCGGTTTACAGGGTTGGCCGGTCCGGTCTGCAAAAAAATTTCAAAAAACCGGATCTTTGTCCAGACCGGGTATGGAACCGGCCGGAACCGGCCAAAACCGGCCGAACCGGTCAAAAACCGGTCGAACCGGCCGGTCTGGACTGGGGACTCAGGAAATTCAATTTTTTTTTTAAAA